>QJSC01025925.1:1312499-1369818 GCA_003697955.1 Calidris pygmaea
ATATATAACCATAGAATCTAGAATGGTTAAAGTTGGAAAGGACCCAAAAGATCATCAAATTCCAACCCCCATGACATGGCCAGGGACACCTCCCACTAGACTATGTTGCTCAAAGCATTATCTAACCTGGCCTTGAACACATCCAAGGATGGGACATCCACAACTTCTCTGGGCAACCTGTTCCAGTGTCTCACCACCCTCACAGTGAAGAATTTCTTCCTAATAGCTAATCTAAATTTCCCGTCTTTCACTTTAAAACCATTATCCCTCATCTTATCACTGCACTCCCTGCCCCTGATAAAGAATCCCCCCTATCTTTCCCATAGGCCCCCTCTAGGTACTGGAAGGCTGCTATAAAGTCTCCTCAGAGCCTTCTCTTCTCCAGGCTGAACAATCCCAATTCCCTCAGCCTGTCTTCATAGGAGAGGTGCTCCAGGCACCTGGTCTTCTTTGTGGTCCTCCTCTGGACTGTCTCCAAAAGGTCCACACTCTTCTTAGGTTGGGAGTTCCACAGGTGGATGCAGTAGTCCTGGTGGGGTCTCTACCAGAGTAGAGCAGAGCAGTAGAATCACCTCCCTTGACCTGCTGGCCACACTTCTTTTGTTGCAGCCCAAGATGTGTTTGGCTTTCTGGCTTGCAAGCGTACATTGCCAACTCATGCTGAGCTTTTCATAAACCAACATCCTCAACTCCTCCTCACGGCTGCTTTCAATCCGTTCTCCACCCTCCCTGTATTCACTCTTGGGATTGTCATGACCCAGGTGCTGTGACCCAGGCATTTTTGCCTGACTTCCTCTTTGTTAGGATGCGCTGCTCCTGAGTTTGGAAGAAGTGATCCTTCAATATTAAGCAGCTTTCTTGGGCCCCTCTTCCCTCCAGGTCTTTATCCCACAGTACTCTACTAAGCAGAGTCCTCCAGACGACAAAATCTGCTTTCCTGAAGTCAAGGGCAGCAAATTTACTCTGCACCCTCCTCGCCACCCTAAGGACCTTTAACTCCCCCATCTCATGGTCATTGCAGTAAAGGCTGCCCTTGACCTTCACATGCCCACCAGCCCCTCCTTTCTGTGGAGATCAAGTTCCAGAATGACACCTGTCTTCATTGACTCCTCTGTCACCTGGAGAAGGAAGTTATCATCAAAGCATTCCAGGAACTCCTGGACTGTTATTGCCCTACTGTGTTGTCCCTCCAACAGATATTGGGGTGCTTGAAGTCCCCCTTGAGGACAAGAGCTTGTGAATGTGAGGCTGCTCCTATCTCTCTATAGACGTCCTCATCCACTTGGTGCTGCTGGTCAGGTGGCCTGTAGTAGATCCCCACTATAACATCACACTGACCTTGGTGCCTGTGAAGGTTATGGAGCAGATTATCTTGGGTGCCAGCACACAGCATATACAGGACAACCAGGCAATCTGGCACAGTCAATGTGGGTTTATGAAAGGCATGTCCTGTTTGACTAACCTGATGTCCGTCAATGACAAGGTGACCTGCTCAGTGGATGAGGGAAAGTCTGAAAATGTGGTCAACCTTAATCCTAGTAAAGATTCTGACACCATTTCCCACTGCATTCTCCTGCAGTAACTGGATGCTCGTGGCTTGGGTGGGCATATGCTTGGGTTAAAAACCGGCTAGATGGCTGGGCCCAAAGGGTGGTGAATCCAGTTGGTGGCCAGTTACAAGTGGTGTTCCCTGGGGATCAGGACTGGGGCTGGTTCTCTTTTGTCTCAAGTCAGAGGTGCTAGGACAAGAGGAAATGACCTCAGGTTGGGCCAAGAGAGATTTAGATTGGATGTTAGGAAAAATTTCTTCACTGAAAAGGTAATCAAGCATTAAAACAAGCTGCCCAGGGAATTGGTTGAGTCGCCATCCCTGGAGGTATTTAAAAGATTTGTAGATGTATAGCTGAGGGACATGATTTAGTAATAAATTGGCAGTGCTAAGTTAATGGTTGGACTGATGATGTTAAAGGACTCTTCTAACCAAAATGATTCTATGATTCTATGATTTTGTGTTTCTATTCTATGATCACCTGTCCCTGTCCTCCCTTTAACTTGGACCCATAAACTCCCAGTTGACTCCTCATCCATCCCCAGGTGGAGCTCCATGCATTCCAGCTGGCCACTGACATAGAGGGCAACACCACCTTCTCATCTCCCCTGCTTGTCTTTCCTGAAGAGCCTGTATCCTTCCATTCCAACACTCCAGTCATAGGATCCGTCCCACCACGCCTCCTTGATGCCAATTAGATCATAGCCCTACAGATGCATGCACGTCTCTAACTCCTCTTGTTTATTGCCCATGTTACATGTATTTACATAGAGGAATCTAAGTCGAGCCCCAGTGAAGGTAACTTAGTGGCTGGGGTGGCTGATATTTCTTTGTGCTGCAGCCCAGGTGCTCTCCTGTTGACCTATGATCCTTCTCCAGGTTCTGGGCATCTATTACTGGCATCATACTGGTAGGAGTGGGATTCGTTAGAGTTAACTGTGTTTCAGGGTGACAAAGTTTTCAGAGAAAGAAAGATACTGCATGTTGAAAAAAACAGATGTCACATTTCTTTAAAACATTTTTCATTGTACTTCATTTTTTTCTTTGTTTGGATCTCCTTCAGATGTTTGTGACAGGTAAAGAAGGCCTCTCACTCTAAGGGTTTTAGAAATACCACTGCCAGTGGGAGAGCTGTAAGCTGTAACCAAAAATGTTCTGCATGAGTCTGAGTACAAGAGGAGCTTGTGTTGAAAATACTTTGAATGAGAATTATACTCCAGTTAAAGTAAACCTGGTTATAAATATCTCATTGTGATGCAACTCCCCACCACCACTGTATTGGCACATGATTATTAGATGCTTAGCTCTTTATACTTTCTAGTCAGCCTAGCAATCAACAGTAATGCACAGATTATAATCACATTCTTGAACTGTCTGATCATTTACTTATTCATACATTTGTTAAAGATGCAACTGGGCACTTTATATTAGTGATACAAATATTCCTTCCTATACAAAAATACATTTATTAAACAAGTAAACTATACTTTTATAGTGGAAAGGGTTTAAAATTTTCTCTGGTTAGATTAACAAAGACGCATAGCTGATTTCTGTGGGAAGTAGTGCTATTTCCATGGAAGGTATCAGAGAAGGAGGTACGAGTGTTGATAATATAAGGTGCTACGTATACTTTATAAATGTGAAGCTTCATAATGTAATTTGGATTTCCAAGTGCTGTTCAGAGAGCATACTGTGCAAGGTTAAGCAAGTGTATATGTATTGAGCTGCATAGAAGATCAGAAAATTGCCTTGTTAATACTGTATAAGGCTTGAGATAAAAATCACATCTTACAAATAAGTGCAATGTTTTATGACAGAAGATGTTGTGGTTCAAGCCCAGTCGGCAACTAGGACCATGCATCCATTCACTCATTCCCCTCTATTCCCCAGGAGGATAGGGAGAAGAGGGAGAAAAAAGAAAAAAACCCGCAACCTCATGGGCTGAGATAAAGACAGTTTAATAGAACAGTAATGGAAGAGATAATAATAATAACAACAAAAAATCAACAATAATGGTAAAAGAATGTACAAAATAAGTTATGCAATACAATTGCTTTCACCACCTGATGATCAATTGCCCAGCTCATCCTGAGCAGTGATCACGGGTTTCTGCCCTCCAGCCAACACTCATTTGTAGACTGAGAATGATGACTGTAGTATGGAATATTCCTTTGGCTGACTTGTCCTGTCTATGTTCCCTCTCAGCTTCTATGGAAAGCCAAAAAAGTCCTTGACTTAATACAAACGTTACTTAGCAATAACTAAAACAATATGTGTTATCAACGTAATTCTCATACTAAATCTAAAACACAGCAGTTACTAGGAAGAAACTTAACTCTATCCCAGTTGAAACCAGGACAGAGGTATAATAAGTTCATTGGAATAAGGATCAGCCTTAGATGCCTGACTTCAGGTATTTGCAATATTGATGTCTAGCCTTGACTGTGTCAAAGTTCCCCATTTTGACAATGGAGAATGAGTCAATACAACTAATGAGGCACAGAGAGTTATTCATCTGCCCAAACATAGATATTGTTGCATCTAAATTACAACCATGCCCCATATGTAGGGTTCCAAACACACCTAATGGATGTGGACACCATATAGGTGGATCCAAGATTTTTTAATGTTAGTTTGTAAGTCTAGTTACAGCAGTCATCAATAAGCTACAATTCTGGCTGCAACAGTCAACTTAATTATTTTTTCATCATTAATCAATCAATTCCATATTATATCCAAGTTCTACTATATATTTTATATTTTATACATTTTAGATGCTTGTTCTACATACGGTACACATTTGCTTTTTATTTCCTCCGTTGTGTTTATATCTATTTTTATATGGCTCCTAAGGTTTCATTCTTTAAGTGAACAATAACTGAATACTTGATTTGTGCCTGGAACAACTGATATCATCTTGTGCTACCATCCTTCTGATATGCTTTTGCATCTGTATTGTGGGGATCTCTGTTACAGTCCCTTGACTTTCTTCAAAATGCTTTAGGATATTAAACCACAAGAAAACAATGGTTTTTATTTAGGTAAGGTTAAGAGGATTTTACATATTAGAGGCTAATGATTAATGTCAATACATATCTCACAAATGAAAATTATTTACCTGCAGATTAGAGGATAGTGTGTTCAGATAAAAAAAAAATTAAAAAAAAAAAAAAAAAAAAAAAAAAAAAAAAAAAAAAAAAAAAAAAAAAAAAAAAAAGAAAAAAAAAAGAAAAGAAAGAAAAGGAAAAGAGAAAGAGAAAGACGAGAAAAAAGGGGAAAAAATTGCTTAAAACCAGTGAGGAAAGACACTTAAACTTCTAGCAGTTTACAGACCAATTCCATGTGTGCTGGTGAAAGATTTAACTATCCCAACTTTCTCATAGCAGCACTCATGCAGAGAATACCACTTTTAGGATTTCTGTCAGTCTGTACTGTCTTGTCCCCCAGTCTTGTTTAGAAAATTATCCACTTGTCAAACACATTTTACCTAGTTCACCTGAGCTAACAAAATTATTTCTACCTGAAGTAGAAATATAAGGCAATGCTCACACCACAAACTGGCAAGAAGATCCTTTACAAGATATATATTTGAGTATCTGTCAGTAGCTTCAATACACTGACATGAAAGTGGGAATATAAATGATCATTCCTGAGCATCGACTTTTTTAGTAAATCTCTGATATGAGATGAACATTATGGATTTTTTCTCAAAGCAAATTATGTGTTTTCCTCACATAAAATGTTGTTATTCACTTTTACTAATAAACTAACCATTGAACTTGGAATTCTAATGTTCTGATTATGTTTCATATAGAATGCTAGATACATAGAATATATATTTTCCAAAGACTAAATATTTCTTTCATTACAGTAATCTCTTGAAAAAGAAATCTTCAATTTAAAAAATAAAATAAAATTACCATGCTCTGAACTGTAATTTCTTATTAGATTTTTTTTGAGAGAAAGTAAATGACACTGAAACATAGCAAACTACTGCAGCTGAAAATAAAACTGATTAAAGAAAAGTTCATTACATTATGAGAAATTCAGATGATGTTAAAATATTGAGTTCTATTTTTCTGCTTGCATCTCTTTTCTCTAGCAATTCACAGTACCTTAGCAGAGAGAAGAGAATCACATATGATATGAATTGATTTTTGTAAGTACTTCTCAATGCGAAAGTGAAAAAATGACCGCCACAGACATAGAATTAGCTGTAGTAATAATATCACGTGATTCCTGCTGACACTGAGGAAAATGGGTAAAGAAGAAAGAAACCAATATATCTGGCTTGACCGTGATTCTTGTGGTTATTTTGTTTGTTAAAATGTTAATTTTTTTTTTTAGATTAATTCTAATTATGTAAGAAGCTATGCTTTTTGGTGATATTTTTCTGATCCATGGAGAAGTCCATGTGAAGTCTGATTTAGGATCCTCCTGACTAAGCCAATTTGTCATGGATGAGTGACTTAGACCGCTTGAGGAACTACTGTCAAAGGTATTAGCAAAACTGGTTTTAACATGATATTGTAAAAGTGCAACTTAAAGTTGGATGGCAAGGTTCACTCTATTAATCACTGCATGGAAAAACATACAATGGAAAATTGAGTTATACTTGAGTTGGAATGATTCACAGAGAGACCAGAGACAAAAGGGGTAAGGAAGACCTTCCCATTGAGTCTTGCGGTTCAGAATGGATCCCCTTGCTTTCTAAACTCCTTCTCAGAGAGGAGTCTAGGTGCAGCTAGATCCAGACTTAACCCCAGATGTGGTCAATGGTTTATGTCTAAAGGATTATATGTGCAAAGATTATGTAATGTTTCATTAGCATCAATTCCTCATCCAGCTGAAGTTACCAAGACAAAATCAAAGCTATCATACTGCAGGGTTGGGTTATGCATGACATCTGTTGCTTACCAAAGATCTGCTGGTGGTAAAAGATCTGTCTTCCTTGAGGAACAATCTTGAGAAGCATCCCAGCTCAAGGGGAGATCACTGCCATGCAGCCATGCTGCCTAGCAGGCAGAGCTCAAACAAGGCTCACTTAGGCTGTCATATTTATGGGATGAAGTGGTTGGCTTGTATTCAAATTACATGCAATGGAAAAGGTACACATGAGACTCCTTGAACCCACAACTTTCTTTGTTCCTTGAAAAATGAGTCTTGGAAAAGCCACCCACTATTCATGTATTAATCACATGATTGGTGTTCCAAGCTCACATGCACAGATACTCACTGTGTCACTGTGCTCCTTTGTGCGTTTTCAGACATCAGATTGAAACTACAGGAGTTCAAGGCCCACCTATGGCTCAGGCTTCTCTGGAGCCTGCACCAAACCATCACTGCTCTGGACAAGTACACCCATCACAACCTCACAGGCAAAGGTGTTGAGAGAACTGGCTGATGTCTTTGCAAATACCCTCTACCGTATTTGAAAGGTGAGGAGATTGGGAGAGGAACATAACAACTGAAAAATAGCAAATATTTCTTCTTGCTATCATCAGTTACTCCAGTCTTCCACTTACAGTAATGCCCTGAATGAATAAACTCTCCCATCCAAAGTGAAAATCTTCAGATGTGCATTGAACCAAGAGATCTTCAGAATTAGCTAACTAGTTCAAGTCTCCTTGCAAAGGTTTAGTATAGATTTGCCCACATTACTGGTGCATCAAGAACACATTTCATTCCTCAGCTCAGCTTCTTTTGCACAGAAATGGAGTAGATGGAAAAGAGGAAACAGAATTTATTAATCTAGTTTTTCCTTCTCATGCTCACTCAATTACAGCTATCGTTTTTTAACCCATCTCATACTCTGTTGCAGCTGGCTGAAAACAAATAAAGTGCATACTTTATATGTCTACTAGAAAAAAAAACAAGTAAAGCAGATGTAATTGTTGAAAAGACATTTTGGGGCTTATTTCATGCCACAACCAAAATTTTTATTTCATGATCGCTTGGCTTCCTCTCCTTCCCTGAGTGTCCTCTTTTCAATCATCTGTCTGCGAACAGCTGGTATGTACACACTATGATCTTCTGAACAAAACTTGAATATGGTAAATACATAAGTACTTGCACGTGCTTAACTCTTATTTCCTTGAAAAGTAGAAAGTTTCTGTTGTCTTTTATGTCTCCTGAAATTCCACATGCTTTCTGAGTTTGCACAGTACATGATGATATTCCATAAAAAGATGTAGTTTTATTTAAAAGAGAATGGTGAATGTAACGCATCAGAACTAAGTCTTAATGAAAATACAAAAAATTATTCACTGCACAATGGAAAAAAAAAAAAGAGAAAAACAAAATTGAGAAAAAATTCCAGACATTTTATTGAATTTTATTTTATTGTATATTAATTTGACAAATATAACATTTTTACTTCTTTTGAAAAATATAGTTCAATATACATTTCCAGAAAATCCCTGTGAGTCAAAATTTCCTTACAAATAACTGCAAGCAGCACTGAGGATTGTGATAATATTTATAATAACATGGTAATTCAGTTTCAAGTCAGTGAAGCTTACTGATATGACAGCCGGTATAAATAAAACTGGAGTGCAAAAATCACACAGATTCTTCAGGCATATGTCATAAGTGTTTTTTCCACCTAAACAAAGACCATACAGTGTTTGAGTTTAGATCTACTTAGCAGACACACTCTTCCTGAAAAAACGACAGCTTGCCACAAATTTGACTATTTTATTACTATCATTCTTGTTTCCCTAAGGATCATACACATTCAAGACATTTTTAAAAAGTCATTTGTAATAGTTTGAGCAATTTTGTATCCTCAGTTATCTAGAAAGTAAATTTGTCTTAATATTTTGCTGCTACAACTTAGGTAATTGATACATATGCATGGATCATGTGAAACTTTTAAATATAAGATAAATGCTCTAAACATATGAATAAAATTAAAGCAACAAACAGGAATTACACAGTCACACTGAGGAGACTTTCCTGAGATTTCCTGAGTACTCTGTTTTTGTTCATGCTCTTCATGACCTGTAAAACAATGAGAAAAATGGGTTATCTGAGAAACAGGCAGTCTGAGAGGGTACTTGGAATTGAATTTGGAAGTTTTTGCATTCTGATAAGTATCATGACTTCTATTTTTGAGCAAGCCAATGCACCCTTTGTTTTCAATCTTTGATAGGGGACAAAAAAAAAAAAAAAAGGCAAAAAGTTGGGATTTTTTTGCATTTGCTGTATACTTCCAAAAGTTCTTTTAATAGCTAACAATTACCTAAAGGGAGATTAAATATTTCTGTCTTGCAAATCAAGGCAAAAAAAAAAAAAGTCATGAAGCTTGTAGGAGGCTTTGAGTTGCATAATATATATTAAATTTTAACTTTATTTATCAATATTTGATTCTGAACAATATTACAGACACTCAGAGATTTAATGGAGTAAGATTACTTTCTCAAAGTTTTTTTAAGGTCAGTTGTTCAAGTGAAAGGGGTGTTATGTTTATTTGAGCTTTCTTGATTAGAAAGACTTGGAATTAATCTGACTCCCATTTCTCTGAGCTCCAGAAGAATACAAATTGTTCTGGAGTAGGTTACAGATCACTATTTCTTCACAATGTTCCAAAAATCACAGAGGTGTTCACTTAAAAAGTTCTGTGAAATCTTGATTTGTGTGTAATATTGTTGTAGGCAAAACATTCCTCTCTTGGGGAAGTATTACTTAATTTAACTTACTGCTAATTCTCACAAGCTTCTGATCACTGATTTGGGTACTGAGAAAAAAGAGAAAATAAACAATTAAACAATTGTATAAGACACTTTTAATTCCACTTTTTCAGACTCACATTAAGTCAAACACCTCTCCTCTCCCCTCTTAGTCACAGCTTCTCTTTTTTTCACCCTGAATTACAATCACTAGGTCCCAGTTCATTCAGTGAGGTGTTGACTGGCATAAAAGGCTGGGATTGAGCGTGAATTGACTTCTGTCAGTTGCTTCTTTCTGTTGATCTTTGCACCTGCAAGTTTTCCTCTTCTGTTCCCTGCTGTGGTCCCTCAGGGGTTTCTGTGCCCTGATGTGGGTTGCCCATGACCATGGTTCTTCAGGGGAGTTCCAGTCTAGCACAGTCATCCACAAACTTAGTCCCTTCAGGGATATATGTGACCCTTCTGGCTTCAGATGTCTCCTCCTTGAATGTCTCTCTAGCAGCACCTCTAGAAGTGTGCAGTGTGTCTCCAGCCCCTACCAGTTTCCAATTATTTCTCAGATATGTCTGAGTAGGGGTGCTGTGTGCTGCTCTGATGGTTTGAAGTTTTGGTGCATAAAGGGCTACTCACAACCATTTCAGAGCTCTCTGGAATGGGATGTTGCTGTCATTTGGCAGTACAGTATCCTCCCACACAGGTCACTCCTGTAGCCCCCTGCTGCTACTTAAACCCTGCAATTTATGCTAACCACAAAGATATGGTTGATTGAAAATGATATCTCTGATGATTGCAAATTAATTTAATAACATGTCTGATTAATACTACATATTAAGCCATAAAACTGCAAGCAGGAAGTTCTAAGGTCAACATTGCAATGTCTAAATATCCTGTTATTTAGTCATTATTTAGCTTGATGTTAGGTTTCCATATTACTTATCTACATGCTCAGAAAAATGTACTTCGATGAATGAGATGCTCAAAGGCAAAATGGGACGAGTCTAAACCGGCCAGAGGTAAATTCGTGGACCAAGTGGTGTACGACATAAACTACAACCACATGTAATACACTGTTACCTAAATCTGAATAAGTGACATATTTTTAAGTTAGACCAATCATTACTTATGAAAAAGCTATTGATTTTCCCATTCTAAAGTACGATAAGCATCAACTGCAGATTTGCATCTACAAATGAGGTCCACTGCCCTGGTTGCACATGAGGGGCTGGGAGCTGTGTCCAACAAAACATTTAAGCTAGCTGAGCCTGAGACATAACAACACTAGAAGGATTTGTTGAGTGACAGTAGTGGGAGATTCCCTGCTGCAGGAGATGGAGGCCCATATCTGCTGACCTGACCTACTGTCTAGGAAGTTTACTGCTTGCCAGAGACTTAAACCCAGGACATCGTGGTGAGGTTACTAGAACTCGTCTGGCCCTTGGACTGCTATGCCCTGCTACTCTTCCATGCGGGTACCAACAGTAATACCAGGGAATACCTGAAGCATATCAAGTGACATGGTTCCAGGGACAAGGATCAAGGATGATTTCCCCCCACTCCAATGCTGCAGGTGAAGGAAGGGCTTGAGGAGGAGTAGACGTATCCTGAGGGTCAATAACTGTTTGCACAGTTATTGCACTGGTGTCGACAAAAGAGATTTGATTTTTACAGTCATGGGAAAACCTTTGATGACCAAGGACTGTCAGGAAGAGGCAGGATCCACTTGCTCAAGTATGGTAAAAGTATTACCAGCAGGCTGGTAAGGAGGACTTTTCACTAGGAACAAAACAGGTGGAGGATGATGACACAAAATCAACTGAGGAAGTGGTGGACCAAATTGGCAAGCAGAGGGTGTGGGGGGGACATGGACAAGAGAGATCTTCTATTCAACAAAAGAGGGCTGAAGGGGCACATATGCATCTCAAGCATATGTGCCCAAATCAGGAAATATCTATAGGACAGCATAACAAGGGAAGCTCTCATACTTTCTCTGGGAAATGAGCATGACATGGTATCTCCCTGAAGTGTACCCACACTAACACATACAGATTGGGGCAGAGGGAGAAGAGAATTAGAGGTCTGCAGGTCAGCATGCAGTTGCAAGTTTATGATCTCACTGGGGTCACAGAGACATGATGGGATCACTCAAACAATCAGAATGTTGCAGTGAACAGACACAGGTTCTTTTGGAAGTACAGCCTGGGACAGTGAAGAAAGGGAGTTGTCTTTTATGTGAGAAAACAGTGAAAGTGCATGGGGCTCTTTGTAGACACAAATAAGGAGCCAGCTCAGAGGTTATGAGTCAGGATTATTGGGAAGATCAGCATGGGTCATGCTGTGGTGGGTGTCTGTTACAGATTGCACGATCAGGATGAAGAAATAGTTGAGTCAACCAGAAAAAGCATCAGGTTCACAGATCCTAGTCCCCGTGAAGGACTTGAACAACTGTCATATCTTCTGGAAGGGCAACATAGCCAGGGCATAAGTAACCCAGTGGGTTTCTGGAGTGCATTGATGACAACTTCCTAACACAGATGTTTGAGGAGTCAATGAGAATTGGCTACTAAAATTTTATGATTCTATGATAATACTTTCTAGACCAGTCACAATCTAGCTAGAGTAGGAGTACACAAACTCTGAAGGCTCTAATCAGGAGATGACATGACACTTTAGGACAGAAAATACCTATCTTGTTGAAGTTACTTCACTTCGTATAAAATAATTGAATTCTGGAAGTAATTTTTTCAGGGAAATATTGAATGTCAGATCTCTAACTAGCTGAATGTGTTAGGTGAATATGGAGTCATTGTTTCTCTGGAATATGAATATTTAATTACCTCATGAATTTCATACATTTTTAAAGGACTTGTTGAGGAATTCACATTCTAGAATATCCATTAGGCTGGTGACTGACTTAGGAGTACATAAACCATCACAGAAATTCTGGGTGTAAACTCTGGTCTAAGAGTATGGGTAAAACTAAGAAGGGCTCATCTTGACTGTTGTTTGAGAGTCACCTAGACATATTCTGAGGATGTCCACTCTTTGTGGGCAAGTCTATGCAACTGAAGAAAACCATCTTCATTCAGGAATCCAGTAAGATTGACCTGAGACAGATTCAGTGCTGCAAAAAATTTGAACGATTTCTCCATAAATGAATTTGGGACAAAGGAACAAGAGGCCAGTCCCTCCAACTTAAAGATGGAACCAGCTATACTTAAATCATTTATGCAAATGTGGAGAAATGTACACCTTTTAGGGAAAGTTAAAATCTTTATCCATAACAGATATCCAAACCAGGTCAAATAAATCACACCCTAAAAGTGACTATTTATCTGAATTAAGTATACAGGATATGGACTTTTATGATGGAAAAGCTGGCTCAAATTGTAGAGTTCTCTTTGTATATTTTGGGCATTTAGTTTTGTTATATTTTCTCTGCGGTGGTGGACTACTGACTGTCTTTAACGAAACTGTGAAAAATCTGCTGACAGGGTTACTTCTGGGAAATAGACCGTTGTTAGTCAGATATTTGTTTTTCTTCTCTGGAGTTTGCTTGTGCAGTACACTAGAATGAGTGTTTCAAGTTCTGAATATTATTATAGCTGAATGTGTAGTTAGAGTTTACTGCTCAATAAAGTCATGAACAATTCACATAAAGATGCCTAAGACACTTGTTGAAACACTTTCTCTACTCATGTTCAGCAAGTCCTGTATTAATGGGAAATGTGCACAGAAGTATTGAGAACTGACAATCTAAAAATAATGCTTGTTGAAAATATTTTCTATTTCTTAATCAGATTTATGCTATGTTTACTCTGAAGTCACATGGTAGCACGCAAATATTGAATCTAGCTTTCACTGACCAGCTTAGGTACCTGTAACACTCAGATTTGAAACAGGGAATTCACAGAAGTACCTCTTTGTTTTATGGGCAGTGAAAGTATTATTTTACAATTCCAGTATCTGGCCTCATGATTTTTCTTTTCCTTCTTCTCTCTGTCTAGATGTTACAGTTATTTGGCACTTCATTTTCTGTACTAACTTCTGTTTTCTAACTTGCCAATATACCAACCTTTTTTGTACCCTAAGAAACCTTCACTATTTAGCTGCTTTTAAGATTAAATTCTTCAGTAAGAGCTATGAACACTGACTACCTCCCTGGTGTCATGGCTCATCTATGTCAGACAATTAGGAAAGCCACAGTGAGACCACAGCATAAAATCACAGAATCATGGCACCATGTTTGGGTTGGAAGAAATCTTTAAAGTTCAAGTAGTGCCAGTTTCCCTTGCAGTAGGCAGAGACAAACAGGCAGGGCAGCAAACAGGGCGAGCTGGAAGCCATTGTGCAGCACGGCAGCTATGATGTAATCACCATCATAGAAACATGGTGGGATGATGGTCATAGCTGGAATGCTGCGATGGATGGCTATAAGCTCTTCAGGAGAGATAGGCAAGGAAGGAGAGGCGGGGGTGTGGCTCTGTGCATTAGGGAGTGTTTTGATTGTATGGAAATAGATTCCAACAATGATAAAGTTGAGTAAAGTTGAAGGTAAAGTTGAAGGGTAAAGTTGAAGGGCAAGGCTAGCAAGGGAGATCTGGTGCTGGTTGATCCACCCAACCAGGATGAGGAGGCAGACAAGGTATTCTGTAAGTGGCTGGCTGAAGTCTCTCAATCTCCAGCCCTTGTTCTGGTTGGGGACTTCAACCTACCAGACATCTGCTGGAAATACAACACAGCAGAGAGCAGGCAGGCTAGGAGATTCCTCAAGTGTATGGAAGAGAACTTCCTGACACAACTGGTAGGTGAGCCAAGCAGGGGAGATGCCTCACTAGACCTACTGCTCACAAATAGAGAGGGACTAGTGGGAGATGTGGTGGTCGGAGGCCGTCTTGGGCTTAGCGACCATGAAATGGTCAAGTTTTCAATTATTAGAGAGGTAAGGAAGGGGGTGAGCAAAACCTCAACCTTGGACTTCCGGCGGGCGGACTTTAGCCTTTTCAGATCACTGGTTGGAAAAGTCCCATGGGAGGAAGCCCTGAAGGGCAAAGATGTTCAGGAAGGCTGGGTGTTTTTCAAGGAGGAAGTCTTAAAAGCCCAGGCGCAGGCCATCCCTATACGCTGTAAAGCAAGTCGTTGGGGGAAAAGGCCAGCCTGGCTGAGCGAAGACTTAGGGTCACAGCTCAGGGAAAAAAGGAGAGTTTATGGTCTTTGGAAAAAGGGGCAGGTCACGCAGGAAGATTACAAAGGTAAAGTAAAGTTATGTAGGGAAAAGATTAGGAAGGCCAAAGCCCAACTAGAACTCAACCTGGCCTTGGATGTTAAAAACAATAAAAAGAACTTCTATAAATATATTAATAGCAAGAAGAGGACTCGGGAGAACCTCCATCCTCTACTGGATAAGGGAGGTAACATAGTGACAAAGGATGAGGAAGGAGAAGGCTGAAGTCCTGAATGCCTTCTTTGCCTCAGTCTTTAGTAGTAGAGTAGGGGGTTCCCTAAGTATCCAGACCCCTGAACTAGCAGGCAGGGGCGGGGAGCAGAATGAAGCCCCTGTAATCCAAAGGGAGATGGTGAGGGACCTGCTCCAACACCTAGATGCAAACAAGTCTATGGGACCAGATGAGATCCACCCGAGGGTACTGAGAGAGCTGGCAGAAGTGCTTGCAGAGCCACTCTCCATCATTTACCAGCAGTCTGGGCAAACTGGGGAGGTCCCAGCCGTCTGACGTCTAGCAAATGTGACGCCCATCCACAAGAAGGGTCGGAAGGATGATCCAGAGAACTACAGGCCTGTCAGTCTGACCTCGGTGCCTGGGAAGGTCATGAAACAAACAATCCTGAGTGCCATTATGCAGCTCATGAAGGACACCCATGTGATCAGGCCCAGCCAGCACGGGTTCACGAGGGACAGGTCCTGCTTGACAAACCTGATCTCCTTCTATGACAAAGTGACCTGCTTGCTGGATGAAGGAAAGGCTGTGGATGTTGTTTACCTGGACTTTAGCAAGGCCTTTGATACAGTCTCCCACAGTATCCTCCTGGAGAAAGTGGCTGCCCATGGCTTAGATGGAAATACCCTCCGCTGGGTTAAAAACTGGCTAGAGGGCCGGGCCCAGAGAGTGGTGGTGAACGGAGTTAAATCCAGCTGGCAGCCAGTCACGAGTGATGTCCCACAGGGCTTGGTACTGGGGCCAGTTCTCTTTAACATCTTTATCAATGATCTGGACAAGGGGATTGAGAGTACCCTCAGTAAGTTTGCAGACGACACTAAGTTGGGTGGCAGTGTCGACCTGCTGGAGGGTAGAAAGTCTCCGCAGAGAGATCTGGACGGGTTGGATCGATGGGCCGAGACCAACGGGATGAGGTTCAATAAGGCCAAGTGCCAGGTCCTGCACTTGGGTCACAACAACCCCATGCAGCGCTACAGGCTGGGGGCAGAGTGGCTGGAGAGCTGCTTGGCAGAAAAGGACCTGGGGGTGTTGGTCGACTGTTGGCTGAACATGAGCCAGCAGTGTGCCCAGGTAGCCAAGAAGGCCAACAGTATCCTAGCCTGTATGAGGAACAGCGTGGCGAGTAGGACTCGGGAGGTGATTGTCCCCCTGTACTCAGCACTGGTGAGGCCCCACCTCGAGTACTGTGTCCAGTTTTGGGCCCCCTACCATAAAAAAGACATTGAGGTGCTTGAGCGGGTCCAGAGAAGGGCAACAAAGGTGGTGAGGGGTCTGGAGCACAAGTCTTATGAGGAGAGGCTGAGGGAGCTGGGGTTATTCAGCCTAGAGAAGAGGAGGCTGAGGGGAGACCTTATTGCTCTCTACAACTACCTGAAAGGAGGTTGTAGAAAGGTGGGGGTTGGTCTCTTCTCCCAAGTCACAGGTGACAGGACGAGAGGAAATGGCCTCAAGTTACGCCAGGGGAGGTTCAGGCGGGATATTAAGAAAAAAATTTTCACCAAAAGGGCTATCAAACATTGGAATGGGCTGCCCAGGGAGGTGCTTGAGGTACCATCCCTGGAGGTGTTCAAGAGACGGGTTGATGTAGTGCTGGGAGATATTGTTTAGTGATGGTGTTGCTTTTTGTTTGTTGTGTGGGTGTTTATTTTTGTCAAAATTAGGTTGATGGTTGGACAAGAGGATCTTTAAGTTCCCTTCCAACCTAGAAGATTCTGTGATTCTGTGACATCTTCTACTAAATCAGGTTGCTCAAAACCCTGTCCAGCCTGACTGAATACTTCCAGGGATTGAGAATTTACAACTTCTCTAGGCAACGTGTTCCAGTGTCTTATCACTGTTTCTGAGCCAGTGGAATCTCTCAGAACACATCCAATTATGAGTGGGATCCATCTTTTTCTGAAATGCATTTACAATTGCTTCCTTTTTATACATGGCAGAAACTGTCAGGAAGGTTCTGAAGTACTTACCAAAAATTTAAAGCACTGACTCAGAAACTGGCATTTTTAAGATGAATAACCTGTTAATTTTGTGGGACCCCATGTAGTTTGTACTCAGGAAAAAAAGAGCAAAAGGAAAGAGAGAGGTAGGGCCATATCTAGTAAACCAGTTGCAAAGAAAATACTTTATATGGCAAAAGAATGGAACAGATTCTGTAACTTAACCGGTAGGGGGAGTAAATGGCTCTTGGACCTTAGTTTGAGGCTTACTTCTCTGCGGTCGTTACACATTCACTATAGAACCTCGGCCTTACATAGTTTCTGAGAAATGGTAGACAATATCTACTAGGAATAAGGCGGGTCCTTATTCCTAAGGATAAGGAATAAGGCGATCCTTCTGGGGTACCATAAATGGGAAAGATCCTATAACAGCTCTCTTGCCAGCGATACTTTCTATGATTCTATGATTTTTAAATATATCTGGGAAATAGAATTGGGAAACTAGAATTCGCCATTGTCGAACACAGTCTTTATCAACCTAAAAAGTTAATATCCCCTCTCTGTTGCCCAGTTTTTCCTTCATAGTGTTGTTGCCCAGAGACAAGAATTCATCAAGTGTTCATCTTCAAGACAATGCCCTGATTGTGCCTATGACAATAACATGAGAGATAAGGAACTACTCAATCTGTAATTCAATGAAGGAATTGAAAGGAAGAATGGCATTAAAATGTAATATGGGGTTCAGATGTATTATCCATCCATCCTGTTTTGTTTCTGTGTCCGTAAATAGATGCTCAAGAAAAAATAAAACCAAGCCCATCTTGTGTGTTACTTTTCTCTTAATATTCTTTCAGCCTCTGATTGTTTTCTATTTTGTTCTGTTTCCTAAAATTCAGTTTGTCTAGTTGGTAACCCCACAGTGGATCTCTTGTCCAACTATTTGTCTAACTTCTTGAGCTTATTTAAATTCCCAGGAAAAACAAAGTCCTTTGCAAAACACATAGAATTCTGCTATTTACTGCGTGAAATAACACCACTTCCTTTGCTTTGAACCTGGACCTTTATTTGGTGAACCGTAGTTCTTGTGTTGGAAGACACAATGAACAGATGGCTCATACGCTTTCTTCATACCACTTACAAGCTTGCAGACCTCTGTCATAACCTTGCTATGCTTTCTCTTTCCCAGGTTGAGAGGCGCTAGATTATTCAATATTCTTCATCTAAGTCATAGATTTGTCAATTCTTTTTGCTGTTCCCTGAAACTTTTCTGATTCTAATGTGTTCTTTTTAGATGAGAGGACTAGAATTGCTCCCAACCTTAAAAGTGGGTGAACCACAACTTCATGCTGTGTTTTCTGTTTTGTAAACCACATAACTGTGTTCTGTTCTACAGTCTTTTTTCTAGTAATTTTGATTTTTTTAGTTGCTTTCCCAATTGCTACTGAACAATGAATTATTTTTTTCAACTATCTATCATAAATTCTACATGTCTCTACAGAGTTCAAACAGTCTGCAAGGAGGCCATCTTTCTGTACGTGTGGATAGGGATTGTTTTTCTATATGGCCTTCCCCTCTCCTCCTCCATGCACACCACTTAACATTTATCTACAGCTAACTTCATCTGCCTTTATCCTGCTTAGTCATTTAGGGGTATATTAATTTGCACACACTGTCATATTATTTGAAATTCCTTCAGGTGCTCAACACACCTGCATAGTGCACCAGATAAGGCACAGGATCTAATGAAGACTTAAGAATGCCTTTGGGAGGTCAGATTCCTTAGCAGAACACAGTGAAGAGGAAGAGAATATCATGTGTTCATGTTTTCTATAGATGTTTGGTTGTTCAAGATTTTATTCTGAGATTCATATTGCAGCTAGAGGGTAGGTGTCTTGTATTTAGGCGCCTAATTTATGTGCCTAACTGCCCTACTGTATACAGTCATCTTCATTGTCTAGTATAAAAGTGGATCTCTGAAATCCCAGACAGTGACATGAGACAAATATCTGGCCACTATAGAACATGAAACCAATGAAAAGGGAAATGTGTTTTAACTTTTTAAATGAATAACATCAACTTTGGGGCTAATTTCTCTATTCATACTTCTGAAGATGAGAATTAAAAGGTCAGAAGGCTGGCATGCTTTAATATAACTAAATTAAGATTTAATTTATGCTTTTGCAATGGACCTGGCTTTTTGCTGCCTCCTACTTACTTTGTTGTTTATATTGTTAAAGATATTTTAAAAAATTTATTTTTTAATCACCATAATTTTGAAGTCAAAAGAAATGTACAAATGAAGAAAAAAGAAAAAAACTGTTAGAATTTAACTATGGTGGCAACTCCTTAAATCTGATTTCTATTCCCATAAATTCTTTGACAGCAAATGTGAGAGTGATTTTCATTGTTATACATATCTTTGTTTGTTTATAAATTGCAATTGTTGGTACATAAAAAAATAATTTAACAAGAGATTTTTAAAAAATTGCTTGATGCAATTTAAACCAAAAACAACCTAAGATAATTAGAGTTTTTGACGCTAGATTTAAAAATAAACACTAGGTAAATTTAAGAACTCTAAAACTTTGAAAGAACAAAACAGTGTATTAAAAAAACCCAACAACCAAAGTCACTCAAAACGTTCTTAACTTTGAACAAACTGCATATTTTTGATGGTTTTAAAACTACTGGGCTTTTTCTTTCCCGTTGAAAGTGAAAATACCTTGTCATATTTAGACATTAATAAAACATTGTTCTGATCATTTTATTTAGGTAGACATTAATTAAAATGAGCTATATAACCAGGACTCAAATCTTTTACTTATGTACATTGATCACTAACTAAAACTTGTCAGGCCGACTCATCTGAGCCGACGTCATCTGCCTAAACCCTAGGTACTTCATAGCCATGGAGGTTCCTTTAATGGTTTTCATGTGGTAGAGTCGACCCCATGAAAATTACTTCAAGAAATAATGCAACTCACATGTTGGATGCGTATCTACCTTGACAAGTTGTCTTAGTCTTTAACTACATGATGGATTTAAGCTTATTTAGACTAAAAGTTAAAAAAATAAAAATTTAAATATGGTCAAAAGCTATCTATAGAACTTGCAGCAAAATCTTAAAAATGCATGGTTGGAGGGATTACTCTTCTTCACTTCTACCAAACTAATAACAATGAAATGTGGACTGAGTTGCAATTTTCTAAGTGCTCTGATGCCATGGTCTGTGATTTAAAGTACAATCATTTCCTTAGAAGAAGGCTTTGATGCATGGACTAACCCCAAACATCCTTGAAAAAGTCCCATTTTTGTTAGCAACTCTCTAGAGGAGGAATTTAACTCATTTATTTGAAGGAAAATTACTTCCTATAGATTGCAGACTATTTTCAAGTGTAATTGCCTTGAGAAGATAGGATAATGTCTTCAGAGATGATAATCTAATTTTGTAAATGCTTCTGTAATAGTATTTTAGGAAGTTAGTTGTTCTGAATAGGTTTTTGTTTTGGTTTGGTTTTGGTTGTTTTTCTTTTCAGTTATACTCAGGTATCTCTTTGCCTATTTAATAAATTAAAAATACCTATAGGAAGTTCAACTCCCAAATAGTGAACTATATAAAAAATTAAATTAATCTTTCTCTGGATTCTTGTAATGAATGTCAAAAGACATCTGAACAAAATGTACTCTGCTTTTGCCAGAAATGAACTCATTTATTAAATTGAGTTCAAATATACACTATATAGCTGAAGTTAAATATTGACTTCTTAATTTCTGTGTTATCTCTCTCAGTATTATGACATTTAATTGGCTTTTTCCTTCTTCATCTTAACAGCAAAAATAAGAGTCTATAAACTTATAAAAATTGATGTCTAAATTTAAACTACAGATTTTAAATGCAAAATACTTCTTGAGGGTCATAGAGACCAATGGGGTGGAATTACTGACTAATCTCAGAACTGGATCTGGCAACGGAAATATGTATATTAAAAACAAGAAGATCAGAGCATCTCTTGGTTTAAAGAATGTATTTTATGTTCAATACACTAATTTCTTCCAATATGCTAACTAAAAGTAGAATTAACTCAGTTTAGTGTCTTTTTGGTTTCATGCATGAAAGATTAGCTGACAGACACATTCAAAAATGGCTAATGTACATAAATTAAGGGCTTGTAGAAAGCCCTTTAGGTAACACTGCCAACAAAATCCAGAGTAGTATTTTTAGTTAGAAGAACTGGCAAAGTAACACACCTTTAGGCTGATTTGACATCATAGCTGGATGGTGAAAGAGGAGCTGAAAAAGTAGCATTCTGCAAATGGCATTTCTCTAGTATGTGTTATTTAAAGTCATTTTCTAGTTAGTATTATAAGTTATTAAAATACTGTTTGTAACACAAGAAAAAAAGATTGGGAGTTAGGGAGAAGGGGAGAGAAATTAACCTGTACGTGCAAAGGTGATACCCAGAAAAAATGGAACTTAGATAATGACTTCCATACTGCCTCTCTGTATCTATAGCAAATCAGGATCTGAATATTAATTCAAAAGTAAATTCCAGTTAAATTTGAACAAATCATCATGTTCTTTAGTAAACCTATACACTATGTGTCATCTAAAGATATGCAGAAGTTTCTGCAGACATTGAAAATGAACATGTGAAAAATATCTGAATATTGAGAGGCATTTTGTTTTGTTCTATTTTCTCATAGAGAAAGTTGTAGAAGACAAGTGATGCTGAAAATCATTGAAATAAAACTCAAATATAACCAATACAAAAATGTGAAAACATGATTGTTGAATCCTGAACAACAATAGGCAAGATAGTACAAAGAACACAGGAATAGCAGATATAGAAAAATAGGTACCACAGATATAGAAAAAGGTACCACAAATGGTATTTCTTGACATGAAGAAGAGGGGGAAGACACTGTACTTTTACTGCTAAGTAAAAAAAAAAAAAAAGCCCCCACAAGCACAGTTATTAGATCATTCACCATGAACACTGTTTAGTACTCTTTTGTTCCCTGGCTCTATTTAAGAAAATTCTAAACTGATACAAGGGATGCTATCCATAAACACAAAAGGTCCAAGGCAATCAGTGCTAGTTAGTGGGTTTTGTACCTTTTTTTGTTATCAGTTTAGACCTAGACACTGAAAGACACTAAAGGATAAAGCAAGTCTACTGAGGAGGCAACAGATTTAAATAAAAAACCAACCAACCAAATAAATGAATAGATAAGAAATGATTTCTGAAGGATGTGGCCCAAAATGTCTGCCACACAAAGCCAAAAAATGGAAGGGTAAAGAACATAAACTTTTTTTTTTCTCTCTGCTTGTTCTTCCCCTCTTATTTCCATGCCACTGAGGAATGAAATCAATAAGATCCTAACTCTTATACTTCGTATCAGAACAAAAGTAACATGAGAGGAAAAATTAATATAACACAATGAAAAATAATTCTCTTTGCCTGGAAAAGAATCAATTCTGCTCTTTGGCAAGTGTAGATGGAAAGACTGTCAGATACAGATATTTTCTTGTAATAAAGATTAAATAAGGTATCAGATAGAATCATGAAATTCCTTTATGCTGTGACAAATGAGGGCTGTATTTCACAGCGATGTTTAGGTGTCATCTACTTTAAATTTCAATAACAGTCAATGAGCAATGCCTTTAAGTTGAGATACATATATATTGATATATATTGTAGTGGTTATTGGTTTCTAACCAGTTAAGCAAGGTTAAAACTTAAATAGGAAACAGAAAAAATAAAATTAATTATTACATTATAAAATACAACAGAATAGAATTCTGCTCCAATTGAATAAGTAAACTAGAAGGAAGAAATTATTACTTTATTTTAACAATGATGATGTGGGAGTAAAATTCACAGGGGATAGAATGAAAAAAGGAAAGTCAAAGCTGAACTATCTTGAACATTCAACTGAGTTTGGAAATAGCATCAGGGAAAAATGATAATTTATAAAAGAATTGTAGATTGACAAAACATGACAAAATTGCACCAAATAAAACTTATATTTGAACTATTTGTTTATACTCTCTTTTACAGTCAGAAGAGAAAAACTTACATTTCTAAAGTGAAATTTACTCTTAGAAAACTACCTGCATAGATTACAGAATCATGATACTGAAATTCCTAATTCTCTCCACCAATTAAAAAAGGGATCTTGAGAGTATATAGTGTAATTTATAGAGTAGATTTTCATAAAATTAGGCTATTCTTTCTCATAATGAGATTTTTCTCATAATGAAAAATGTTGTGATTCTTAATCACAGTATTGAATCACGTATTTTGATTTTTTAGCTTGTTTTAGAAAACTATACGTACCAGCACTTGTATCTTTTCACCCACAAACACAAAAAGGGAGCAAAAATTGGTAGTTCAACAAGACAGAATATTATTCTATAATTTTAAGTGGCAATTTGCTTTTCCTAAACCTTCTCCTTGATATTTAGCTTTGTCAGACTTCACAATACATGTTCTGAAATTTGTACCAGCAAATTCTGGTAGGTGGGTGTGTGGCTGGATGTTTCAACTTGTGATAAAGTTGATCAAAAACCACCTCTTCATGCACTGTCTTTAATTCTGTTATTGTTGGTATTCAGAAGCATTGCAAAACTTAAATAAGATGAATGAGAGTCTTTCATACAGATGCTGAGTTTCAATAGCTCATTTGACAGAAGAATGATATATCTGATTTTAAATTACCCTTTTGATTATTCTACTGAAAGATTTGTAAAGTATAAATTGGAGTTCATGAACCACAAATAAAATGCATATTTATTTTTAGATAAAAAGGTAGTTGAAAACATTCCTAAGTGTCAACTTGGTTTACAATTAGTTATGTCATTTCTCTTTTCTGTGAAATAAAAGTTCTAATTACATTTCAGTTTCAGAAAGTAATTCCCACATACTTTTAGTTTGTTCAGGTTTTAAACTTTTTTTTAAGTTTGGTTTGATTCCTTTTTTTTTTTTTCCACTATTATGCCATAGAATATAAGTGAATGAATATTTTCACTCATTTGTAGTGTCATTGAATTAATGAATTATATATTCTGTGATTTATTTCCCTATTCTTACACTAGTTTGATAGCAAAAATTTGGCAATTTTAATTTTATGCAAGTCTTTACAACATTATTCATCAGTTAAATTTTCAGTTCTAAACTATGCAGTAGAATGAGGTAGATTAAGTTCAACAGCAACATCATACACGTGACATGCAATCTTTCTGACTCATTCTCACATAGGTGTGTTTCTCTAATAAATCATTCACTCATTAATATTAATTTTATGGTATGAGATAAGGTTAGAAAATGCATACATGTTTAAATATCAGTGTTGCACACAGACTATGTAATTCTGTCAGCAAGCTAAATGCTTACGAAAAATTTATGAAAGTCCTCAAGACAACATTCTAAGTATTCTATGTACTAGATTCTTGTTAAATTCAATTTCTTCATAGAATCATAGAACTCTAGAATATCTCAAGTTGGAAGGGATCCATAAGGATAATCGAGTCTTAACTCCCTGCTTCTTGCAGAACTACCTAAAACTAAACCATACAACTCAGAGTGTTGTCCAGATGCTCATTGAACTCTGACAGGCTTGGTGCCGTGACCACTTTGCTGGGGAACCTGTCCCAGTGACTCACCCTCTCAGTGGAGAACCTTTACCTAATGTCCAGTCTGAACGTGCTCTGACACAGCTTCATAATATTCCCTAGTGCCACTGGTCACCAGAGAGAGATCAGCACCTCCCTCTCCGCTGCCCTCTTGAGGAAGTTGTAGACTGCCATGAACCCACTGTTGATTCATATTCAACTTTCCATCAACTCAAACCCCCAGATTTCTTTCCACAGGGCTGCACTCCAGTCTCTTGTCTTCCAGTTTGTATGTGTAACCAGGATTATTCCATCCCAGGTGGAGAATCCAGCAATTAATTATGTTAAATTTCATATGGTTGATGATTGCCCAGATCTCTAGTCTATCCATATCTCTCTGTAAGGTCCCTCTGTCCTTGAGGGATTCCACAGGTCCTCCCAATTTACTACCTTTGGCAAACAATGTACATTTGAGCCCTAAAATTGGGCCCTGGGCAACCCCACTGGCAACTGTCCACCAGCCTGATGTAACCCCATTTACTATAGCTCTTTGAGCCTGACCCATCTGCCAATTGCTCATCCAACATATTATGGACTTATCTAGCTGTGTACTGGACATTTTGTGCAGAAGAATACTGTGGGAGACAGTATCAAAAGATTTGTTGTATTAAAAAGCCCCCACATCTACTGGCTTCCCTTGGTTATCTAGATGGGTGACCTTGCCATAAAAGAAAATTAAGTCAGTTAAGCAGATCTTTCCTCTCTTGAACTTGTGCTGGCTATGACCAATGACTGCGTTGTCTCTCAAGTGTTTTTGAGTATCTCCCAGAATAACCTCCATAATTTTACCAGACAAAGAAGTGAGACTGACAGGCCTGTAATTGCCAGGGTCTTCCTTCTTAACTTTCATTAAGATTGGGACAAGATTTGCCAGCTTCCAGTCAACTAGGACCTCTCCAGACTCCTAAGATCATTTAAAAATAACAGAGAGGGGTCCCATAATGACATTGGCCAGCCCTTTCAGTACCCTGGCACGAATTCCATAGGGCCTCATAGACTGGGCATCCAACTGGAGCAGCAAGTCTCAACAAGTTCAGAGTCAGCTGGGAGTTTATCATCCCCCAGTCAGTCTTTCAGAACAAGGCTCCAGGCGTTCCAGGGCCTGTCATCAGTGTTGAAGACAGAGGCAAAGGCGGCATTAGATCTATCTGTTTTGTTTACATCCCTATTTGGGAGGTAGCAAAACTTGTCAAGCACTGGACCAATGTTATCTCTGATTCTCCTTTTGCTGCTAACATACTTTAAAAAATAAGTCCTTTTTCTTGTCCTCTACCAGCTTGAACTCTAATCAAGCTTTGGTTCACGCAAATTTTCTCACTACAGTGACAAACAGTGTCTCTGTAGTCCTCCTGTGTCACGTGTCTACACTTTCCTTTTCCACCTAAGTTCTAGAAGAAGATGCCTGCTCAACCAAGCTGGCCTTCTGCCCTACTTGCTTGACTTCTAACACTGTGGAATTGTCTGCTCCTGAGCTCGTAAGAGACTGCTCCTAAAAAGCGACTAGCATTCGTGGACCCCAATAACTTCAAAAGCAGATTCCCAGGGGACTTTACCAACTAGCTCCTCCAGTAGTCCGAAATCTGCTCTCCCCATATCCAAAATCAAAGTCTTGTTGACAGGTTTTCTCCTACCACCAATGACTTGAAGCTCAGATACTTTGTGGCCACTGTGACCAAGACGGCCACCAATCATCACTTTGTCTGTGAGTCTCTATCTGCTTACAAACAATAAATCTAGGAGGCCACCCTTCCTGGTCAGCTCTCTTAGGAATTGCACCAAGAAGTTTTCTTCAATGTGCTCAGGACTTTCCTGGACATGTTTGCGTCTGCTGTATGATATTCCCAGTTGATGTCTGGGAAGATAAAATCACCTGTAAGGACAAGGGCAGCTGATCAAGAGATATCCCTTAATTCCTTATAGAATAATTCACTGACGTCATTGTCCTGGATGGGTGGTCAATGGTAGCCCCCCATAACCACAATTCATCCTTACCCAGATGATTGCTGTGGCAGCAACCATGTGGCTGTCAAATTCCTCACTAGTTATAGACTTTTACTGAACAATCTGGCCTCGGATGAGGATAATGAGTATCCAGATATCCGATTCCAGCTCTTCAGAAAATGAAAAAGCTCTGAATTTGAGAGCATAAAGGAACTATTGAAAATGTGATCAAAGAAAAACAACATATCGCATTTTCAGTTTAATTGCTTAGTTTATCCCGTTTTTTTACTGAAGATTTGTTATTAAAAACCTAGATGGTTAGCTCTAACCATATGATGTTGGGAACTGTAATCCTATATTGTGAGAATGACAAAAGTTAATGTTTATTTTCACTACTCACTTCATTTAATGCTAAGGTTACTTTCAGTAACAACATAAACTTCAGGAGTTTGTTCTCTCTGGGAATCCCAGTTGCAAAGTTCTTTAGAGAGGCTCAAGTGCTATCTTTAGGATTTCAAGCACGGGAAAAGAACAATCAGTGTCTAAATCAGTCTGCTTGTAAAACAAAAAAACACCAAACAACAAAACCCAAAACAAAAATCAAACCAGTAAAACAAAAAACCTCATAAACAAACAACAAAGAAGAAAGCAGTTGGACTGTCCTAACTATCCTCCAAAACAGCATCAAATAATACTCAGATAGTGAACCTTCAAGTGGCTCTTCTGAAGCATCTGGAGTATCTATCAAATGAGAAGAGGCTGAGAGCTGGGAGATCAGGGGAAATCTTATCAATGTATATAAATACTTGGTGACAGGGAATAAAAACAAAGAAAGTTAGACTGTTCTCTGTAGTGCCTGGTGACAGGCCTACAGTTAATGGACACAAAATGAAACACATGAAATTCCACCTGAACACAAGAAAACACTTTCTTACTGTGAGGGTGATCAAACACCGGAACAGGTCACCCACAGAGGTTGTGAAGTCTCCATCCTTGGAAGTACTCAGTACCCAACTGGACACAGTCTTAGGCAACCTCCTCTAGCTGATCATGCTTTAGCAACCGAGGGTCTGGAAGAGGGTGGACATGAACAAGATGACCTGTAGAAGGCCTTTCCAAACACAACCATTCCATGGTTCTGTGAAGTGCAGGCATAAGCACAGATACAGCATGTTTACCAATTGTATTTCCTCTCTCAGAAAATGGCTTGTGCATTGCAGGATATGCAGGGGATTACCCTGATGCCAGAAAGAGGCTGTAAGAGTGACAGTTATGTGGTCAAATGGTGGCCAGGAAAACAAGAACATTATGCTCGTGTCCAATCCAGAGACTGTCCTTGCAGAAAAAAAATCAATGTGATTTTTCAAAGTTTGCTTTGCAGTAATAGAATGGGGCCAGGGGGGAAATAGAAGAATCCTTAGTCTCTTTACTGCGTGACAGAGAAAATTCTTTTTTCCCTTGTTCCAGCAGCCTTTCACCCAGTCTCCTGAACCAGCCTGATTTGCTTTTTCTGCTTTTGTTGTTGTTATTCTTTTTCTATTAGTTTCCCCCTTTATTTAGTACCTGTCTTTCATCCATAAACACTATTTTCTCACAATGCTTCCATCTTTCTGTCTTTCATTCAATTTTTTATTCTACTAAATGTCTTTGTAAGCCCTATAGTATCTTGGCCTCTCCGTGTGACTATACCTTTTGGTATTTAATGCTGTTAAGAGCTGGGATAAAGTGTAAGTCACCCACAACCTTTACTGATAGGTACTGTGCAGGTGAGACTTTCTGCAGCACAGACAATGAGAAAAGAGGGAAACCTAAGCTGTCTTTTTTAATTCCTTCGATGCCAGGAGGTAGATTTAAAAAGAAACCCAACTGTCTTCCTGCAGTCTCTTGCGAATGACATTGGAGCTGACATGAATGAGAATAATAGAAGGGACAAACAGGTGACTGTCACTGCTGTGTAACTTTAACTTCAGATGACTGACAGAAGGTATGATAAAACTCCTTTTTTTTTTTTTTTAATGCTTCTTCCACCTACCTTTTGGCTACTCATCATACCATCTATCCCAGTGTTTCACTTCCTCACCATGTAAGTTACCTAATATTCATGCAGCCTTGACTTAAATTTCTGTAAGAAAAAGAGTTTGGGATTTCAGAGTTGTTGGTATGATCTTGGACTTACTTAGATTTTCCTGAAGTGACCTTCAGCTGGTGGTAATTAACCATAGAAACATAGAGTGGTATAGAGTTGGAAGGGACCTTAAAGATCACCTTCTTCCAACCCCCTGCCATGGTCATGCCAACTAGACTAGGTTGCTCAAAGCCCCATCTAACCTGGCCTTGAATACATCCAAGGATGGGGAACCCACAGGTTTACACAGGTTGTCTGTATAAATTACAGTATTTGTTCATAAGATTAAGAAACAATATAGTAGTCTAATTTCAGGTTCCATCTCATTAAAATCTATAACCCTAACTAGCCGAGAGGAAAGTGAGTTGAGGTCCATATTATGGTTTTTAACATGTTTTCTTTTGGTGGGTTTGTTTTGGTTTGTGTTGTTTTAACTTATATATATGTATAATAAATCTCCATGTGCTGCATTTCTGCAAAGGTTGTTTCCACTCAAAAATCCCTTAGTAATTATATTAATGCTATTAATCCAGTTATCTTTTTTGAAAATGTGTTTATGTAAACATTAGGGCACCATCAAAAGTAAAACAGTGCCAGATGGACCAGTGTAGTACTGGAAATGACAGTATGACTCAGAATAAAACCTAACTCTATTGTAATCAAAGTTCATGAATGAAGCAAGTATTTCTTCACTAAAACATTGTTTACGTCTCTACAAATGCTAAGATTTTATGACTGATGCTGTGGTTGTAGCATTTCCTAGCTTCACTATCTATAGCATGGATATATTTATAAATTTTAATGCAGAATACCATTAAAAATGCCCAAATAGTAATGATATTTTTGTTCAGGTAGTTTTTTTCACCACCATAACAATTTCATACCACTTGAGGATGCTGGGATTCTCAGAACTAGGTGTATTATCTTTATTATCTATAATTAAGCACATTTTAACACCTCTGCAAATATAATAGTTTAGGCAGAAATCCATGTATTGTATCTAATACAAAAGAGAGAGCAGTTGTCACAATTCTATATTAGCTGTAGAAAGGAAAAAAAGTATATTGGAGGAGGTTGTAACATTATAAGGTGTACTAATTCAGAGCTCTGTTATAAAGTAAAATAAATTTACAGGCAAAAGATGTATCAAGTTAGATGGCAAATTTGTCTGAATAAAGATCACAGTCATCCATAAAGGAGAACATTTGTACACAAACCCCCTCCCCCTGAGATCTAAATATTACAAGAATTCCTGTCAAACATTTTCTTATCTTTGTTTTCATTACATCTGATGTGTTCATTCTCTCTTGTCATTGATGATTTCCTTGCACATTTTCTAATATTTGACGCAAGCCTGTCTGTAAGATTCACTCACCACTGAATGTGTCCCCTTGAGGATTTTTGAGTCTATGTGAAATTTCTATTCAGAGGATCATATTTTTCTTTTGAAGAGTTACTGAATCTTGTGAGATGTTGTGAAAAGAAGTTTTACTTAGTACATCTTTTTCAAGACATACTTACTGGAAGTGATTCCCTATGAAATCAGAAATGTTACAGAAAGAATGAAATAATCATAGCAAGCACTGAGAAAACCAGATCAAGCAACCCCCTTTTTTTTCAGGACATCCACTGCTTCAGAGAAAAATTGTTGTCAACTAACGAAACCTTAAATTCCTTATGAATTGATTTCCATATTTATAAGAGGAAAATGGAATTCTAGATATCTATGAGACAATCACTACTCACATGTTAAGATTCAAGAAGGACAGGGAACTGCTGGAGAGGGTACAGCAAAGGTCCACAAAGATGATTAAGGGCCTGGAGCATTTCTTCTATGAGGAGAGGTTGAGGGGCTTGGGTCTTTTTAGTCTTGAGAAGAGAAGACTTAGGGGGAATCTAATTAATGCACACAAATACTTAAAGGGAGGGTGTCAGGAGGACAGGGCTGGTCTTTTCTCAGTGGTGCCCAGTGACAGGACAAGAGGAAATGGGCACAAACTTGAGTATAAGAAGTTCCACCTAAACATGAGGAGGAACTTCTTTGCTGTGAGAGTGGTGGAGCACTGGAACAGGCTGCGCAGAGAGGTGGTGGAGTCTCCTTCTCTGGAGACTTCAAAACCCGCCTGGACAAGTTCCTGTGCAACGTGCTCTAGGTAGACCCATTCTGGCCAGGGAGTTGGACTAAATGATCTTCACAGGTCCCTTCCAACCCCATATGATTCTATGATTTCTACTAGTTGTAATGAAAATATATTAGTTGCAAATTACCTAACTCTTATTCTGTGCTTTTATTTGTAGATCCCAGAATCATAGAATCATGGAATCATTTGGGTTGAAAAAGACCCATGGGATCATCGAGTCCAACCATCTACCCTACTCTACAAAGTCCTCCCCTACACCATATCCCCCAACACCACATCTAAACTGCTCTTAAACACATCCAGGGATGGTGACTCAACCACCTCCCTGGGCAGCCTATTCCAATGCCTGACTACTCTTTCTGTGAAAAATTCTTTCCTAATATTCAGTTTAAACCTACCCTGTTGTAGCTTGAAGCCATTCCCTCTTGTTCTATCACTAATCACCCAGGTAAGAGACCAACACCAACCTCTCTACAATGTCCTTTCAAGTAGTTGTAGAGAGTGATGAGGTCACCCCTCAGCCTCCTCTTCCTCAAACTAAACAGTCCCAGCTCCTTCAATCACTCTTCATAGGATCTGTTCTCCAGGCCCTTCAACAGCTTTGTTGCCCTCCTCTGCACTCGCTCCAGCACCTCAATATCTCTCTTGTATTGAAGTGCCCAAAACTGGACACAATACTCAAGGTGTGGCCTCACCAGTGCTGAGTACAGGGAGACAATCACCTCCCTACTTCTGCTGGCCACACTATTTCTAATACAAGCCAGGATGCCATCGGCTTTCTTGGCCACCTGGGCACACTGCTGGGTCATATTCAGCCACTTGTCAACTAGAACCCCCAAGTCCTTTTCCGTCAGGCAGCTTTCCAGCCACGCTTCCCCAAGCCTGTTACTAATGCATGGGGTTGTTGAGGTCCAAGTGCAGGACCTGGCACTTGGCCTTATTGAAGCTCATAACATTAATGTTGGCCCATCAATCCTATCTGTCTAAGTCTCTCCATAGAGCTTCCCTATCTTCATGCAGATCAACACTCCCGCTTAACTTGGTGTCATCTGCAAACTTACAGATGATACACTCTATGTCCTTATCAAGATCATCAATGTAGATGTTAAACAGAAATGGTCCCAACACAGCCCTGGGGAACAGCACTTGTGACCAGCCGCCAGCTGGATTTGAATCCATTGAGCACCACTCTCTGGGACCATCCAGAGAGCCAGTGTTTGATCCAGCAGATCGTACGCTCACCCAGGCCATGTGCATCTAGTTTTCCCACTTGAATTCTATGGGGAACAGTGTCGAATGCTTTTTGAAAGTCCCGGTAGACAATATCCACAGCCTTTCCCTCATCCAATAATCGGGTCATCTTGTCATAGAAGAAGATCAGGTTCGCCTGGCAAGACCCGCCTTTCACAAACCCATGCTGAGTAGGTCTGATCCCCTGGTTGCCCATTATATGGCTTGTGATGGCACTCAAGATGACCTGCTTCATAACCTTCCCTGGTACCTAGGTCAGGCTGACAGGTCTATAGTTTCCTGGATCCTCTTTTTTGCCTTTCTTGTGGATAGGTGTTACATTTGCCACCCTTCAGTCCATTGGGACATCCCCAGTTAGCCATGACTTCATGTAAATAATGGAAAGTGTTTTGGCGAGCACGTCTGCCCACTCTTTCAGCAGTTTTGGGTGTAGCCCATCCAGTCCCATGGACTTGCATGCGTCTAAGCGGCGTAGCAGGTCACTGATCTCTTCCTCTTTAATTGTGATTCCCTCATTCTGCTTCCCCTCCCTGTCTCCTAGCTCATGAGGCTGAGTGTCAAGGGAACAGCGAGTTCCACTGTTAAAGACTGAGGCAGAGTAGACGTTGAGCACCTCAGCCTTTTCCTCGTCCTTGGTGACTATGATTCCCTCTGCGTCCAATAAAGGAGGGAGATTTTCCCTAATCCCCCTTTTGTTGTTAATGAACATTTTTTTATTATCCTTAACAGCTGTAGTTAGGTTGAACTCTAGCTGCACTTTGGCTCTCCTCATTTTCTCCCTGCATAGCTTCACTATGTCTTTATAGTCTTCATGAGAGACCTGCCCCCTCTTCCAAAGGTTGTAGAATCTCCTTTTGTTTTTGAGATCCAGCAAAATGTCCCTATTTAGCCAGGCTGGTCTCCTTCCTCGCCTACTTGTTTTTTGGCACATGGTGACAGCCTACTCCTGTGCCTTTAAGACTTCTTTCTTGAAGTATGTCCAGCCTTCCTGGACTCCTATATCCTTCAGGGCAGCCTCCCAAGGGATTTTGTCTAACAGTCTTCTGAACAGGTCAAAGTTTGCCCTCCATGAGTCTAAGGTGGCAGTTTTAGTAACCCCACTCCTTGTTTCTCCAAGGATAGAGAACTCAATCATCTCATGGTCACTGTGCCCTAGATGGCCTCCAACCTTTACTTCCCCCACAAGTTCTTCCCTGTCCACACGGAGCAGGTCCAGGAGGGCACTTTCCCTGCTCTGCTCACTTACCAGCTGCATAAGGAAGTTATCCTCCACACACTTTAGGAACCTCCTGGATTGTTCCCTGCCTGCCATGTCGCATTCCCAGCAGATGTCTGGGAAGTTGAAGTCCCCCATGAGAACAAGGGTGGGTGATTACGAGAGTTCCGCCAGTTGCTGATAGAATATTTCATTGATTTACACATCCTGGTATGTGGGTCTATAATAAACTCCCACCATGATATCTGCCTTGTTGGCCTTCCTCTTGATTCTAACCCACAGACACTCTACACTGTCATTCCCATTATGAAGTTCTAGGCATTCAAATATGTCTCTAACATAGAGGGCCACCCCACCACCTCTCCTTCCTTGTCTATCCCTTCTGAAGTGTTGGTAGCCATCAATTGCAGCGCTCCAGTTGTGTAAGTCTTCCCACCATGTTTCTGTGGTGGCAACTGTATCATAGTTTTTCTGCTGTACAATGGCCTCCAGCTCCTCCTGTTTGTTGCCCATACTGTGTGCATTTGTGTAGAAGCACTTAAGCTGGGCTAATTTTCCTGCCACTTTTATGGGGGGCCAAGTCCCAATACACCCCTGATATTGATGTAATTAAAATAGAGTTTATTTCATCACCCTGATTGCCTGATAATCCAAACAGACAAGTGGTAGAACTGTGAGAAAGTGTAGTTTAATGGGATGAAAACAATTGACATGTTAATAATGCTCAGAAATACTGTGAATTTGTAATGCTAGCACAGGAGTAGTGTGTGATTCTGAGTTCAGCAACTGCCCATCAGGAGCAGCATTCAGTTTTCTGTCCTTTGAAGAAAATTCTATGAAGGCTACAGAACACAGACAATAGCATAAAAAGAAAGAACATGGATTTTTTTAAACACTCAGGATGCAAATAAAACATAGTTTTAGCAACAGTTAAATCTGTGGATGAAAGGAGGAATTATTTGTAATTGATAAATGACAGATTGGCTCTGCTTTTATAATTTTAAAATAATTTCTCTATTCTGATAAGCATATTGAAAACGTATATTATTTTAAGTCTATTACTACTACGTTAGTATCTTCATTTTCTTTAGCATTCACGGTATCAAAAGAGAGAAGATACTTCTGTCGTATAATTTTTAAGGAAATTCTGGCAGTGTCTGAAGTGGCCATTTGAGTTTCTGGACCAAATTCCCAGATTACTGATAGCAATAGGTTACTTTGTTCTCTGTTTTTACAAGTTAAAAGTTTAAATATATTTTCCTTTTCGCACTCTTCTAGATATTAATTCTTTAGAGGAATAACATCTGTGATACTGAACTTTCATGTATTTCTCTTTATCTTTTCCTCTATCACCAGTACAGTGTTTGGTTTCCTCTAGTTATTTATGCTGTTAAAAAGTGAAATCTCAAAAGATTTGCATTTTACCATTTGCTTTTACTGACATCAGATTGAGATTTCATCATTCCTAACCCATAAGGTTTTATAGAAAAGAAGTTTACAGAGGCTTAGGGAAGTATTCAGTAACAACAACTGATGTGCACATATAAGAGAAGGAGAAGCAGATGATTGAACTACTAAAGCAGACACTATTGATAAATATGATGAGTTGGCTGAAGTAACACGTATAAAATATCAGAGCGTGTAGGTAGTAAGACAAATAGTTGTCAAGGCCTTTGATAACCATTTAGAAAGGTGTTTTGATGTGCTTGAACAGAATGTTCTAGGGAAGGAGTTGGGGAAAAATGGAAGAGGAGGGCACTGAAAGTGTTTTTTAGTACAGTTTGGATAGACAGAAACTTTAGAAAAAGAAGTTTTGGTAGTTGCAAATGAGCACTGATACACAGCTTAATCCATTTAAGAGCTTTAATTTTCTGTCCCAGTATTGATCAGCTATGGTAAAATAATTTGAGTTTTGACCTTAGATAAAGAGACTCGAGTTCTCCAGGGCGTGCTTAAATTTAGTGAAGAAAAAACAAGGTAGTGCCAAATTCCAGAGCAAAGTAAGTCAACAGCTTGTATTTAATTCTTGGCATAGCTCCTTCTTTCACTACTTTTTTCTATGATCTCATTCTCCACCAACTTGTATTAGGCAGGGAAGTGTGGACAGTTGGCATTTAAATGTCAGATACAAACAGCAGAGATTTCTCCTAGACCACACCGTCTTTTATACCGGTGTTTTCTAGCACGGTCTGATAAAAACCTATTACATCATGGGCAAGCATAAAAATTTTTTGCCACTCACCTTTTTTCAAATTATGTGCCTGTTTAGTGAAGCAAATATTTTTTTCAGTTAATTTTAATGAGCACCTTGCCTGCATAGGAAAACAGGCTATAAAGCTGAAAAGCTTGACTTTTTTTATTTCTGACCCATGCACTTACCCATTTTCATTCCCTGCCTTGTCCTTTTGAGATTTTGCTACTGCTTATGAAAACTTTGTCATTAACCATTCCTATAGACAAAATATATTTTCTACTCCACAACCCATTTTCAAATATCATCTGTTATCACATGCATTTGTCTGTTAAGAGAGTACTGACAAGAAATACAATGCCAAATCTTTACTGAGACCCTCATTAGTTCTGTTTTTGGTATATCTGATGTTTTTTCTTTGTCTCTTTCAGTTCAAACCACTTTCAAGAGTGTGTGTAAAAGCTAATATCATCAAGCAAGATTTAAATCTGAAAAATATTTTTATTCATTACTGCCTCTTCCTGGGAATCAGTTGTTTTCTTCTGTTTTGTATTTTAGCTTCTGTTTGCAAAATTTCTGAGGTAAAGGAAAGCAAAGGATAGATCAATAATGAACATGTTTAAACATTCTCTCTATATAAAAAACCTAATTAGACCTTTTGGGTAACTTCCATGCAGTTTTTAAGTTTATGAGCTAAAATTCAATGACAAGTTTCCTGAAGTAGTCACAGGGTGAGTCTACTAGATTGTGCTAATTGAATCACATTAGGCATACTGTTACTGCTATTAATAAGTGTGTTGAGCAATTTCTTTTGACAGGTTGTACCCAAGGCAAAGAAATGTCAGTGGAAGTTAAAAGAGCAAGAAGAGAAAATGTTTTTCCATTAGAATATCACTGAAACGTTCTGCATCTCTTAATGGCAGAATGAAGCAGCTGTGATACAACACTGAGAATGTGTACACTGTAAATATAAATCATAATTTTAATGCATACGTTGTATCATATGAATATATTTAAAAATAACAATAATAATAATAATTTGTAATGTAGGGGATAGTTCATTACAAAGGTTTAGGTCCATTAATTCTTTTATTATTCTCTTTGTGGGTCCAAAAAGGTAGGAAAAATCCTTAATAGATACTAGTAGGGAAAAAAAAATAAAAGGAATAGCAGGAATAAAAGGAATAAATAGAAATTTATATGTCAACAATTTGTGTATACACAAATAAGTTATCTCTAAACTCCTATTGGCAGCAGATGAAGACACAGAGATAGATTCAGTTAACCAAAAGGAGTTGTCTCCTGCCACCCCATAAATATTTAAATCATCAGCATGGGTCTGTAAGCTATTACACTCAATTTCAGAGAGATCTTCATCTTCTGGACTGACAACTGAATTCCAGGTAAGACACCCCAGGATATTTCAAATAATATGACAAACCTGCGTGTGAGCAGTTTAATCTTACCTTTAATTAAAACAGTCAGAGCAAGTCAGCTTGTCAACCAAGAGGTTTAATTTAATTGTCGGCAAGACAGGTGTAAAGAGCCATTAGAGACACCCTCAGTGCCAGGGGAGTTTAGGGAGAGGTAGCCACAAGAATATCACTTAATGACATAACATGGAAGATTTATTCAGTAAGTGGAATGTGTCCGAAGGGTGGAAAGCAACTTTAGTTCTATAGCACAGACACAGACACACACACACACACCATGTACAGAACATGTGGTCATCACCTCATGCCACTTGAGGTAAGCCATGGGCTCAGGCTTGGGGGAAGAGGATTCTCACTCCTGTTGATCAAGACCTAAGTCCTGGCTTATGGCCCGGCTTTACAAGTAGCAGTTCAAGATTGGGCTTATCCTTTGGCACAGCATTGCACAGCCCTGGAGGTGTTTCCTCCACCCTGCAGAACTATTGTTTTTACTGTTGTTTGTTTCTAACTTAGATAGCATAAACTGCCAATGGTCTCATTGATGATGTCACTCTATGGTAACATCTCCATATCTGAAGCAAATCAGTAGTTGTTACCTGGGTCACTTTCATGTTACATGAATGCAAAGTTATTAAAATTTCATCTATGCTTGTTTGTTGCTTTCCTGGGAATACTTAAACCATTAAAGCAGAGCAGATGAAGTCCAGAGTTTTTGGGAATGCCTACCTCATACCAATTAGTTGTGCTTTTCTTGTTTTTCCAACTCTTGTCCTCTAATTAAGAGCCAGGTAGATGCAGTCAAGTTCTCACTGTGACTAAACTGAGGTTTTGGGGAGGCTTCATCTTGTAATATCTGGGGTGGGTACCTCACTTGACTTTAAGAAGGACATGAATCTACTGTACATGCAATGTCAGATTTATTAGGCCCATGTCTCAAATGGCAATTCATGACTATCTGTAGGCAACTGAATCAAGTCTTATCCTTGTTTCTACTTCAAAGCAATTTCAAAGGAGGTTCCCAGAATGCTTCAATGATAACTTCCTTCTTTGACTGATAGAAGAGCCAGTGAGGAGATATGTCATGCTGGAGCTTGTTCCCACCAAAAAGGAGGGGCTGGTGAGGAATGTGAAGTTCAAAAGCAGCTTTGGCTGTAGTGACTGTGAGACGGTGGAGTTCAAGATCCTTAGGGCAGTGAGGAGGGGGCACAGTAAACTCTCTGCCCTGGACTTCAGTAGAGCAGACTTTGGTCTCTTGAAGGACTTGGTTGATAGAGTATTCTGGGATAAAACCCCAGAGGAAAGAGGGGTTCAAGAAAGCTAGCTAATATTCAAGGATCACTTCCTCCAACCTCTGGAGTGATGCATCCCAACAAAAAGGAAGTCAGGCAAAAATGCGAGGAGGTCTGCATGGATGAACAAGGAACTTCTGGACAAAGTCAAACTCAAAAAAGGAAGCCTACAGACACCCCCACCCGGACTACTGCCTCCAGTTCTGAAGGCAGCAACATTAGAAGATGCATGACATTGTTCAGAACTGAATCTCATTTACCCACAGTTGCTACTTCCCATCTGTTCATCTCTGAGAAATAGAGCGCATTTCTTATGTATTTTGTGCTTTGTGGGACAGCTGGTACAGGAGGCAAAGAAGTCATATCTATTAGGACATTAATACCCATATGTTTGACATGCCGAATGTACTACATAAGGGAATTCACATTACCTAGACTTAGGGATGGGGTTAATTTCCAAACTATACATGCTATCTACCTGATTCTTCCTACGTGTAAAGGAATTGTTGCAACATAAGTGCCTTGATAGGCAACCGCCTACTTAAATTTCTGCCTGAGGTTGCTGGTATGACTCAAGACATATGGGATGCCTATGTCTTTGTAGAGTGGCAGCTGGACGTCAAGTGGATCATTAAAATGGGATCTAAAGTGCGTCACACCCTAAGGCATCAAAGTCACCGTTATGGCTGGTAGAGATTTTAGGCAACTCGGCTTCCTAAATACAGGTGTACACTGCCATTTGAGATTTCCTGTACCTGCCCTTCCACTGCTGATTCAGAAGTGCTCTGTCATAACTACAAGTCTCATGTAGATTTCTCAGATAACCTAGGGAGTTTCAAATTACACCAAACACCTATATTTGGCAAATTAATTGATCTCATAGTCAGTACAGTCAATGGAATGCTACTCATTTGTTTTAAAACAACTGTTTATTTTAGAGTGAGATTAGTCAATTGAGTGTATTGATTAGCCCATCTCAATGGGAGTTTATACAGCTAACTCACTCATAGCCACTTACACTTTCTACACCAAGAGTCTATACAGTTGTCTATACATAGTTTCTTGATGTGTTCTAGTGTCCCATCTATTGTCACATCTAGGATGTGCTTTTTATTGTCAGCCGTTGCTCCAAGGACGTAAAAGTTTATCATAGATCCTGGGTCATATCTTTCGTCCCTATGCTGGCGCTCTACCTGTCTGAGGTTATTTGAGGTATCATTAGGTGGTTATGTGTGGATGACTGGAGCAAGTTCCTTAAGCCCATGAAAGATAACAGGCTGTCTGCTACTTGTGGGTCTCAAGATATTCTTTCATGAAGAGTCCATTTTTACCTTTCTTGGTTTTTTGAATCTTTAAAATCTTTTCACTTAATTGTCCTCTTTTTGGGGGTCTGCTTAACTGTGAGGGAACAGCAAGAACAGGGCTGCTCCATAAGATGAGTTGGAGCAAAGATTGTCCACAGCACAGACAAGAACAATGACCTTACAGAGGTGCAGGCCCTGAGCTTAAAAGAAGCTCCTACGTCCATGGGCAAAAGGTGTTTTCAGGAGAGGTTGGTCAGAGAAATTAAGGCCCATATGGGCGGACTATGGACTCAGAACTCCCCGACAGCAACAATGAATAATTAATGCTAACACTCAGGGTATAAAATGTTTATAAAACCAGAGGTGTTTCAAAGATGAAAATTCCAAAGAATAATGTAAATGAAGGAAACAGTTGTTTTAGATATTTGAATTTAAACTTCTAAATCTAAACAGTTTATCTGAGTACTATCTTTGAAAAAATTGGATTTGCTACTCGGTTTGAAATGATTTTCTTAATCTAATTTTTCTCCTTATAACATTATTGTGACTTGCTATTAATTACACAATCACTGTGGCCTTTGCCAACTGAATACCAGTGTAAGTTCCCCCTCTGTACTGACAGACAGACAAGACAGGATATCCCATAGTACAAAAAATGACACTATGTGTGTGTGTTTAGGTAACTACTTCAATAATTGAATGCATCTCCACCAAGTACAATAGGAAAAATATGATCGAAAAGCATAAAGATTGAAAAGATTCATGTCAGCATGAAAATCTCGTGCTGACAACCATTTTTTCAGACATCTTAATTGAAAAGAGTTAAAGTCAATCATCAAAATCTTATTAATCCTCACTAGTAGCACCTACATTCGGTTTCAGCTTCTAGAATATCATTGCATTTTCTGTAAAGGTTTCTTATTTTTTTACGAATTGTGCTGAGGACACTTCTTAGAACAAGAAAGATCATGGAGTGGCATAGTAACAGTAACACCCCATGAGAAACTATTTTCATTGCTGAAAAGTTAAGAATCTACAGATTTAATGGCAACGTTTTGTATTTTTCTGAGACAGAGAGAGAAAACCATGTAAGGGGAAAGTTAACCAAAATGTTTTCATTATGAGAACAATCAAGCGGTAGAAGAGGTTGTCCAGAGAGCCTTTGCAGTCACCATCCTTGAAAGTTGTCAAGACCCAGCTGGAAAAAACAGAAATCTGGTCTGGTCTCTCAAGCTGATCACTTAAGCTTTTTTATGGAAGTCTGATACCCAGCCAGTTTCAAAGGTTTGGGGGTTGATTTTTGCTGCTGTGTTTCATTTTTTTTTCCCATAAAAATATGTTTCATAGCAGACAGTACATACTTAATTTGTAAAAGTTTTATGTTTTCTAAATACAATTTTTCTCCCATTCATACATGAAAAACAATATTAAGTATCTATTAGTTTTACTTTATGCAGTATGGAAAAACTAGAAATTATCAATTCCTTTCTGCACTTCAGCTATGTTGCACGTTTCATATGCAATAGCAAAGCTTTCCACAGTAATCACTTTTAATTTACAATCTTCCAAGTAGAAAAATAAAAACATTTGAAATAATATTTAATATCGAACACTGTTGAACTCAATTAAGTTTCTTGAGACTGATATAAATGCACCCCACAACGCATTTAACTTAAAGTACAGAAATGATCTTACCTGGTTGTGGTTCTGAACTATTTTTCTGGACTATTTATTTTATTACTTCTAAGAACATACTTAATAAGAGTTATCTCAAGTTTAATTATAAAGATATGTTGTAGAGTAATTTCCACAATACAATGGAATAAATGATTGAGAGTCTGACCATACTGCTGATAAACTAACAGTAAGCTAAGGCATGAAATTTAGATTAAAAAAATAGACTGCATGCTCTTTATAGAACACAACCAGTAAAAAAAAACCCTTCTTATCAGAGCTATAGAGGGGAGAGGAATGAGATTACTGAAAATATACAACCTGAATTAACACTTTCACTACAATAACATTCTTTAGCCCGTTTGCTTTTTGCTTTCTATGAGAAGTAGGTATGCGTCTGGTTGGGATGGAGTTAACTTTCTTCATGGCAATCTATATTGTACAGTGTTCTTGAATTTGTGGCTAAAACAGTGTTGATAACACATCAATGTTTTGTCTATTGCTGAAGATTTCTTGCTCAGTGTCAAGGTTTTCTCTTTTTCTCAGAGAGTAGGCTGGGGGTGGGCAAGAAGCTGTGAGGGGACAGAGCCGGGGCAACTGACCTGAATTCTCCAAAGGCATATTCTGTAACATACAACATCATGCTCAACAATAAAACCTACATAAGAAGAAGAAGAAGAAGAAGGGATTCGGGGGTGCAGAGAGTTGTCTCCCAAAGTGGCCATTGCTCAGAGACTGGGTGGGCATCAACCCATTCATGGGAGTTGGTGAGTGACTGCTTGTGTGTCACTTTTTCTTTTTTTTTTTTTTTCTTTCTATCTTTCGTTCATCCATTAACTGTGTTTGTCTTAACCCACCATGAGTTTTCTCACTTGTGGTCTTCCTGTCATTTTCCACATCCTGCTGGGCAGGCGGCAGTGAGCAAGCGTCTGTGTAGGTGCTTGATTGTTGGCTTGTGTCTACCTACCACAATAAGGATAAAGTTTAATTTGACAACCAAAAATTATTAAAAGTTTCATTAACTATTCCCCATTCTGGAAAACAAATAGTCCAGCAACATTTATGCTTGTTGATAAATATATATCCCAAAAAACTGCGAAAGGAAAATGCTGTTTCAAATTTTGACACAAACTGCTATTTGATAATGGAAGAAGCCTGGTACAGCATACAGACTGATGAGTCTTACTCTAAATCAGACTTTTGAGACACTGATAACTTGTACAAGAGTCAGAATGGGCATAACAGCAGTGTGAGGTGCCTTCCTCATCATGTGCGCACACCAATACTGTAAAAGAGACAATCTTGGCTGGTTAAGATAGACTTAATAACTAGAAAATGAAAGAGATAAATAAAATTAGGAGAATGAAGATGAGGAAGAAACAGATACATGCAAGAAAAAAATTAGCAACATGTTTGGGACTTCAAGTGTATTTAGTGAACAGCAAGTTGTGCCTATCCTCATCTTGCAGAACGATGATGAATAAAGGTATCTCTGATGTCATTGAGACTGGGGTTTCAACCCTGTCTTTTCATCTAGTGTTTTACATTCAAGTAGAGACATTAGAAGTCTTTTTGTGTTTACTTAATAATTCAGTAATAAAACCTTTATAGTAAAATTGTGAGACTTTACATATTTTGTTGAATGTGAGTTGACCCACTGACATTTGAAGGACTGCTTGCATGTTTGTATGCTGTTTTAAAGGAAGTAAAATTCTTCAGACCCTGCTTTACACATGCTGTGCTTCTACCTATTAATTTTGAGACTTTTTGAAACCAGACCACCTGTGTTTTCTGCCTATATATTTTCTGATTCAAACTGTCTTGTTTCCATGGAGTCTCTGCTCTGCATCAGAAAAATAAATTATTATTTAAAAGGGAAGAAATTACACAACATAACTAACCATATATATAATATTGTTTGACCGCAGAAAACTTTAAAGCTAAAGAGAGGCTTTTTTAATTGTTTATGGTGTCTATCTAAAAGCTGGACTTTGTCCTTAATGAAATAATTTAATGCACATGGTTCTGTCCATACTGCATAACAGGGCAGCCCCTGCAGTAATACAACCATTCTTAGGTGAATTATATGTGGCATTACACTCAGCAATTCAATATGTGTGATCTGCACTGACAGTATAGGTGTACCAACTATGAATCAGAGAGAGTGAAATACCTGTTGTTTAGGTATTTACACATGCAGAGCAACATGTATGACCCTGTTAAGAACAAGCAAAGGTATTATTCTTCTAACTGGCTGAGATGTGATGGTGAACGTGGTGCTTTAGAGTGCCCGGGTTGACTTCATATCTCTGGATAACATCAAAGGGCAACTGAAGATGGTAGTTCTGGACTCTGTAAGCCATATTTCAAACACTCAAGCAGCTCACTTTAATGGTCTTCTCTTTCCAAAATGTCTAAGAGTCAAAATTAATTTAAGTTACATGTGTGCAGATAATCACATATAGAGTGAAATACAGCTAAAAGACTGTAGCAAAGGAATAGCAATACTTCAACTTATAGAATGAACCGTGGTTCTCAGGGATACCTTAAATGGTACAGTGCTAAGGGCTAGATTTACATTCAAATCATAAGAAAGATGAATTAGTGACAAGCTAATGGAAATCATAGTATATTCTTCATTTAGAGAAGCTGAGGGAATTAGTGAGAACAAAATACTAACTCATATGCAAAAGAGGTTTATAATATTGAACAACAAATTATAATGAAGTAACAAAGTAAATAAAATTTCAGGTCATTAGTTGTTTGGGTTGTGTTTTTTTAATTAAAGGCTATGAAAATTGCTAACAACACTAGCAAATATTACAACAGACATAACCTCAAAATGGTATCGGTCACAATTAAAAATCAGGACAGTTTCAAGCTGCTTCTATTAAAAAAAAAAGACCATCTCTCCAGGAGAAGAAATTTGATCTATTGTAACTTTCCCTTATTATGTTAAATTGCCTGATTTATTTTGATACTTTCAGCAATTGTCTGTTATTATATACTTACATTTCAACAATTCTTCTCTATACAGCTCATCTATCACTACAGTTGTAGATAAAGATTCCCAAAAACTTGTACAGCATATAATAAATAAGAAATATTTTAAAGAATCAGCAGAAGGCACTGTTATTTAGATGTTTATGGTGTCCCGAATATATTTCTGTCCTATAATATTTTAATGGAAGAAAACTAATAAACTTCTGAAATCTTAACAAAAAATACTTGTCTTGAACTAATTTAGTGTTACTTTCTGTAGACCAGTGAAACAAGTGAAAAGGAATATAAAGTAATTGTTGACTGTCTCTACTAGGTATGATTAAGTTCCTGGCAAGATATAAGAAAATATCTTTTGCATGGCATTTAGGTGCTTACAAAGTAACAACTAAATTAGAAGAATGGAGAGAAAAAACATGGAAAAGGAGATGATCATCTAAATCTCCAAGGAACAGAACCGGGATATTGTATACATTAATCTTAATATAAAGAAAAATTATTTAAGACACATAATACCATACACTTGTCTACTTATACTTGTCATTAAATGTAACAGTTATTGAAAGCTGTTACTTAGCCTATACTGTTCCAGTGGAAAATGAACTTCAGTAATTAGCGTATACTTCTTTGTAAAATATATATATTCTTTTGTTGTATTTGGAGAGAAAAACATTATGTAATTGTTGATTAGTTTTCATGTTAACATTTACATACAGCCACAAAAAGAATGAAGAACAGGAGAGAGAAAAAGAAAGACTGCAACTGAGTAACAAGCATTTTAATGTTCTTTTCCAGTGATTAAGTATAAATTTGTGACTATAGTGCCAGAGCAAAAGGGTGAGTGCCTCAAAAGTCAAGCTGTAATTGAGTTTTTAGGGATCTTTCACCATGTAGAATTCAAAGCAGAGTATCACATACTATATGACACTTCAGAAAAGTTGAAATTTTGTCATCTGTTAGATTAGCTTGGTAATTAAGATTCAATTTGAGCTCTACATTAGGGAATCTCATGGAATTTATTAACTAAAATGAAACTGCTTCAAGGCAGAACAAAATTAGAATGTCTCAAATCACTTGTAAAGGTCGGGAGAGTAAATTGTGAAATATCATTACAATTAAGGGGTGCTGGTTACATGCTTCCTGGTGCATCCACCAATTCCATTTCCTCATAACTGACTTAGAATATTCATTTAATGGAAGATCCGAATATTTTATCAGACTTCCTCCAGGCACTTTGAAGACATGGAGCATTAGGGACACATCACTAGGATTCAAAGAAGCATTTATTTCTATTCTTGGAACTAAATTTTTGTCAGAAGACATCTTTCGCAAAATCTTAAAAGATATGGACTGTAGCTTGTTTTTTTATCAGTTCAATTTTTTCACTTAGAAGAGTGATTTCATTTTGGAACACTTAAGGGAGTGGAACACTTAAGGGAGTGGAACACTTTAAGAATGAAGAATTGTCAAAGCAAGTGTTTCAAATATTATTATTTATATTAAGCCAGTGCCTTTCAGTTTATTTATGATTGATATCCATTGGACTAATTATAGAAAAAATTATCTCCTATAGATCAAATAGAAAAAATCGTATTTAAACTCAATTCAGTAGTTAATGTCCACAGGCTACTAATATAATGAAACAAGTATAATTGCTTTCAGAGGTAGGTAATCTACTTCCTGGTAGGAAATATGGAGTATTACAAGTGCCAAAAAGATCTTTTGTGTTTGCTGTAAGTATTTCACTGTAAAACATTCAAGACTATATAGGATGGCATAAAATAGCAAATAGTTGCCTTTGTGTTGCAGAAAGCACTATTAAAAAATACAAAATTTTAGAATCCCTGTTATGACTTCCTTATTTCATCTTGAAAATGAAAGCTATGTATAGTCCTTTACAAGAAGCATATCATTTAAAAAAAAAAAAACCCAAATGTTGTCCTAGAGATCATTACTGTGTCCTGATTGTAGCATCTGAATGTTGAATTGATCTCAACATCTTTGTGAAACTAAGTAGTACTACAGTCTTCATCTGTACAGATAAGAGGCTCAGAAACTGTGAAGAAAAACCTATCTGATATCCACTAATCTTAGTGCCAAATTTAATGCAGAGGAGCTCTGATTTTTTTCTGATCATGTAGAATTTCTATGTAGAAATTCACATATTCAAAGTATATCACTAATTAAAGTTAATGACACTTGTGAGCCATCACCATGTCTGCAAATTTGACTCTTGGTTTTTTTCTACTGGATATTCACTATATAAAGAACATGTAATTAGTGAGTATTTATGAAAATGTTGATTCCCCAGTCTCAGAAAAGAACTCAGTTTATCAAAATATTATTATATTAATTTCTTCAGGTTCTAATGTAGTATTCTTAAGAAGGAGGACATTCTTCCCTTTCCTATTATTTTTTTGCTTCATTTTCACAACAAAAATCTGTGAGAAAAGACACAGACATATTACAGAAAAGGAAATAACTCAGTATGCAACTGTGAAACATTCCAGGAACACTACTCAACCTATGCATCAATGACGTGGGAATCATGAAAATAATGTCATGTGATCATGGTATTAAGTACTGAGGCTGAGAACATGTACTATGTTTCATGGCCTAGTATTTCAAATAGGATGGGGTTGAACCTGATGCTATTATTGCTGTCAACTTATTAATTAATATTGTCACCAGTATCCTTTATATTGTGTTGAGGTTGAAAGAGACCTCTGGAGGTCACCTCGTCCAACTCCCCCTATTCAAACAGGGCCACCTAGAGCAGGTTGCCCAAGACTATACGTAGGTAGCTTTTGAATATCTCCAAGGGGGAGACACCACAATCTCTCTGGGCAATCTCTTCCCATGCTCAGTCACCCTCACAGTAAAAAAAGTGTTTCCTGATGTTCAGAGGGAACGTCCTGTGCTTCAGTTTGTGCCCCTTGCCTCTTGTCCTGTCTCTGGGCACCACTGAAAACAGGGCTCCATATCCTTTGCATCTCCCTTCAGGTAATTATACAAATTGATGAGATGCCCTGTGAGCCTTCTCTTCTCAAGGTTAAAGTCTCAGATCTCTCAATCTTTCCTCATATGTGAGGTACTCTTGGCCCATAATTGTCTTTGTGGCTCTTCTCTGAACTCTTTCCAAAATGGCAGTCTCTCTTGTGCTGAGGAGCTCAGACTTGGGCACAGTCCTCCAGGAGCAGCCTCCTCAGTGCTGAATATAGGAGAAGGATGACCTTCCTTGACCCACTGGCAATGCTTTGCCTAAGGCAGAATGTTTCATTGTAACTGTGTAATGCATAAGATAAAACTACAAAAAATATTGTGATAACTTCAACTTGTTTAATTTTAGTGGATGAGCTTGTTATCTTTAATTGGTGACAAAAGGAGAAACAAGTATTATCACAAAAGCTTTTTCAGTCACATTTAGCCAGTAAAGATACCTTACAGAAGGCTAATTCAGGATCACTTTTATTTCTCCTCTATCTCAGCAGAACTAAGAATATAAGAACAAAAACACATCAAGGTCCAGATTCAAATTACTATTATATTCCCACCAGAAATGATAGCCTTGAAAATTTTTAAATTCATTAATATCTCAGGATCACTGATGTTTCGAAACTATCCAATTAATGAATTATCAGAACTGTAGTTCTATACAGTAAACTCCTCTGTTAAGAAGATTGATGAAGCAGAGATGAAACCATTGGACCATTTCCCACAGAAGTTTAAATTTCTTTATATTTTTCAAAATGCTTCATAATACTACTGTGTTTGAATGACCTTGTCCAGCATCCAAGCACTGACATAGTCACTTGCTCATTCCTCTCGTCCCCAGCAGGGTCTGGAAGACAAAAGGAGCAAAACCAAGAAAACTCATGGCTTGAGGCAAAGACAGTTTAATATGTGAAGAAAAGAGAAAACAAAACAAAACAAAACAAAACAAAACAAACAAACAAACAAAAGGGACACAAACACGATCATTCACCATCTCCCACAAAAATACCAATACTCAGGTGGTCTCCAAGAAAAGGCCACCTTGAAAAACAAAAAACACCTTTTTTTTTTTTGTTTTCTGATCATGATGTCATATAGTTTGGAATATCCCTTCGGTTAGTTGGAGTCAACTGTCCCATCTCTGGCCCTTCCCAAATTATTGCCTACCCCCAGCCTACTCTCTGAGGGATCAGCAGAGTGGGAAAAAGAGAAAAACCTGACTCTCTGCAAGTACTGTTAAGTAATAATCAAATCACAGGTGCATTGTGCATTACGAGCACTGCATTAACCATAAATTCAAAACACAGCACCATACAAGCTTCTGAAAGTTAACTCCATCCCAGCCAGACTCAGTACAATCTCCACCTATTATTCCATACCATTTTTGTCATGCTCAGGTCCTACACTATCCAACAGATCCTCATTGATGCCCTCTGATCAATTTATGCCAGTAACACAATCTAGAGTTGACTAACAATCATTCAAAATGACAATAATGCAAAGAATGACCACAGTATCAAGGAGCCATACTTTTTACTGAAGTTTATATCTGTTGGGTTTTGGTTTTGAACTATGAAAGTGCCTACACAAAGAGAAAATCTTGTATTTCTTGTAATTTCAAGTTGTGATATTTACAATTATTTTAATATTTTTCTAGTACTCGCTCAATTTATTAAGGTAACACATGAACTTTTACAAGATGTGAAGCAAAGCCAGTCAACATAACAGATGGCTGTGTGATGACCATAGAATGAAAACTTAAGTCTTTTTATCGGAGAAGTCACAAATTGCATTCTTTTGGTAAATATATATTAGGGGGGAAAAAATGCTTTTATGAAGATTTTATCATACTGGTGTCCTAGAAGGAAACGCATAAAAAAGTAAAAACTCATAGTCACTGGGTTTTTTTTAGATTTAAGTAAGTAAAGCCCTGTGGCAGCTGGCGTGAGGTGGGGCCTCTTAACCTTTAATTAAAAAGGAATAGATGAGAATAGGGGAGTAATTTAAGGGTAAATGACCTGTCTAGAGAACTTTGAGAGGGGCAGGCTGTGAGTCACTGCAACAGTGGTAGGCAATTTTTCAGCACCATGGGAATCTTGATGAGCCGATCTCTACCCATCTACTGACCTATAACTAACAGTGTCTCCATGCCCTGCTTTGAGGTAAAACGGAACCAATTTTCTGTCCAGTAATACTACTTTGCATCTAAGCCTCTTCGAAATCTCTGAAATTAATGGCATATCCTTCAAACAGTGCCTGCTTCTGGAGTGATAGTGCCTGATGTTTATAGTTAATACCGAGGAATGGAATGCAGAGAGGCTCTTGTTTATACTTATTGCTACAACAACCAAGGTCAGCTAACTTTGTTATGTGCTACGTTGGAGGGTTAGAAGCAGAAGAGTGTAGAGGGGTCACACCTGTAAAGATGACCAGACTGGACAGGTGACCCAAAATTGACCAAGTGGGGTATCCTATCCCCTCTGCATCATGCTCAGTATAAAAGCTGATAGATCAAAGGGTCAGCCCTCTTTCTTCCATGGCCAGCACTCAAGGAGGGCTCTCTCTCTTCTTCTGCCTTTGATTGCAATCCATGCATTCCTGAATCCAGTTCCTGAGTTCAGCTCCCATCCGTCACTGAGCCCAGCCTGGGACTTTCCCAGTGCCTGTTGGTGACGTGATTGCCATCCTGGGAGCTCGATATGTTTTTTATATATTGTATATATTTTTTCATTTTCTTATTAATATTATTACAGTTTCTTATTATTATTTTACTATTAATATTTCATTAGTTTTTTTTTTCAGTCTTCATGTCTCTCTCACTCATTTTTCTCTCCCTTGAGAACTTAAAGAGAGCATGTGTCATTTGTTTTACTGCCCAGCCCAGATCAAACCACCACACTCCAGTTGCTTGAGACCTCAGCTAAGACCCTAGAGAAGTTCCCATACCAAAACAATCCCAGAAGGACTTCATGAGTGACTAAGGCATAACAGAGGACACCCATGGCCCAGATACAGGACTGAGCATCACACATCTAGGATGTCTGTGAGGACTGGCCTGATATTTTCTTCCAGGCCACACTGCCTCCCCTGTAAGAGGCAGGGCATGTCACTCCTTAAAATTAAATATAAAGCTGTTTTGGTGTTGAGCCCATTTAGTCTCCCCTCTATCAATTTAGTCTTACACTGTGACAAGAACTCAATCATGATACCAGAAATCTGGAAAATTTTAATAGAGGGGGCAACTATAGTTCCAAAAAGAAGTTTGTTTTGTTTTTTTTAATAATATACTTATCCATTCTGTCACAAAAATCTTCAAAAGCTTATTCAATATTATATTTATTGCATTAAAATATTATCTACATTTATCAGAATACATAATTGAATTTAGATTTCACAACCAAAAGAGGAAGTCTCTTTGTTGCCATATACTAGTACAAAATACATTTAATTAAATGAATCTTGATTTTCCAATGTTTAATGTTGAAACTACAGGTATATCCATATACTTTATGATGTATGAGATCTTAGGGAATCTTTTTTTAATTTGAGTGTGTGGGTGCATAAGTTCTTAGTGCTTCTCACTATGATAGCAAATGTATCTGCCCAAACTCTTTCACTGGTATAAATTTTACTAAGGCTGTCCTGTCAATTACAATTAAAAGTGTTCCGATCATGTCTAAAGTAACAAATTGTCCATACCTAGTCTTCTGTGACATAATGGAAACCAGGAAATTGTTCTGTCAATTGCAATTAGAGAGGTGAATACCATGGTGAAAGGTCACTCAGCCTTTGGCTAAATGGAATGAGCTCCAGGAACACACTTTTAACATTATGTAATATTAATGTAACAAAACAATAAGCTTTCTGGTGTCACTCTATTTATATGAATAAAATAATTTTAGAAGCATTGCAGACCAAACATTTTAAATGAGACAGCTACTTAACAGCTACTTAACTGGGACTAAATGCAATTCTTCAAAGTTTCTTTAACAACTGACTTTTTTTTTTTTTTTAGAACTGGAAAATATATCAATACAAAAAGATATGTCACAGAGTTGGCAGAAATACTAAGATAAAGTACTAATAGTGATTGAAAAAGTACTCAGATCAAAAATACAGACAGTGAAAGGACTGTGCTTAACACAGCCAGAGAATTAAGCGTGGTCTGTAAGATACAGCTAAAATATTCAGATGATATGCAACGAAGAAAAATATAATAACTTAAGCTACTTAAAGATAGTGTGAAAGATGACAAAACAGAGAAAATTAAACAACAGCACAGAGCATGAATGTGTACATTTCCATTTTCAGGGAGAAAGAATAGTAAACATGACTGGAATAGAATTGTGGACTGTCTGGTTTGGTTTAAGGGTTGTGGGGATCTTTTTCTTCTTTTCTTTTTTTTTCTTTTTTTTTCCCTTTTCTCTCATTTCCTATGCTGTTTTCCTTTAAAGGGTTAGGGAGTAGAAGGAATGAGTACCTGGAAGAACAGGAGATTGCTCTATTCTTTGAGAACTCAAGCTTCCTTACATAAAGCAGTTTCCAGTAAGAGCAAGAAGTGGCAGGATAAAGGATCACAGAGAGGAGTAGGCAGCTGAAGCTGAAGTTACTAATAGAGTTAGGGAACATGCAAAGCCCAGACTCAAGGATGACTAAAAAAATTGTTTCTTGAGGATAAAAGTAGACTACAGCAATGATACAAACATTTAATTGAATAAAAACAAAACTGGAAGAAAGTTCTAACTTAGTAGGACATCTTTGATAGATGGAGGGTAATTTATTTTTCTTTCTATACCGCCTAACCTAGTGAGTTCGAGATTTTTGTATTTAAAAGGAAAATTTTTCTGCTTATATTTTACTTGAATCTGGTTTGTCTCTGTACTAATTTATGATCCTGTCTGATAAATTTGTTATAAAAGTATACAAAGACGTAAAACCTTAAAAAGACATATAAGAAGACATATGCAATGGTCAAACAATCTCAAAGCTCCATCCAACTAGAGTCCTATCAGAGGAAGTGTGAAAGGTGTGGAGATAATGGTGTAGAGTAGCATTAATAAAAAAGGCTACAACAAAATAAGACAGGAAAGCATGAATAAAGCACCTCCTTCATAGCTCAGAAAATGTATTAGTAGAAGCACTGTGTTGAGAATTTACCCTGCTATTGAGATTTGACATTGCTTGCATCATCACTTCTATCCATTTGTTTGGACAACGGGTTTAGCAAATAAGAAAATCCCTGTTTCAACTGAATGTATACTTATATATGTATAAATCAGCTAGGGAATTACAAATAACTCTGATGAAAATGTTTAAAAGACTTCAAATTATATCTGTGCCAACCTTCAAAACAACACTGACTGGACTGACATCTGTTAACAATGTACTTTGGCAATGGTTAATTATTACTCAGTATCAATTATTACCACTAACTGTACAAAACAATGTCTTAAATAAATTCATGCCAAATTAGTTGTGAACACTTTCAGACCTGGAACACAGTTTCTATTTCTTGACAAATATTATAATATCCAGATGAAAGCTCATTTCCTCTCTCACATGTCATTTTCTAGAATAAAAGCAAGAATTTGTGCTCCTATATTCAAATTTGTGACCCATGTTTCTTACACAAAGAGTATTCAAGACATGAAGTCTCATGATATTTCTTATTTTAAAACCCCACAAAACAAGTTTCTCTATATGGAGGGTAAGACACTGCTATTATTACATCCTCCTATTTTCTGTCTTTGACTTAGTGCTTTTTTCCCCTAAGTCCTTTGAATTTTATTTTACAGGACCCTTTCCTTCAGATTCAATTTTAAGTAACATAAGTACTAAACTGAAATTTTTCAGTTCAGTTCTCAGAATCTAGTGCCAAATTTAAGATGGCATCCTCAACATTCATTAAAATGCTCAATTACTAGTACTCAGATTAAAACAAAATAAAACCCTCTCCTATAAGGATTTCAGCCATTTTGCTGAATCTTTATTGCTAATGCATTTTAAGGAAAATGAAAATAAATAATCTTTTTACTTTTTATTAAAAATCATCATCAAAAATGATCACAATTAGAACAAGCCCCAGATGGAGCATCTTCATGATCAGTATTTAGGTGAGCCCTTCATACATATTAAATAAATTATTTCTGTGATCTAAGGAAAAGAAACTTTATGTTCCTTCCAAATAGCATAAATAGGTTTTATATATGCACTGGAACATTTAGGATTCAGGTAGGCATTAGAGAATGGCAAAGACAGTGAAAAGTGCATTAAAAGGAAAGGCAAAGCTCATAGCATTCATATTCATAGTATTCAATTCACTGCATCACAGCCTTGCAAAACTAAACTGTTCTTTTAGATCTTTAATTCACTTACACTGCTTTCATTTCAGGCAGACCTATACAAAATAAGCAAAGGTTTCCCCAAACATTTAGGGTTGTTTAGCCTGGAGAAAAGGAGGCTCAAGGGAGATCTTACCACTCTCTACAACTACCTGAAAGGAGGTTGTAGTAGGTGGATGTCTGTCTCTTCTTCCATCCCATCCGCATCATGCTCAGTATAAAAGCTGAGGGATCAAAGGGTCAGCTCTCTTCCTTCAGTGGCCGACATCTGAGGAGGACCCTGTCTGTTCGCCTGCTTTTCATCCCGATCCGAACCTTCCTGATTCCAGGTCCGGAATCCAGCTCCAGGATGACGATCACATCACCAGCAGGCCCAGGGAAAAGTCCCAGGCTGGACTTGGTGATGGACAGGAGCCGGATTATATATAATCAGGTCTTATCACTGTGAGAGTGAACAGTTTCTGAACAATATGCTGTTCATTTCAGAGTTAGTTAGAAGAGGCCCAGCTTAAAAAGTAAAATTACTGAATAGAAAATTAGTTCTGTTTTACCTCAAACCAGGAAAATTCTATTTGAAACCTGTTCAACAAAGTACTTTCAAGCTATTTTTTTTTTTCATTTTTGTGACCCATTTGTTAAAAAAGTAATGGAAGAACACCTTATCCATCAGCAATATGTGAATGTCTAATGGTATAATCGATAGGCTGAGTAACCTGTGGCTTCTTCAACTTTATTCATTCACATTTTGTAGGTAAGCCCTTATTAGTTAAAATTATTGTATGCTGGCTATTATTTCAGCCATGTTCATCTTTTTAATTCTTGTTAGAGTAATAAGGAGCTTGGAAAAATATTATTTCATGGTAGAGATCTTTGGTGGGTCAGACATTAATTAGAGAAGTAAAAAAAAATTAATATTGAAATACTCTGTGCCACTTTGACCCACCTTCATTGTACTGTACACTGAGGTTGTCTTTTGAGACATGTTCAGTACTATACTTGCCACGCATTAGTGAACATTCAGTTGAAGAAAAGGTCTAGTGAGATATTAATACCTGTCTTTTTTTCTTCCTTCTTTTTTTTTTTTTCTTCTTACAAGGCAGTATATTAAAGGCCATACAGCACAAAGACACTTACCTATATCTTTTTTACATTTGGGGCAATGGCAGATATCTACACAGAGCAGGAACACAGAAAAGAAGGTCCTTAAAGATAAAGGCACAATATTTTCCCCATCTTATTATGCCTCTTCCTTTGCTTTTATCCATCTTTCTCAGTATAGGAACTTTCACTATAAGACAAAAACTAATTCTGGATATGAAACAGAAAATGGATTGTCAAATCCATTCAGTGTCTCCTGCTATAAGAGAAAGGACAAAGTGATTAAAATATCCAGATGCTGGGATGAAATTAAAACTATTTAGATCAACAAAAAACTCTTCTCTCAGGAACAGCTTACAAAACTTCAGATGTTTCTCAGACCTTATAAAATGTGGGTAGAAATGTAAGTACTACTTAGAAGAAAATTTCTGTCATTAGATTATTATGCAAAATATAAACAAGGGACCTTTAAAGGTTATCTAGTCCAACTCCCCTGCAATAAGCAGGGAAATTTTTAACTACATCAGGTTGCTCAGAGTCCCATCCAACCTGACCTTGAATGTTTCCAGGATGGAACATCTACCACCTCTTGGGGCCACCAGTTCCAGTATTTCACCACCATCATTGCAAAAGTTTTCTTCTTATATCCAGTCTAAATCTTTCCTCTTTTAGTTTAAAACCGTTACCTGCACAACAAGCCCTGCTAAAAAGTTTGCCCTCACCTTTCCTATAAGCCCTCTTTAATACTGAAAGGCTGCAGTAAGGTGTCCCTGAAGCCTTCGCTTCTCCAGGTGGAACAACGTCAACTCTCTCAACCTGTCTTCATAGAAAAGCTGTTACAGCCCTCTGATCATATTCATGACTGTCCTCTGGGTGTGCTCTAACAGGTACAAGTCCTTCTTATCTTGGAGGCCCCAGAGCTGGACGCAGTACTCCAGGTGGGGTCTCACCAGAGCAGAGCAGAGGGGTAGAATCACCTCCCTGGACCTGCTGACCATACTTCTTTTGATGAAGCCCAAAATGTGGTTGGCTTTCTGGGCTGCCAGCACATATTGCCAATTCGTGTTGAGCTTCTCGTCCACCAATGCTCCCAAGCCCTTCTCCTCAGGGCTGTTCTCAATCCATTCTCTGCCCAGTCTGTATTTGTGCTTGGGTTTGCCACAACTTGGATGCAGGACCTTGCACCTGGCCCTGTTGAACTTCATGAGGTTCACATGGGCCCACTTCTTGAGATTCTTCAGGTCCCTCTGGATGTTATCTTATCCCTCAGGCATCAACCACACTACTCAGCTTGACATCGTCAGCAAACTTGCTGAGAGTGCACTTGATCCCACTGTCTATGTCGTTGATAAAGATATTAAGCAGTACCTGTATCAGTTTGGATCACTAAGGGATATCTTTTGTCATCAATTTCCATCTGGACACCGAGCTGTTGACCACTACCCTCCAGCCAATTCCTCATCCACCAAACAGTCCACCCACCAAATCTGTAGCTCTCCAATTTAGAGCGAAGGGTGTTCTGGGGGACCGTGTCAAAGGCCTTACAGATAGCTGACATCCGTAACTCTTCCCTCATCCACTGATGTAGTCACTCCATCATAGAAAGCGACAAGGTTGGCCAGACAGGATTTGCCCTTGGTGAAGCCATGCTGGCTATCACGAATCACCTCCCTGTCCTCCATGTGCCTTAGTACGTGCCATGATCTTCCCAGACACAGAGGTGAAGCTGACAGGCTGGTAACTCTCAGGGTCCTCCTTTCTATCCTTTTTAAAAATGGGTGCAATGTTTCCCTTTTTCCAGTCACCAGGCTCCTCACTTGACTGCAATGACTTTTCAAATATGATGGAGAGTGGCTTTTCAACTACATCAGCCAATTCCCTCAGGACTCTGGGATGCATCTCATCAGGTCCCACACACTTATGTACATTCAGGTTCCTTAGGTGGTCGTGGTCCTGATCTTCTCTTACAGTGGGAGAGACTTTGCTCCCCCTGTCCCTGCCTTGTTGTCCATCAACTCGACAGGTGTGGTGAGAAAGGCTGCCAGTGAAGACTGAGGCAAAAAGGTTGTTGAGAACCTCAGCCTACTCCTCATCCTTTGGTACCAGTTTGGCAGTCTTGTTCCTCAGAGGAAATATGACCTTCCTTTTCTGGCTGAAATACCTGTAGAATCCCTTTTTACTATCCTTTGCATTCCTTGCCAAGTTCAGCTCCAGATGTAGTTTGGCCTTCCTGACCCCATCCTTACACAACCAGGTAATGTCCCTATACCCTTCCCAGCATACCTGTCCCTGCTTCCACTGCCTGTGCATTTCCTTCTTGCCCTGTAGTTTGACCAGCAGGTTGGGACTCAGACACTCTGGTCTCTAGCCTCCCATTCCTGATTTCTTACATCTGGTGATCAAGAGCTCTTGAGTTCTATGGAAAGCATCCTTAAAGATCTGCCAGCTCTGTTCTGCTTCCTTGTCCCTGAGGGCAGTTTCCTGCGGGAAATAGGGGATCCTGTTGGCTAACTTCTTGAAGAGCTGGAATTTCACTTTCCTAAAATTCAGGGTCCTGACTTTACTCTTCACCTGATCCATATCTCTCAAGACTGCAAACTTCACCAGTGCAGCCCAGGCTGCCTCCAGTTTTGATGTCACTGATGACCTTCTCCAGCTGTGTTCTTGGATAAAAACATCTGATAAATAGAATCATAGAATCATAGAATGGTTTGGGTTGGAAGGGACCTTAAAGATCATCTAATTCCAACCCCCCTGCCATGGGCAGGGACACCTCCCACTAGACCAGGTTGCTCAAAGCCCCATCCAGCCTGGCCTTGAACACTTCCAGGGATGGGGCATCCACAACCTCCCTGGGCAACCTGTTCCAGTGTCTCACCACCCTCATAGTAAAAAAATTCTTCCTGATATCTAATCTGAATCTTTTTTCTTCCAATTTGAAACCATTTCCCCTTGTCCTATCATTACACTTCCTGTCAAAGAGTCCTTCTCCAGCTCTTCTATAGGCACCCTTCAGGTATTGAAAGGTTGCTATAAG
>QJSC01025925.1:1371703-1411820 GCA_003697955.1 Calidris pygmaea
CCTTCCTGAAGAGTCTGTAACCCTTCATTCCAACACTCCAGTCATAAGAGCCATCCCACCATGTCTCAGTGATGCCAATAAGGTCGTAGCCTTGGAGGCACGCGCACATCTCTAATTCCTCTTGCTTATTCCCCATGCTGCGTGCATTTGTGTATAGGCACTTCAGCTGGGTGCCTAAAGGGGCTGACTTATTAGCTGAAATGGTAGGTTGATGGCTCTCCTTGAGTTTTTTTCTGCTTGACCTGTGTTTAACCCCCTCCCCCTTCGGACCTAGTTTAAAGCTCTTTCAACAAGTCCTGCCAACTTGCAGGCCAGTATCTTTCTACCCCTCTGAGACAGGTGTATTCCGTCTGCTGCTGTTATATCTGGTGCCATGTGAGTTTCCCTGATGTCAAAAAACCCAAAATTTCGTTGGTGGCACCAGTTTCTGAGCCACTTGTTAATCATGTGTGCCTTTTTATTTCTTTCAGTATTCTTGCCTTCAACTAAGGGTATTGCTGAAAAAATTATCTGAGCCCCTGATCCCTCAACCAGTTTCCCCAGTGTCTTAAAGTCCTTTTTAATTGTTTTTAAGTTTCCAGTACTGACCTCATCATTTCCCACCTGCAAAACTACTAAGGGGTAGTAGTCAGAGGGCTGTAGTAGACTAGGCAGCCTTCTGGTTACATCTCTGATGCGGGCTCCAGGGAGGCAGCAGACTTCCCTGTGAGAAGGATCTGGCCGACATATGGGGCCCTCTGTTCCCTTCAGAAGGGAGTCACCAATGACAATTACCCTCCTCTCTTTTTTTAGGGTAGAGGTTTTGATTTTGGTGCGAGAGGGAGCGTGATTTGCTTTGTTCCTCTCCGGCTCTCCTGTAGGCTCCCTTCAGATATTGGTAGGCTGCTATAAGGTCTCCCCGGAGCCTTCTCTTCTCCAGGCTGAACAACCGCAGCTCTCTCAGCCTGTCTTTGTAGGGGAGGGGCTCCATCCCTCTGATTATCTTTGTGGCCCTCCTCTGGACCCATTCCAACAGATCCATGACCTTCCTGTGTTGAGGACTCCAAAGCTGGACGCAGTACTCCAGGTGGGGTCTCAGGAGCGCAGAGTAGAGGGGCAGAATCACCTCCCGTGACCTGCTGGCCACGCTTCTCTTAATGCAGCCCGGGATGTGGTTGATGAATGCACATCAAATGCTGATGAACAACTAACCTCAAACAAACAAACAAAAGCATATAGTCTTTCAAATTCTTTGTTTTATTTTGTTTTTCTTTTTAAAGCTATAGATGAATTATTTTAGGTGTGGGTGGGTTTTATTTCTTCAGAATTTATAATCATCTGCCAAACCATTTTTGGAATTTTTGGAATTTCCTTATCTCTGGAATAGTAAATTCAGAAATATATCTACACATATTTATGATGTTAAAGAAGGGTTTTTTAATGGGAAATGAAATAATTTCAGTGAAGAGTGCAAATAAATCAAGCTATTACCCATGTTCAGTTCACATTTAAAATAAGAAAACAAATTAAACGACACTAAGACCATCTAACCAAAAATACCTTGGCAATTGTTGTGGTTTAGGCCAAATTGGCCTACAGATGTGCAGACAGACGCTCTCTCCCTACTTCTCCAGTGCAGGAGAAAAGGAGAGATAAAGAGATTTGCCAGTTTAGAATGAACTAAACTACTGCAATGAAATATTAATATTAACATTAAAAAGGAAATAATGAAATAGATACAATATATACAAAACCATATCAAGCTCCCAGGATGATGTCACTGGCAGGCACTGGGGAAGCCCCAGACTGGACTCAGCAATGGATGGGAACTGGATTCCAGCTCTGGAGTCAGGAATACATGGGTTGGGATCAAAGGCAGATGAACAGACAGGATCCTCCTTGAACGTTGGCCACTGAAGAAAGAGAGCTGACCCTTTGATACCTCAGCTTTTATATTGAGCATGGGGTAGATGGGATGGAATACCCCTGTTGGTCAGTTTTGGGCCACCTGTCCTGTCCGCTCCTCCCCACAAGCGGGACCCCTCTACGTTTTTCTGTTTCCGACCCTCCAATGGGACAAATAACAAATTTACCTGACCTTGGTTGTTACAGCAATAAGTATAAGCAAGAGCCTCTCTGTGTAACATTCCTTGGCATGTTGCAAAAACATTGGTCTTATCACTCTGAGAAGGAACAGTTTTCTCCACAATACATTGTTAATTTCAGAGAGTTAAAAGAGGCCAAGCTAAGAAGTAAAATTACTGAACAGAAAGCTGGTTCTGTTTTACCTCAAAGCAGGACAGCAATAAAGTACAAGTCTTTTATTTATATAGAAGTTACTGAAATAATAATATTGTTGTCAATATATTGATAACTCTAAAAGGTTGTAGGAACATGTATTTTAGGTAAGGAGTAATAAAAACTAGTTGAAGGTAAAGCCTTAAGTTGGATTGTTAAGACCTCATACAAATAAGAAACTTGTTCACCCCAAACTTTATTTAGGTGTATTTCTGGATTTTTTCTAAAAATCGTAAATCTTCCTCTGTTACCTTTTGCCTGCATCTCTCAAAATACCCAGTTGCAGAAAGAAAACCCCACACAATAAAAGCACTCTATGTCAGGTTAACTTTCAAATTCCCTACCTTTACCTGTTTCTTTCCCATTGTATTATAGCATTCATCTGGATGTGGAAACAACTCTTCAAGTCTAAGCAGTTCCTATCTGTCTCCCAAGGCACACACAAATTCTACACACATTCAGAAATTAGGTGCTGTTTTGAACACCTTTGAAACAGGCTGTAAAACATTAATCGTGTTGAAGCTACCTATGCCCTATAAATTCAAGATTTGAGGGATATCAAGAGAACTTAAAAGAGCACCACAGCTCCAAAGCTTTGACTTCAAACCATGGAAGCACTGACTTAGAAAAAAGCCCATCCACTCATCTCATAAGACGCAGAAGATAAGGAACTTGGAGATGTTACTAAGCTTTTTATAGCCACAATTCCATGACAAGCACATATTCTTGTATGGAACTGGAAGTAGCAGGAAACTGGAAGGGGGACAAGATTCACTGACTGTTGGCTTAGGCATTTTTGTTAAGTGAAACCTACCTTTAGAGTAGATGTGAGGAGAGGACAAAGAAAAGAGAAGGGAAATGGAAAGAGGAAAGAGTAAAGAGGAAAGAGGAAAGAGAGAGGGAGGAGAGGCAGAGGTAGGAAAGAGACTGCAAAACTCACCAGAGAATGTCTTCATAACTGACAGCAGGCTGAATGCAAAAGGAGTTTTCTGCATGCCAGAGAAACAGTAGCTCATTTGTTCTGCTAGGAGCAGTAGTTTGTTCTTGTTGGGTACTTTTTAACAATAAATTGGTTTGAACATTTGCACTGGGTTTGAATGGCAAGGTTTTGGTAGCTGGGGTTACAGGAGTGGCTTCCGTGAGAAGGTGCCACAAGGTTCCCCTGTGTCCCATAGAGCCTGTGCCAGCTGGCTCCAAGATGGTTCCACTACTGGCCAAGGATGAGCTTATCAGTGACAGTGATAGACCCTCTGTAATAACATATTAAAAAAGGGGTAAAAATTGCTGCACAACAGCAAATGGAAGAAAAGAGTGAGAATATGTGGAAGAAACAACCATGTAGACACCAAAGTCAGTGAAGAAGAAAGGGGAGAAGGTGCTGCAGGTGCCAGAGCAGAGATTCCCCTGCAGCCTGTTGTGAAGACCATGGTGAGGCAGGCTTTCCCCCTGCAGCCCATGGATGTCCACAGTGGAGCAGATATCCACCTGCAGTCCATGGAGGACCCCATGTTGGAGGAGGTGGATGCACCAAAAGGAAGCTGTGACCTCATGGGAAGCCCACCCTGGAGCAGGTTCCTCGCAGAACCTGTGACCCTGAGAGAAGCTCATGCTGGAGCAGGGTTTCTGGCAGGACTTGTGACCCCATGGGGAGCCCATGCTGGAGCAGTCTGCTCCTGAATGACTGCACCTCATGGAAGGGACCCATGCTGGAACAGTTCATGAAGAACTGCAGCCTGTGGGAAGGCCCCACACTGGAGAATTTCATGAAGGCTTGTCTCCCATGGGTGGGACACCAATCTGGATTAGGGAAAGAGAGAGAGGAGCAAAGAGTGGCGAAGACAACATGCAGAAATGCCAGCAACCCTCATACCCCTAGCCCCCTGTGCTGCTCGTGGGGAGGAGGTAGAGAAATCAAGAGTGAAGTTGAGCCTGAGAAGAAGGGAGGGGTGAGAGAAAGGCTTTTCAAGATTTGGTTTTATTTATCATTGTCCTGCTCTTGATTTCATAGAATCATAGAATCATATGGAGTTGGAAGGGACCTGTGAAGATCATCTAGTCCAACCCCCCGGCCAGAGTGGGTCTACCTAGAGCACGTTGCACAGGAACTTGTCCAGGCGGGTTTTGAAGTCTCCAGAGAAGGAGACTCCACCACCTCTCTGCGCAGCCTGTTCCAGTGCTCCACCACTCTCACAGCAAAGAAGTTCCTCCTCATGTTTAGGTGGAACTTCTTATACTTAAGTTTGTGCCCATTTCCTTGTCCTGTCACTGGGCACCACCGAGAAAAGACCAACCCTGTCCTCCTGACACTCTCCCTTTAAATATTTGTCGCATTAATTAGATTCCTCCTAAGTCTTCTCTTCTCAAGATTAAAAAGACCCAAGTCCTTCAGCCTCTCCTAGTAGGAGAGATGCTCCAGTCCCTTAATCATCTTTGTGGCCCTTTTCTGTACCCTCTCTAGCAGTTCCCTGTGCTTCTTGAACTGGGGAGCCCAGAACTGGACACAGTACTCCAGATGGGGCCTCACTAGGGCAGAGTAGAGGGGCAGGATGACCTCCCTTGACCTGCTGGCCACACTCTTCTTGATGCACCCCAGGATGCCATTGAGCTGGCTCATGGTCATCCTGTTGTCCACAAGAACTCCCAGGTCTTTTTCCTCAGAGCTGGCCTCTAGCAGGTCAACCCCCAACCTGTACTGGTGCATGGGGTTATTTCTGCCCAGATGCAGCACCCTACACTTGCCCTTGTTAATAAACTAATTTCCCCAAGTCAAGTCCATTTTGCCCGTGATGGTACTTGCTGAGTGATTTCTCTGTCCTTATCTTGTCCCAGGACCTTTTGTTATATTTTCTCCCCCTTGTCCGGTTGAGGAAGGGGAGTGACAGGGCAGCTTGGTGGGCACCTGACATCTAGCCAGCATCAACACACTATATCATTCATGTCAGTTTTTCTTACAGGTTATAGTCAGAGGATAGTGAACAGGAAAAAAAGAATATAGTCTGCAAAGAAATGAGACACTTTGTAAGGAATGGCAAGCATAACTTGTTTTATACTGCTGTCTACTTAATGAAGACTTACCAATAAACTCCTTCAGCATAGGCTTCCTTCTAGCAATGTGAGGGAATTTGGATCTATATCTAGTTTCCCAATTAGCCACTGAATTATAGGATTTTTTAATTTCTCATGTTAAACACATGATTAAACAACCCTGTGTTTGGGAGGGGTCGTACAACTAATGTAATAAAACAGTCACAGTTTGCCTATATGTCTATCAAGCCAGAATAGAAGGTTAAAAAAATATTTCAGACAAATCTGTTGATTGTGACAAGACCAGGAACCTTAGTAAAGCACTTGAGAACATCACAGCCAAAAAGGTCTCAACCTGGAGAGGCCCATACATTTTTTCAAAAAGGAATATTTTTGTTTATCTCCTCAAAATGAGAAGCTAGTTGGACATGTTGGGGAATTCTTATGGTACCCCTTGACATGAATTAAAAACACATTTATGCTAAAATATTTAAAAATAAATAAATTAATGAACAATGCATGAACAGTCCTACCACCAGAAGTGGCCCCACCAGGAAACTGAAAATACGCATTATGATTTGATTCCCTGTATACACTTGCACCAGCACCAATCCTGGGAGCTTTAGCACCGGCACCTCTGTTTCACCTTGGATGTATCCCCCAGCCCAGATCTGCTTCCCAAATGTAGCCTTCCAGGATTGCTACAAGACTGCTCTGTGTCTGTTTCTTATCTCATTGCCAAGAGAAACTTCGCTCCCCTACAGGAAGTCATTCTGTCTCTGACATTCCTGTTGCTACCCTGTTTAATCCCCTTGGCAGTTGAGCCTTCTTGCCCTCCATATCAGATCATTTGTTGGTCACAGATTACTGTTAGGGAGTAGTTACCAGCTGAATTTCCCCTTCAGAAATTTGGAGAAGGACTATGCAAAAAGCTATTCAAGAAACAAAAGAAAAAAAACTTTAAAGAATAGCAAATCAGACATCCGTTAAAATCATAACCACCTCAGAAGTGATGCAGCTCTTTGTATTACAAGAATAAAATAACTTTTTACCTGCTATCTGAAGTGCTACTTCTTTTCAAAGTGGTACTTAAAAAAAAAAAAGTGAAATTTGAAATAAAAATAATAAAAATATCTCTATTTGAGTGTAGTTATTCAAACTAACAGCTGCAAAATCATGTGGGAAAATGCTGTCATGAGCCTTGAAAAATAGCTAGGTTCTTCTTTTTCATTTGATGTTTTTTTCAGTCATGAAAAGCAAAATAATGAGATTAATACGTTAGTAAATAGCATTAAAACTGATTGAGTTAGGGATTGCTCTGAAAGTAGAGATAAATGGAACTCTGAGAATAAAAGCATTTGCTTAGGTCTGCTTACAGTCTTTGTCATACAAAATACACTTGTTTATTTAGTATAGACAAAGTCTAAGACAGTGTAACTAAACTAACTCTTTCCATGTTGCCCCTGATTGCCTTTTTCATTAGCAACACAGTATCATTTATTATAAATGATTTTTTTTTTTTCTGAATTAATGTGGAAATGTAATCACTAAATCTAAAATTTCAGAAAAGAAGCTAGTCTCTTGAAATTCTATAGATGAATTATGTTTAATTTACAGCCCAGGTACAAATCAGTATATTCCTCTATATTTCCCCAGACACACATTTAGTCATTCTTATTTCTGTTAATAACATTCCATAGAACAGATTTTCAATACCTACTAAATTCTTCTAAGGAAGTTGCTGCAAAATGAGTTATATTTGGTTCTTCATTTAAGTTTGTAAATAGAAGGTTGGCTTCCTGAAAATCTAGCTTTTACTTTAATATATTTCAGGAAAAAAAAAAAAAAAAAAAAAAAAAAAACCCAAGAAAGAACAGTGTTCCACACCCTTGAGTTGCTGGTTTAAAAAAGGATATATTTATGTCTGCTTTTGAAAAGCCTCATACTGTGATGTTGGAAAAAGTACTGTGGACCTCTTGAAAACCAGCACACATCTGAGATTACTGTAGGTCAATAGCACCATTTGGATCCCATCAAGATTAAGCTATAGACATTTTAAATACTGGCACCTTTTCATCAATAATATTTTAATGGTCAGACACTGCTGATGCGTTTTGATGCTAGAGGGTGAAAAAGTCTATTTTAAAGTACTAGCCATGTCATGTTGAAACGCCTTCTCCAGGACCTTATGCATGTTCAGACAGCAGGGGACCTTATAAGAGATGTGTTGAATTAAGCCTGGTTAATTCAGATGAAAGAACTGCTCTCTTGAACAGGATGAACACAACTTGTGGTACCAAATTTCGCTCATATACTCCAGCGCTCCACTGATTTAAAGAGGATGTTAAAGCAATGTCACAGCACCAGGGAGAGGATTCCAACAGAGATAGCATTAAAATTAACTTTTTCTTATAGCAAAAGGTGTTGCATAAGAGACTGAGGGCGCAGAGGAGGATGAGGGTGAGGCTGTATTTAGTTCCACAACATAAGCAATATCTCTGAAACTTATGCAGATAATAATAATGTTGTAGTGAAGAGTTATTTTTAATTAAGTTAAATACCTAATTTTGTGAGAGCAATGATACCTTCCTTTTGTCTCAGTAAAAAGTGAACAACTTCTCCTTTCCTATGTGAGCTTCCCTGAATGTGTGTCTTTAAATACTAAGCTCAAAGGAACTCCGTGGGAAGCTTCCATGGAAGACAAAGGACCTAGTGAATGATGGGAGTTTTTCCAGAATGATCTCCTGGAAGCACAAAAAAAGTTCATGTCATTTAAAGGTAAGGGAAGTAGGTGGATCAAGAGACCTCCTTGGCTTAACTATGAGCTTCTGAGTCTACTCAAAACCAAAAGAGAAGTGTACCAGAGAAGGAAAAACAAATACCCATTGAGAACTGCAAGGGCGTTTCCAGGGTGTGCAGAGATGCAGTTAGAAAAGCAAAAGCTCAACTTGAATTGAAATTGGCCAGAGATGTCAAAAAGTACAGGAAGGGGTTCTTCAGGTACATAAACAAAAAGCAGAAACAGAAGGAAAATATTGGTCTACTGTTAAACAGGAGAGGTGAATTAGCCACCAAACAACACAAAATGCAGAGGTTCTCAACACTTCCTTCCCCTCTGTCTTACCATTGCTGTTGGGCCCCAGGTCTTCGGAACAAGAATCCAGGTTGGTGCAAACACACACGCATCATCACTGAAGGAAGAGTTTGTATGCAAACTATTACAGACTTGAGTCCTACAAATCGATGGGTCCTGATGTTATCCACTCAAGGGTGTTAAGAATGCCGGCTGACATTGTTGCAAGGCCATTCTCCATAATCTTTGACAAATTGTGGAGACTGGGGAACGTACCATAAGATTGGAAGACAGCTAATGTCACTCCCATCTACCAGAAGGACTTAAAGGAGAATCCAGGAAATTATAGGGCCATCAGTCCTATTTCAGTCACTGGAAAAGTTATGGAATGAATCCTCCTGGAGGCTACCACAGGTCAAATGAAACCCATGATTGGGAAAACCCAGCATGGATTCACCAAAAACAAATTGTGCTTGACAAACCTTTTTGCCTTCTATGACAAAGGTAATCTATGACAAACCTATAAGGTGTATAACCTACTTGGTTGATGTGGGGCGAGCAATAGAAATTATCTACCTGGATTTTTTAAGGCTTTTGACATGATTCCCCACAATGTTCTCCTACAGAAAATGAAACATTACAGTCTAGACAAGTGGTCTGTGCAGTGGGTGGGGAACAGGCTGAGAGGTTGCACTCAGAAGGTGGGGGTAAATACCTTCTTTTCAAACTGGCAAATTGTCATAAGTGGGGTTGCTCATGGATTGATATTGGGCCCAATGCTGTTTAATATCTTCATAAATGATATGAATGATGGGATCATCAGTTTGCTGATGATACCAAACTGAGTGGGAAAGTGAACACTTTGGAAGGGAGAGCCACCCTGCAGGAAGATTTAGATAGACTGGAAGGGTGGGCTAACAAGAACCTTATGAAGTTCAACAAGGACAAATGTAAGGTCTTGCACCTGGGTAAACATAATCCAGGAGTGCAGCACAGGCTGGGATCTACCTGGCTGGGGAGAAGCTCCATGGAAAGGGGCTTGGAAGTCCTGGTGGACAGCAAGCTCAGTATGAGTGAACAGTGTGCTGCTGTGGCAAAGAAAACCAACAGGATGCTGGGTTGCGCCAACAAGAGCATCACCAACAGAGATAAAGAAGTCATTATCCCACTCTACTCATAGCTTGTCAGACCACACCTGGAATCCTATGTTCAGTTTTGGTCCCCACTATATAAAAAAGAAATGGACAGGTTGGAGAGGGTCCAGGGAATATGATCAAAGTGGTGGGAAGCCTGATGTATGAGGAAAGGTTGAGATAGCTGAGTTTGTTCAGTCTTGAGAAAAGAAGGCTTAGAGCAGACCTTATGATCATGTTCCAGTATTTAAAGGGTGGCTACAAAGAAGGTGGAGATTCCCTTTTTACACAGAGTCACATGGGAAAGATAAGGGGTAATGTGTATAAGTTACTTCTAGGGAGATTTGGTTGGACACAAAAGGAAAATTTGTCACAGTGAGAACAATCTGCCATTGGAATAATCTCCCTAGGGATTCCCCAACATTGGACATCTTTAAGATTTAACTAGCCAGAGTGCTGGGTCATGTTGTCTAGACTGTGCTTTTGCCGAGAAAGTTTGGACCAGCTGATCCTTGAGGTCCTTCCAACCTGATCTTCTATGATTCTATGAAATGAGCAGTTTCAAAATAATCTGCTTTCCTGGACTAGGAAGAGAGAAAGGGTTTAAGAAAATTCCACTTGGCCTACTAACCTTAGAAATCTCTTTAAACCTAAGCGCATTAAGAAAGGGAAAGACAGAGAGCAACAACTTCCCGTTGTGAAAGAAAGAAAAAAACCCACACTTTTGAATTAAATATTTCTTTAGTATTCATAATTCCACAAAATTTGGAAATTGGGAAAATTTAATCTGTACAGATGCAATTTATAAAAAGGAGAGATCTATCAGGTGTTGGAAAAAATATTACTCTCCTCTTCTGGGATGAAATAATTTCACATGGATAAATTACCAAGGAACAGTTTCCAAAACAAGATTTAGATAGCTAAACTGGAATTTGAGATCATTACAGATGTCAATTCAAAATTGTAATTTCTAATGTTTCTACTCAGAATTGTCTTTATACTAGGAGCACATAAATTCTTGAAGTGCCAGTAAACTTCATCTGTCTTGTTTTATTGAAAATACAGATGTAACCATGAGGATAGACTATCTGAAAGATTAACCACCTGTTCTAAATATTTTAATAAATTACATTATATAGAAAGATGTATACCATTGCCTCAGGATATTAATTTTTTTTTAAGAGAGAAAACAAGTGGTCAGGATGTATTGAGAAAATCAATGGAAATTGACAACCTTATAACCTACGTGCAGCTCTTGCCATCACTAGAAATCTTCTATATTTCACTGAAGATATTTATTTTCTGTAGGAAAAAATGTTTGACACGGAAAAAAAGGATCACATTTAAACCTTATAATGGTCTACGATCTTACTGTTGTATCCACAAAGAGCTGTCACAGTGTGCAGAGGAATTCAGTTGTTGTCATAGTAACAATGGATGGGAAAAATCAGGAAGAGCCAGGAAGAAAACTTAAAAGTCTGAACTCTTCTCTTAGAGTTCGAAATAGTGATTAATTTTTATGTGGAGTAAAAATGCATTAATAAATCTCCTCTTTAAATTCCCCCTTAAATAAAATATATTTAAATTTATTTGTTACTAGAATAAACTTTCACTTAAAAAAGCCATGCCCCAAGATACCTTACAATTTGCAAACTTCACAACCTGTATATTTGCACTACATTTGAATAATCTATACATATAAGCTTCCTAATTCAAGGATCTATGCATCAATATCAGTATGGTTTTCAGATAATACATAAAACTTACAGTTAATTTTAAAGCAGTTTCAATCACAGCAGTAGGAAATTAAAAAAAATAAAAAGCTTGTATCTCAAGGTAACATAAATAAAAAAACTTCATGGGACTGGCAACTTCTGATTAACGTTTTAGACAACTGATGAAATTCCTCAGAAATAATATATGTGTGAATTATACTCATTAGTAGAAAATGTTAAAAAATTATATCTACTGAGATAGGTTGATAACAGAAAATAAACTTACAGCCTTTGCATTTTTCTCTTTGTTTTTAAATTTTTTTTGAGCCTTTCTGAAATTTGTACACAGGTTTTAGAATTAAAATTGTACTGCTCACTTTTAAAATGAACTTATGTTCCTAAACAAATCGAAATTTCTGCAACATAAACCTTTTTTTAAACTTTGGAGTTATAAAGTGTTATAAAGGAATCTATAGCAGACAGCTTAAAGGTTTGATGGGAAGAATGATGTACACATTGAACTCTCCCTTTGCTTTCGATGTTGTTGATAAATTCAAAAGTGCACCACTATTTGTTATATTAAGATAATACTGTACTTCACCAAATACAGTGCTAGAAGTCATGTGAGTTATTTTTATTAAAGCAAGTCTGTGTTTACTGCGTAACACACTATTTTTAATGCTTTAGTTTCATATAAGTCTTAGTATCTGAAAACTTTTTATACAAATAATATATTTATTCAGTTTTTAAAAAATATGTAGTCATTAGGAAGAAACATTCCATATTCCCTGGAGATTCTTCAATAAGAAATGTCTTTGATTTGTTGTTGAAGTTCTCAAATTAAAATGTGTAAGAATCACTCAAAACTCAAAATCGCTCTTATTCCCTAGATTAGAAGTATAATTTGGGTTGTGCATGACTACATTTAACTGTTTTCAAGACACTAAGAATGTTGATATTTCTTTCTTACTTTTGGGAATTAGAGAAAGGTTTTATGACAACAAACAGACATTAAAACTTCAGAGATTTTTTATAGAAATATCTCTGACATAGACATGAGTGGTAATATACTCCAGTGTTAACACTTCTGCCTGTATGTGAAGATAAAAAATTCCTTGAATTAATTCTCTATAATAAAAAATCCTTATTATTTAATACTTTATGATAGTTATAAATATGTTAAATCCTTCAGCAGGAACATGGGAATACTTTAAAAATGGACTCGATGAAGAATAGAAGATGAGAAAGAAAGAAAAGATAAGAACAACACAGACTGTATATATAAGATTAACTATTGTTTAGTGTGAATATTATGTACAATGGTGTGGAGGATTAAAAAACCCTTGCAGAGCAGAAATTCCACACTGCACCTCTGCTAAAAATGTAGATAAAGTTTAAACAATGATGAATCGGGATGAGGTTAGCCTCGTGCGCTGGAGGATATGTCACTCACTTGATCTTTCCCTAGGCCTACATACAATAGTCCTGTGACCGTGACAGGTACTGCTAAACAGGTGTGCTTTTTGTATCATCTTTTCCTTTTGGGGAAGATTAAAAAAAAAAAAAAGATGGTGACCATTGCAACACTGAAGGAGACACAAAAAGAAAATCAGACAGTTAAAACGACTAGATAAAAATAAAATCAAAAGGGTTCATGAATAAGGCATAAGGTAGGGGGAAAATCTCCTGAAGGAGAGATAGTACAAGATGACAGTGGTGGTGATTAGTGATCTGTCCTTACCTAAGGTGCCTAAAATGTGAGAATGCTGAACGCGTTTTATGCAAGTGAGACTATACAGCAGTCAGTAGATATAGGTCTTGTGTTAGCAGGGGCAGGGCAGGTCTCTCTCAGGGGCCCGGAGCACCCTTCACCGGTTAGAACCAGCTGGAACTGGTTGGAGCTCATTTCTCCTCCCCATGCTCCCACAACTGTTGCTCCAACGGGGTGGGGGTGACAACAGCCCTTTGTGTCATTAGGATGGGGGGGGCATCTGCCACCTCCCCTATGGGGCCCCCAGATTGAGCTGGTAGGGGAGGCAGGGAAGAAAACATAAAAACATACCTGGGTGGACCCAAAGAGAAAGGAGGGAAGAGACTCCCACCATGAACATCATTGTTCACCCAGTGAAAGACCCAGGACAGTGGTGACCCTGACACAAACTCCCTTCTCCCACGGGAAGGCAGACACTGTGGCCCATGGAGCCTGAACAGACTCCAGAGTAAAAGTGGACCCCAGGAGATCTTTCTATAACAATAATGGCATTATCAGTGAGACTCTATTGTAATAGCACAATAGTTTGGACTATGAAAGTTTAGTACTGTTATAGCTGGACTAATGACTGTATATTGTATTTGCATTAAATTTTTATGATTTTTATTGAACTAATAATAATTCTTATGTTTGTGCATGTGATATCTTTCTTTCTGCCCATAACAGAATTTTGAGTGTGATAGTGACTCTCAAACACAGATTAGTGAACAAATACAACAAATGAAAATAAAAGTTAAAGTACTCTGGGTGTTACATCTCACAGGCCTCCTTACAAAATGATAATGGCTTCATTTCTATTGTTAATTTGAGGTTTCATCAGCCGGAGATAGCCTTCAAACTTTTGTCTTGGGATTGAAATACATATTTGTGTATGCATGTGCATGGCTGAATAATTTATACATAGTTTACTTCATGTATCCATGTCTCTCTTTTTCCTTAAGTGCTTCTGCAACAGTTAAAGGAATTCAAATATAACATGGCTAGAAAACAGGTATGGCTCTGAAAATGAAGGAAACAGATTTGAAAGCCAGAAGGTTCTAAAGAAGTCTAAAAGTATCTTCCTAGTCAACAGTATAACACACATGCTAGAGATAAGGAATCTCTTTTATTCTATGGATCAGGTAGATAAGGAAAAAAAATACAGAAAACTAAAGTGGGTACTTTTTTTTAATTATTATTTTAATGAACTTATTAAAAAAAACTAAGAAACAAGACAATACCTAAACAGACCAATTTACTATCTCCCTTTGCAGAAGGAGATAATATTTTGCTAACCATTTATAAAAATTTATTCCAAAGTTATATAACGTATGGGGCAGGATTCAGCTTGCTCAAAATTCAAGTACAGGATTCAGTACAAGGTTAATGTGGGTGTCTATCTGACTGATAGATCCCAAGGACATCTCTTCTATGTTTGAAATAGCTTTTTACACAAGAATTTTTAGTCATCTTTTACCATCCGCCTCTTTCTCCCCACAAAGAATGTTGTTCTTATACTCACTTTAAAAATTAGGTCCACAGAATCACAGAATGGTTGACCCTGGAAAGGAAATCTTGAAATCACCCAGTCCAAGCCCCCTGCTCAAGCAGGGTATCTATAGAAGGTTACCCAGGACTGTGTCCAGTTGGGTACTGAGTATCTCCAAGGACTGAGACTCCACTGTTTCTCTAGGCAACCCATTCTTGTGTCTGACCACCCTCACAGTAAGAAAGTTTTTCTTGTATTCAGATGGAATTTGGAGTGCTTTAATTTGTGCGCATTGCTTCTTGTTCTGTCACAGCACACTACTAAGAAGAGTCTGGCTCCCATATCTTTTTTGCCTCCCATCAGGCATTTATACACATTTCTAAGATCACTCTGAGCCTTCTCTTCTCCAGGTTGAATAGAGAGTCTTTACAGATGAAGCCAAAAAGATTCACAGATCAACAGTCCAGCAGAAAATCAGTAATGAAAGAGAGGTGCTGTCTTTATTTGAACTGTTAATCAATTTATGCTTTGATACAGATGAATGAAAGATTTCAGCTCTCCAGAGAGCTTCTGCTGACTGTAAATGTGGCTCTCAGTATATCTTTTACTGATAAGGGTTTAGAGACCTTTTCTTAAGGAAGGGCAGATGAACTCTCACGGCTATAGAAAAAGATCAAATGTGTATTTTTAAATTGCCTTAAATTAACATGTACAAACATTGCTCTTTTCCAAAATAACTGAATTGTAGAATATTTTGGGTTTTTTAATTAAAAAATTGTGGTGTATTTAATTTATTAATCCTTGGAATATGATTGTTATCTGACTATTACAGGTACAGATTTGATTCATTTCTTTACAAGCAGAGGCTTACTGAAGTCAGTTAAGACTACTAGTCAATGAAGTACTTCTAATTGTAAATAAAGACAGTAGAATTATGTCCCTAATGATTTTTAAAAAACTTGAAGAAAGGTCAGTATCATTTTCATAAAAGGTTCATTTACTACTCTGTTTATGGACTCTGAACTGATTGATGGGCTACAACAGGCAATTATATACCACTCTTTCATAAACTGATCAAAATTAGGGTTTAAGTTTTTTTTTTTTTTGCTCCAAGTCCTTACAGAAAAGGCTGTTCCAGAGTTTCACTGATCTGATGGACAGAAAACATAAATTTATTTCCACATTTATTCCAAATTTATTAATTTACCAGCTTATAGACAGTCATTCTTTTGCCAGTCCTCTCCTTTATCCCTAGTCTCACTCTGCTGTTTAGATTGCCTATGGAGAACTTGTTGGCGTATAGTTTCTTACGGAGCATTTTCTTTGTGTAAGAAATACTCTTTGTCTGCACAAATTCAATTTAAATTCGTTTTTTTCTTGAACATCAGGTTCAAGAACTGAACATGTTGTTCCATTTGAAGTCCGATCAGTGGCATTAACACTTCCCTAAATCTACTGTGGTGCATCTTCTAATGCATTTGAGTGCTGCCTTTGCTTTTCATATCAGGAACTGTATCATACTCTTGATTCTATGCCTAAGATACTGCTAAATCTTTCCGCTTAAATGATGGCCATTTTAATTGCAGAAATCATTATGATTTGATCTTAAATGTGACAACATCTTAATTTATTTTACTAAGTTTCTATCAATTCAAAATATGAAGTTTTCCATGGGTAACTACTCAGTCTTTTTCTGTTGTGACAGTACTTGGAGAGTTTATATTACTGGCAAAACTACATCATTCATTCCTCTGTTCATTGGTCTTTATAAATATTTTATTATGTCAATTTTTGGGGGGTTTATATTAACAACTTATGAAAGCAGACTTAGATGGTTTACATCATCGGTTTCTTGCTGACAGGCTGCTGTAAATGCAGTATCTTTAATAGAGCTAACTAACATGCACACGAAAGCTCAGTCTATTCCCCTCTGAGGACAAAAGAGTCCTGAAGAATTCACTAAGTCTGAGAATAAGCTCTTGTTCAGTTTGGACCCTAAGGTTTCTTAAGCCTTTTAGGGAGGCTTAGTGTTTGTTTCTTCACTGTTTTGTTAGTATCTTTCTTGAAGCATAGTATATAAATCAGAATGCATAATTCCGATGCAGTTCCAATTCAACAACCGTTCTGCAGGAGAATATATACAGAATATGTCTCTGAACCTCTTCCATGTATAGTCCACATCATAACAGAATGTTTTTTTCTTCTCTCAAATTTATCTTATATTTGGGTTTTTTCTGTTCCACAAGTATTTAATGTCTGATACATTGTCTTGTCTTTGTTGTACTCCTGGACTAAAATTATTCAGACAATTTTTTAATATCCAAGATCCAGCACATTACACTATCCCTTGATGAACTTCAGAAGGTATTGTCTATGGTACTAGTTTAAAGAGGATCAGAATGCCAAAATTAAGCTTACCCAAAAGCAATGTTCAGATAAATGATGCGTGGACTACAACAGTCACTCTCTAACTGACAAAAATAATTTTATATTTTATAAATAGAGGAGAAAGACATAAATTCTGTTATTTAGCGGTTGTCAGCTTCATGATTTTGTAAATTAAGCCTGAACTGCATCTACCTAGCTCTGACTGACTAGATCAGACAAGGGAAAGAAAAAAAAGGAGCAGAGATTTGCTGTGAAATTTCCATCCTTGTAGCACATTTGAGGTGAAAGCTAGGAGGTGATAGTAACTCAGTTTATTTATGGTTAGATATGAGGAAAGGCTGAGAGATTGGCCTAGGTAACTAGTAAGTCTTTTTGGCAGCTTATGCTAACATTCTAGAAAGTTAAAAAACAGCAAATAATGAAATAATTATCCCTTGAGGGGGAACTCTTTACAGGGATCTCTGACTCCACATAGATGTTTCAAGCCAAGGTAGAACAACTGTGAATAGGGACCAGGCTGCTAACCAGTGCATGTCAACCAGAGTGTTGTCCTGTCCCGTTAAGGTCCTTCTGAACAGAAGCCTTGTCCTCAAATGTATCAACCACTTGCCCCAATTTGGTGTTATTTATGAGCTTGTTAAGGGTGTCTTGCATCCCATTGTCCAGGTGGATAATGAAGACTTAAACAGTACTGGCCTCAGTAATAATCCCTGAGAGACTGTACTGTAATCAGCTACCAGTAACAAGTCACCAGTCAGGCTTTGTACCATTGGTCACAACTCTTTGTCTTTGATAGGTCAAATCAGTTTTCATTTCTCATCTTACTGATCACTTATCTACTATTTCCCTGATTTGTTTATAAAGTTATTACAGGAAACTCTTTCAAAGGCCTTACTTGCAGCCCCCACTGCTCTCCCCTCATCCCCAAAGTGAGTCATCCCATCATAGAAGTCAATCAAGTTGTTCAATTATGATTTACACATGGTAAACTTCTCCTGGGTACTCCCAACCACTTCGTTGTTCCTTGCATGCTTTGAAACAGCTTCCAGATGGTTTTGCTCTGAATTCAGACTGTATTGATAAACATCTCAAAACAATTCCATGCTGCTACTAGATGTATCTAAATATATAAATCTGAAAAGTAGCCAAACCTACTCAAAGATAAAGACTTAACCCACTATTTTTCTGAAAGAGACTGAAGAGAGAGAAAGAATTGCACAGATTGTGTGAAGTGATGCTGAAGTTCAGAGTAGGATAGATTACAGTTGGCCATATTTTGAGTAGAATAATATCCTAGGTAGAGGCTTCTTTACTGTTCTCTTTAGATTTCACACTGGGAACGGAAAATAAGCTATCATACTGTATTTCTTCAGTACACACAATGAATTTTGATTTTCATTTCCCAAACTTTATCCATTTGAATCTTGGGATTTGCTAAACTTTAAGATATGTCCCAATACCAGGCTTTTCTTGAAGACAGACAGTGAAAGAGGAGGCTTAATTGTGTCAGGACTATTTTATGTTATCAGAGTTCTTATTTAAGTCTCTCAACTGTAGGTTTTCAGATGTCTTTCAATAGATTTTTAAGTGATGTTTCATATGAGTTACATGACTTTTATTTTGTTTTACTGGGAAGACAAAAGAGTGTGCTACAATTCTTTATAAGGTGCTTATTATCACGTGTTTTCACAAATATATTATATAAACATAACAGCACTTGGAGTGAAACGCGTAAGTGCTTAGTTGCTATGGAAGTTCATTCCATAGTTTTCAACCATTCCTTCACCAATACATATCAATGTGGCTGAGATTTGAATCTTCGCTTAACAGAAGGTAGAATTAATCAATTACCTTGCATGCCTAGCCTTCTTAATTTAAAATGTTTGGAACGACTGAGTAATGGGTTTTTTTATTATCTTTTATAAAAGATTAATAACACTTCCATGATTCGGTGATATCATTGAAATATTACTTTGTTAAATTTTAAAATTTAAGCTATGTTTTGACATTTAGAAGATGCTTAAGGTTATGAATAATTTGCTGCAGTAAAAAGAAAATATGCTGTGCTTTGTTTTGCTGTGCATGTATAAAACAGCTGTTTCACCTGGTTTCTTTTGTGCTAACTGCAATTCTGAAGCTTTGTTTTCCCCATTCAATCCCTGGGAGGGCTAGAAGAGCTAACACACCCCACTGATCATGACTTAGAGTAAGAGTGGTTTACTTGTATGTGTATCAGTTACTATAATTAACCTTTAATTTAAGAATGTTGAAATTTCTGGAATTTTAGGGGCCCATTGATTCCATTGCTTTATATCAACTTAATAACTTAATTAAGATCAAAGTTCTCAAGTACTGTTTGTGCAATGTGATACAGATGTTAGTCAAGTATTTGAATATGTGGTTAGTCAGTCTTTATAGCTTATGTATAATCAGGAGCTACATATCTGGAATTTTAGAAGGTTATTACAGGATAAATGAAAACTTTTATTCTTTATTATTTTATTGAGGAAAAAGAAAGCTAAGAAAGAACTGCTCTGTTCTTTAGACATTGCTGTCAGCAGGATAACCAAAGACCAAAATTTACAGTTCAATTTCTTTCAAAAAAAAAAAAAACTAGCCATCTTCACAAGACCAATTTCAGCTTTTGATCCTATGAAAAGCACTCTCTAATATAACAAAATTACAAAAATTACAAAATTACAAAATTTTCTGATTATTGCTCAGTAGTTATATGAGAACTTATCTAGTAATGAACAACTATAAGGCAATGCAAAAGTTGTTTTTTTTTTTTTTAATGAATCTATATCTGGAATGTCAAAACCACAGCACTACAGACTGTGCACTGTACTTCAGACTGAAGGATTGACTGAAGGCCTCTCTTCTGCATGGACTTAGGGAAGCAATATATCTTTATACTTAAAGATATTCAGAATTCTAAATCCAATTAATGTTTCTGAACAAATAAGGAAATTGATCAAAGATGAGAGCTGGTTTCTCAGCCATGTCACCTGAACAGAAGAGTAATTTTAGGCTGTGAAGCCCATTTCCTCAACTACAGTCTTGAGATATGTTTCTGGACTTACACAGAAGATGATATTTCAGGTTCTAGTGCAGTCCTTTGGCTGATTTAGGGAAAATCCTGTTTCTTGTGTGCTCCAGTCCAGGAGGCTTGCTCTCTATTAGCTAGCCTGGAAGGGATTTAGGCTCGTGATTTGATTTTATCACTGGCATGGGTATCAAACTGTAAAAGTCTACTTAGACTTACATTCCCTTGTTTGAGTATTTATTGAGTTCAGATACTACAACTAGAAACTTCCTTTATACTACATTTCAATATTTTCCTTCTTGCCTAATTTTTTTCCAAATCTATGAACTTTGCCTCTTGCCTTCACAGTCGTTCTGCATTAAGTGGAGACATACATAAAACCTCTATGTAAGATGCTGTGCAGTCTTCTGGTTTATGGATTAGAAAGCTGTTGGTTAAACTTTGGGCCAAGAAGTTTAACTTAGCATATACAGTTCCCTCTCTTTTCTATATGAAGGTTACACAGTGTTAGGAATCCTTCATGTTATTTCCTGAGGTCAATGACTCACAAACAATATATGGCTGCACAGACTAGCCAAAGTTTATGAGTTTTCATGTGACATAAGTACTAGGACATCTGTTTCTTGGACCCTAAATAATTGTCTATGCCAGCATATGCAGAATTATTTTTCCATTCCTAAATTTTGATGAACACTGAATGACCTGGCTGAGTATCAAACAGGATAGGGAATAGATTACACACTCATGTATGTGTGGAGACCTGAACACCTGCCAGTCTAGAGTGTAAAACATCACAGCTCATTCAGAAAGGAAGTGCATTTATATCTAAATAGTGCTAGACATGAGATACTGACATTGATTGTGACCCTCTACTCTGCTCTTGTGAGACCCCACCTGGAGTACTGCATCCAGCTCTGGGGCCCCCAACATGGACCTGTTGGAGTGGGTCCAGAGGAGGGCCACAAAACAGATCAGAGGGCTGGAGCGCCTACCCTATGAAGACAGGCTGAGAGAGTTGGCATTGTTCAGCCTGGAAAAGAGAAGGCTCCAGGGAGACCTTATATTGGCCTTCCAGTACCTAAAGGGGGCTTACAGAAAAGATGGGGGGAGACTCTTTATCAGGAAGTGTAGTGATAGGATGAGGGGTAATGGCTCTAAACTGAAAGAGGGGGAATTTAGATTAGATATAAGGAAGAAAGCCTTTACTGTCAGGGTAGTGAGACACTGGAAGAGGTTTCCTAGAGTTGTTGTGAATGTCCCATCTCTTGAAATGTTCAAGGCCAGGTAGGTTGGGACTTTGACACCCTCCACCTAGTCTAGTGGAGGGTGTCCCTGGCCATGGTGGGGAATTGGAATTGGAACCCCAGAGGATCTTCAAGGTCCCTTCCAATTGTATGCATTCTATAATTCTATGATATGCAGACAGCTCGGTAAATCCAGGGGATCTACAAATTGTGTTCAGTAACATGGCTGAAGATGTCTAGGCATGTTTTCAGGCAAAAACTTTTCTAACTTGATCAATTTAGTCCTTACGTAGGGCTGCCAAGTAAGAGTTTTCTCCATTTACTAACCTCTAATTTTGGCATAAATAACATTTTAGTTTTCACAGGATCTGGAACCTGGCTCCCAGAGTTTTGCCTATCTCCCCCTTCTCCTCTGGTAATGTTATAATGGATCTTTTTTTGTGCTGCATATAAGGCATTGACAAAATACTTAACCCAAAAGACACAACAGTCTCCTGGATTTAACTGTTTAATGTTATATATTCCTGGATTTCATAGGAAAACCCCGCATTTTTTTCCCAACTAAATTTATGAATAAGAAAAATAAATTATTTCCTTACATTACCAAACAAAAAAGTTTAGGCGAAGTCTTTTATTACCTCTACCAAAATGCTGAGGTTTTGCATAATTTTCCTACCTATTGAAATATTAAAGTCTCTACAATAAAAAGAAATACCTACTAACTGAAAGAGATAAAGTATATGTCTATATCAATTTTGTTTAATATAACAACTGAAACTAACAATCTTGAACCATCCTATCTCATTAAACAAACCAGTTCGTTAAACATACCAGTGCTGGATTAGAATTTTACAAATTATGTTTCTTATGCTTTTGTGAGATTTAAGGAAATATAAAGAAGAGAGTTTAAAGAAATTGTAGGTACCCTTGGGGAATGTCTCCAGGGAAAGTTATCCTGAGGAGAAAGGCTGCTTTATGCTTCAATGAAGTCTATCCTCTATTACACAAGAACATTTCCTATTCTCTGGGGTCCTGTTTGAGAATATTCTAATGAAATTCAAAAAAGCAAGTCCCAGTTTTGTGTATGGCCAAGATAGAAAATATCATACACATTCCTGTAGCATCTCTTTTTATTCATTTATTATTCCAAGAACATAATTCATTCATGATCTTGCTTGATGAAACTGAAGAAAACTCTACTCAAATCACAAGAGATCTATGTCCAAAAAAAAGTCCAGTTGTTGGTTGAGAACTGTATAACTATTTCCTGGTGATTTTTAATGTATATGTATCTATATGTGTATATATAGCTATGTATATGTGAGTATGTATACATGTAAATACAAGTGCATCTTTGTGTGTATATATATGTAAAATATACATACATCTGTGTATAATATATATATATAAAATGGCAAAATAATCCACTTAAGTTCCTCAAAATGCAAAGGGTTGTGAGATAAGATCCTTATTATCTAAATTTCCATCTGCATACATGGAGTGGCACAGATTTAATTCTGTGGAATAAGCCCCTGCAGGAGCAGAGGCATCTTATCCAATTTTAACTGCCCTAAAGTGTAAGCATCTAGTGTCAGCTACTTGCTTAGACTCCCTCTGTAAGAGGTGAAGAATCATTTACATAGCTTGTTTCATTCTGTTTATCCTTAGAATGGGATGACATGTCTTCCCTAAAGGAAGTTAAGAGCTCAGGTTAGAAAATCTGTAACTCTAAAGTGAAAACAAAAAACAACAAAACAACAACAAAAAAACCCCACAGATTCATAGAATCATAGAATCATAGAATTGTCCAGGTTGGAAGGGATCTTTAAGATCATCTAGTTCAACCATCAACCTAACCCTGATAAAAACCATCACTGAACCGTGTCACCAAGCACTATGTCAATCTGTCTTTTAAACACCTCCCAGGATGGTGCCTCAGCCACTTCCCTGGGCAGCCCATTCCAATGCTTAATAACCCTTTCCGTGTCAAAATTTTTCCTAATATCCAATCTGAACCTTCCCTGGCGCAACTTCAGGTCATTTCCTATTGTCCCATTGCCTGTGACTTGGGAGAAGAGATTGACCCCCACCTCCCTACACTGTCCTTTCAGGGAGTTGCAGAGAGCAAGAAGGTCTCCCCTCAGCTTTCTTTTCTCCAGGTTGAACACCCCCAGCTCCCTCAACCGCTCCTCATAAGATCATAACCGTTCTCCAGACCCCTCACCAGCTCCGTTGCCCTTCTCTGGACCCGCTCCAGCACCTCAATGTCTTTTTTGTGGTGAGGGGCCCAAAACTGGACACAGCCCTTGAGGTGGGGAGGGAGATTTCTCCTCCAGCCTCCAACATGGGATTTCTCTGTCTGTTGTTGTATTTCATACCCTTCAAAGATGATTCTTACCTCCACAGAGATCCCATGGGCACTGGGCCCCATTGTCACTGTGCCCACTTTCACCAAGACGTCACAGTACTGGTGCCCCAATTCTCTATCTTGTTGGCCTTGGTATTTCGGAAGAAGCCTCTCAACTTCACCATAAGGGTATCAAAGTTGGCATCTGCTACGAGGCAGGGACCATTCTCGAAAAGGGTGAAACATTTGAGGGGATACTCGGAGTCTTACTTCTATTTAGTTTACTTTACTCAGATTCTGATACATTTGACAACACCACACCACCATGGCATTGCTCAAAAGTGTAATAAACAACATGATTAATAATGTCTTTGGATATAAACACACAAGTGGCCTCACTTTGTAAGTTAAAATAATTTTTAGGGAGGAGATTGCTTCAGTTACAAGTAGATTCTGTTTTGCATAATGAAGAGAAATACTTACTTCAAGGGTACAATTAATATGATCCATTTCAAATAGCAAGTTCAACAGATTTTCATGCTAAAAGTATTTATTTTTTCTATTTATTAAGTGCAGAGGGCAACTGTCAAATGCCAGGTGTATGTTTAAAAGTATAGATAGCCAAAGGAGTTCTCTTACCCCAGCGTGTGCCATTTGCTAATCATGTACTATATCATGATGAAGTAAATGAAAAAAAAATAATTAAGCATATGTCTTTGCTTTGCTTCATAATTCAGTATGTTACCAGATCATGAACAAAAATTTGGATGGCTAAAAGAAATGTATTAAAAGCCCAACACAGTCCATATGGTTAATGCATTTATTTCCCAACATATATATATATAAGTTATTCAGCAATTCCGAGAAAACCAGACCACAGCTTGCTTAATTTTAGAGGGAATTACAAAGGCAGAAGTTATATTTGTTATATAACTACAAAGGCAGTAAAACATTCACTGTTCTAAATACCCATGTGTTACTAAAGTCAATGATTACTTAGCTTTTCTGAGCTGCTAATGGTATTATTTTTGAGCAACAATTAACATTAGATACTTAAGATGTCAGCTCACAAATACTATTTTTGCTTTTATCCACAGTTTTCAGACAAAAATCATTATTGACTGATGACAGTGCTGTGACACTATGAAAATAGCTGTTAAATAATCCATTTACTACTCAATTAATTTAGCAGTTTTAGATTGCTCTTTAGATTGATAACAGCTGCTGCTACTAAAAATAGCAGATTTAAGTGCACTGCTCACACAAACTAGAAGACTCAGGACATTTGGCTTTAGAGATATTTCTACCTATATCCTGAAATTACTTCACAATACATGGTCTTGCTGTTATGAAGAAATGGGAAGTGTTTTTAGTGAACAATCCCAACTCTCTCAGCCTGTCTTCATAGGATTGGTGTTCTAGCTCCATGTCCTTATGTTGGAGGCCCCAAAGCTGTATACAGTACTCCAGGTGAGGCCTCAGGTAAGCAGAGCAGAGGGGGAAAATCACCTCCTTTAACCTGCTGTCCACACTTCTTTTGAGGCAGCTCAGGATACAGTTGGCTTTCTGTGCTGCAACTGCACATTTCCAGCTCATGTTGAGCTTCTTGTCTACCAACAGCTCCAAGTCTTTCTCCTTCGGGTGGCTCTCAATCCATTCTCTACCCAGTCTTGGTATTTGGGGCAATACCAAACCAGGCTCCAACCCACATGTAGGACCTTGCATTTGCCATGTTGAAATTCATGAGGTTTGTACAGATCCACCTCTCAAACCTGTCCAGGTCCCTCTGGATGACATCCCTTCCATCCAGTGTGTTGACTGCACCACACAGCTTGGTATCATCAACAAAATCCCTGAGGGCGCAGTTAAGGTCCAGCACAGCAACTCTCCTCTTTGCCTCCTCAGTCACCTGGAGAAGGAAGTTATCATCAAAGCATTCTAGAAACCTCATGGATTGCTTATGCCCAGCTGTTTTACCCCTCCAAAAGGTATTGGGGTGGTTGAAGTCCCCCATGAGAACCAGGGCTTGTGAATGTGAAGTTGCTCCTATCTGTCTATAGAGGGCCTTATCTGCTCAGTCCTTGTGGTCAGGTGGCCTGTAGTAGAACTTCACTATAATGTCACCTGTCCCTGCTCTCCCTTTAATCCTGACCCATAGGTTCCTCATCCATCCCCAGAAGGAGTTCAATAAAGACTAATCCTTTAAGCAGGGCTGTAAACAGTAAAATGTAAGAAACATGTAAGACGAGGTCAGCAGTGACTGCCTTTTTCTTGATGGATGTGGGTAAGAACAGGAGAAAGTAAGCTTAGCAAAGCAATCCGTTGCGCTTTTTACACAATCTATGCAACTTGAATAGCAAGAAGAAAAAAAAAAACAAAACCCAGCTGAAGCCTGAGAGAATAATTAATGGGAAAAGACTCACTCAGTAAAGACATACTCTGTTTGCATTTTTTCCACACATTCCATAGTTCACAAGAGTAGTTTTATTTGAAAGGCCTTCTCAAATGCTAGCTGCAACATGTCCTATTCCATAATTATTTGCAAGTACCTTACCCTGAAGGTCTGAGTTGAGTAGAAACTAGAAATAGAGTGTTAGTTATGCACAGAACTCATAATGCTGTCTCATTCCTTTTCTATTACTCTTTCTCTCTCCCTTTAATTCATACTAACTTAGTTTCTTTGGGCCTTTGTATGGCTTTCATCACCCTCCTATGATCTGTCTGAAAATCCATCATAAGATCAACATAAAACTCTACTATATGTTTTTAATGAACTCTTTGACTACATCTGTACTATGGGCTGGGGCCAGGGGAGGGGACGATAACATAAAACCAAAGCAAAAAACAAGCCAACAATACTTCCATGGCATTCAGGCTCACAATCCATTTCTGCAGTGGCAAAACTCTCATGCCCTCCTTTCATGTAGAAAGTCATGTTCTCATTTAAGGAAAAATCTTTCTCCTAATGAGATTGCGTTCTAAAATCTTGATTTGGATAAAAGTCACAAAGAAACATGCATTGCCTTGTTCACCACATCATCTAGGAAAGTCAAAGAAAGTTAGAGTATGAGAATGTTAGTTAATTATTATAATAATATAAATAACAATAATATATATGTAATATATATAATAATTATACCATATGTAATAATTATACCATATAATATATTAAACATAACATTATATAATAATATTATATGATATTTTATATAATATGTAGCTTATATTAAATATATAATTATAGTATATCTAATATTATAATTATATATATAGATATAATATTATAATAGACCTCCCACACTGGGTTTCAGTTCAAATTATTAACATATATTACCACATTCACTGCCATTTCATTTCTGGGCTGTTAAAACTGACACGACATGGTTAAAAATCCACTCACAATGAAAAATACAGTCTGAGGGAGGAAGAACTATCTTTGTGATATATACAGGAAATGTGTCTCAGTGATATTAAATTACTTCCTTAATAAGCCAAGAACTTCTCTTTAATCTCAGTGCTCAATTTTCAGCTGATTTCATGCTCTTATGACTTCCAGAATAATCTGAAACCTTTTACCTAAATCAGTTAATAACATTTACTATAATAACATTAGAAAGCAATGTCTTTTTTCTTTTCATCCTTTTCCCAAAACTTCCGGTTTTGGCTATTTACTCTATGTAAGCATATATTAACTCTATGTGGACAAAAGTGCCATTATTTTCTTTGATGTGAAAATTCACGTCCAATAGACATTTACCTTTACTGTGGATTATTTTCTATGGGAATTCTTCCCATCTAGTTTCTATTCCTGTTCACATGAATATCAGAAGAGTAATCCTAGTAGCCTAGGGGACAAAAAAAGTATCGTGTGTGATCAAATGGGAAAGTTTGTAGGATCAAGAACAATAGCAGAATCCGTCTGTATAACTCAAGAGCAAGCTTGCACAACAAGGCGGAGGATAAATGCTCATCATTGACAACTACTTTACAATGTAAATGGGGACTACACTCTTCAGCCTCTGTCATTGTCAAATTATACTCTTCTACTTACATACAAGTTGTTAATATTTCAGGAAAGTTAAATTAGCAGCAACTAAACTAGATTTTCCTTTTCACAGATAGACCCAAAACTTCTTGATATAGGCCAGGGAATGATAAAATCTGTAAAAGTGTTAAGAAATCAGGCTCAATGTGAAAATTCTTTTTGATGGACATGATTTTTTGGTGTATTGATACATGACCACAGTTTAATATTATATTAATGTAAGATTTAATGATTTCAAGCATAATCATTTATTATTATTTAGAGTACCCAGAGTCTGCTAAGTAGGGGATATCATTAATATTTTTGCAAGATATATTTTCTATTCTGATATGCAGGAAAGAGTAAATACCTCAAAGAAATAGAGACATGTTATTTTGTGACCTCTGTTTAAGGCTGCATCATAATCTCCCAAGAACAGCTGACAGACTTTTTTAAATTCATTTCCTTTTCTCTGATAAGAAAATCTCTTGCCAAAAGCTAAAAATTTTGACTACTTAACTAGAGGTCCACCCAGCCCAGCTGGAGAAATGGGTGGCTGGAGAAATGACTCTGTCTGGACAGTTATTCAATATCTGTAGGAGTATATGCATGGACAGATCAGCCCTATTAAACATGCTGTAGATACCCATAAGTCGTCTGACATGCTTATGGTGTTGTGTAATTTGTTCATATTCCATTGCCATCTTTATTTCACATATACAGTAACTCTGTGTGCCCAAACTGAGTTGAACTAAATAAATATATCTAAATTAGCAAGTAATGCAGATAAACAGGACTGGGCTTGCACAGTGAAACAGCTGGTACTGAAGGTGTGATATTCATACAGTAAGTATTTCAAAGCAACTTAGTTTTGAACTGAACACCCATTAGCCTTTCAGGCACCAGGCAAACACCTGGAGCGTTCCTTCTTGGTAAATTTAATCCAGAGTGCTGAGGCACAACATAGAGATCCACTACAAAACCCACTTCTAAATCAAACTGAAATGACTGTGTAGAAGCCCCTCTGTCTGGAAACAACCCTTGGAATGCAACAAGCAATACCTGAAGATTAAGGAGGAAAGAATGTACACGTGGTTTGTTGTTTTCTCCTGATTTTGCCTTTTATGGAAATATATCAGTCATCTAAATCTTCCATTGGCAATAAACTTGCATTATAGATTAACTCTGTAATAGAGGCAGGCACTGGACCTGAGTTTCTACGGTATTACCTTCTAAGAGAAAGGAACAATGACATAAATGTAGCTGTACTTCTTCACAAACCAGATCAGGTATCAGCTTTTAAAAGATCTACTGTAGCTAGGATTATTTGAAACAACATGTTTCATATCAGAATAATAAGGATGACTAGTACATTCTGTGTACAGGCTTTTTTGTAAGTAAACTTTGAAACACCAACCAAAACTTTCTCTCATTAGAGGCACAAAGTTGATAATACAGAAAAATGTGTTTTAGTGTCTATTCCAGCCCTGTAAAGACAAAATAAACAGCTTAATTACTGAAATGAAGCTGAGCATGAACTATATTATAAAAACTGTATTTGCTTTTCAAAAGGAGCTCTCACTTTTAACTTCTATGGAACATAGGTTAACACTTCAAGTTTATTTTTCATAACTTAAATCCCCCTATTGGGATTTAATTCCTACTGGAAATCTTTAATGTCTACAATTAAAAAAAATCTTCATCCTATAGAGGTGATAGTAAATGAACCTCTTGTAATATGTTGTTACGCATCTCACAGGTCACAGACATGATAATATATTAGACTGAATTGAAACAGAACCAAGACTTTAGAAATGTTATGTATGGCTATGCTGTGCTATGTTTGTACAGAAATTCAATATATTCACTGAAAAATTTTCTTTATTTTAGTGATCAATATTGTCCACCAGCTTCACAGTACTTGGCTGCCTCCTCTCAAATGTTAGTTTTCTCTTAAACTCTTGTATCTCTTAGACACTGGAGATCTTTTTGGTTTGTGCTTCTATAGCATTTAAATGCCTCTAGAATATTTGTATCTTTACACTAAAAGAAGTATACTTCTTATGACATAAAAATGATACTAAATTAATAAAACTGTGATTACAGTAAAAATCACTCTCCTTACATGCATCTACTAATTTTGGTAGTATTTCAGTATTTGGTAAATAAGGAATTGCTTATTTTCTGCATTTCAAGACCAAACATGAAATTTTTTTCAGTCATTCAACTAGTCCTCTCTAGAAAATCTTCAAATTCTGGCCTGAATGCTAACTATTTCTAATACTACCTCAAAATAAACAGGAAAATACTATTTTGCTTAGTTATCAGAAGTCTTCTGCTCAGGTAGCAACTCTGAATTCACAGAATCATTGAACGTTTAAGGTTGCAACGGACCTCTAAAGTTTATCTGGTCCAACCTCCCCTGATCAATCAGGTCCACCTACTGCTGGTTGCCCAGAACCATGTCTTGAGAAATTTTTGCACATGTCCACAACCTCTCTGTGCACACCATGCTAGTGCTCTATCAGCCTCAGAGTAAAAAAACATTTCCAGATGTATACAATTTTCTGATTTTTTCCTGAAAAATAAAAATGATTTTGAATTGTATCATTCAATTCAAAGGTTCCCCTATGTTTTTCTAACATTAACACTTAAGTATCTCAAGATAAAACATTACAGAGTGAAACTTGTAACCCAATTCAGTCAACTGGAGTTTCTCTTTTGATTTAAACAAAGGTAAGGAATTGTACAGATGGTCTCTGATTTCTCAGAAAAGCTTGCAGTAAAAATCTGTTTCCTGATGTTCAGATGGAACCTCCTGTGTTTCAGTTTTTGCCCATTACTTCTGGTCCTGTCATTGGGAACTGCTTAAAAGACCCTGATTCCCTCTTCTTTACACCCTCCCTTCAGGTATTTACATAAATTGATTAAGATATCCCCTGAGCCTTCTTAAGCTAAACAGTCCCAGCTCCCTCAGTCTTTCCTCGCAGGGGAGATTCTTCAGACCTTCAGCCACCTTGGTGGCCCTTTATCTCTCTAGTATGTCCATGTCTCCCTTGTACTGGAGAGCCCAGAACTGGACACAGTATTCCAGGTGTGGCCTTGGCAGTGCTGAGCAAGAGCAGAAGGATCACCTCCCTTGACCTGTTGGCAACACTCTTTCTTATGCAGCCCTGGAAACCATTAGCCATTTTTGCTTCAAGGTCATGTTGTTGGCTCTTGTTCAACTTGGTGTTCACCAGGACTCCCAGGTCCTTTTCTGCCAAATTACTTTACGTCAGTAGAACCCCAGCATATACTGGTGCATAGGCTTGTTTTTCCCCAGAACGGCAGTTCCCCTTGTTCAACTTCATGAGGTTCCTGACAGCCCATTTCTCCAGCCTGTTGAGGTCCCTCTTGGAGGCAGCACCACCTTCTGGAATATCAGCCACTCCTCCCAGTTTTGTGTCATCAGCATAGTGGCTGAGTGTGTGCTCTGCCTCATCATGGGCCATGAGAGTGACATAAACAAATAGAAAGGTGATAGGAGCTGTTAGGAAGAAAACAAGAAGTGTTTTACTAAATGGTCATGATGGAGACAAAGAGGGTGGATTGTCATTCTGTGTTTCGTGGCTCTGAAATCAGAAGGAACTGTAGTAGTCCTTATCCTCAGAAGTATCACATCAGACACTTCTGATTCGCTGACAAAAGTTGGTCGTATATGGGCTAGTAATCTTTCTTCCACCAACACTTTTTGTATATGCATGAGACAAAGGCTGCCACAAAGTTTTTATCTCTTCTAACTTGCCCCAGATCAAAACATCCCATCCTCATAGCACTTGCAGGGATGTAGTAGGTTTTGGTAGATCCAACGCCTAGCGCAGAAATGAAAATACTGTTTTAATTGACAGAATACATATGCGAGTAAGGAGTACAGGTTTGGGTTTTTTTGTTTTTGTTTGGTTGTTGTTGTTGTGGATTTTTTTTTTGGTTTTGCCTGGGTTAAGAGGCTAGTTAGAGTAGAATGCAAACATGATCAGTTAAGAAGGGTGGATATTCACAAGTCCATGGGTCCGGACAGGGTACACCCGAGAGTGCTGAGGGGGCTGGCAGAAGTCATTGCAGGGCTGCTCTCCATCATCTTTGAGAGGTCGTGGAGAACAGGCGAGGTGCCCGAGGACTGGAGAAAAGCCAATGTCATCCCAGTCCTCAAAAAGAGCAAGAAGAAATGCATACAAACACTTAAAGGGAGGGTGTCAGGAGGACAGGGCTGGTCTTTTCTCAGTGGTGCCCAGTGACAGGACAAGAGGAAATGGGCACAAACTTGAGTATAAGAAGTTCCTCCTAAACATGAGGAGGAACTTCTTTGCTGTGAGAGTGGTGGAGCACTGGAACAGGCTGTGCAGAGAGGTGGTGGAGTCTCCTTCTTTGGAGACATTCAAAACCCACCTGGACAAGTTCCTGTGCAACGTGCTCTAGGTAGACCCGCTCTGGCGGGGGAGTTGGACTAGATGACCTCCACAGGTCCCTTCCAACTCCATATGATTCTATGATTCTATGATAAGCAAGTCTTCCTCATAATTTTGCTGCTATTGCTACCACTCCATTGCATTGTTTTGTTTAGCTGTTCTAACTTGCTAGAAGCCATACCCAGAGTAAGAATGGAATCATCTGTTGGACATAAAAATGAGACTTAAGCAATATTTCTGCAAACATTTTGATCTGCAGGTTTGCAGTTTTGCATCTCTGCAAAACTATTGTCCTCATTCTTAGGCTGCTACAATTAACTTCAACTGTGTCAGCAAGTAGATCACACAGGCATTGTCCTCCCCAAACAGCCCAAGACTTTCAGGACTGAGCATGCCTTGAAGCTGCTTGCTGTAAGAGTTGTGCTGTGTGCCTGGCTCTGCTCTCTGCTTCTCTTTCAGCTTGCCCAGAAGATACTCCCAATCCTGTCAAGACAATATAGAACTGACAATGTAAAAAAAGGTAGGTGAAAAAAAAACCAGTACAACTTCTAGTCTCTTTCCCTCTTCTCTGTCTTCTGTCCACTTCTGGCTGCTGGACAGCCTGCTAAATTCATGGTTCTCTGCACACCAGACTAGCTGCTGAGGCAAGCAGAAAACCAGAAGGTGTGCAAGCAGTAAGGAATGGAGTCACCTGTTGTTGGAGTCAGATAGCACATTGACTCCCTGAGGAAAATACCTATGACAGCTAAGCAATCTGCTGCCATCTTTAATCTAGCACATGCCACTGCTCCAAAACCTGGAAAGTATCTCTTTGTTTCTTTCACTTCACCAAGCTTATGCTATTCCCTTAACAATCATCCTTACATGTTATGAAACTTCCTCTAAAGCCTACACCTAACCTTGCCACAGTGTCATTTGCAAGCTTGTCAGAAATAAATATAAAATGGATTTTGTCCCTAAAAAGAAGTTTTTTATATTCTGAATACTCTCTGGCCCAAAATGGAATTGGAAATCACAGAAAATAGTGACTAATACTATTATAATTTCAATAATTTAAAAATACTCATTTTGAAATTATTTTTGTCACAGAAATGTGTTAATTATATATGGCAAGTTTTTAACAAATCAAGAATTAATGTTTAAAAAGCTAAAACCAACAGCTGGCTTCTTTGAACATTTCTACATTTCTAAGTGACTAGTTCCGCAAGGAGTTCATATTTTCCATATATCTACTGGGAATATTTTTACTGCTTTGGCTTTTATATTTTACACTCCAATATTACTTAATTTCAAGCTATGAGAGAAGATATTTATAATATATGTATGAGACAAGACCCAGGGATTAAAATTTTCTAAATGCTTCAGCTATCCTGAAAAAAATTTTTAAAATCACAATATTTAAGAAGGAGAATGCTGATGTAAATATCTTAAATGTCACAAGAAATTATAATGCTTTTGAGAACATTATCTCGTGGCCTCTTTCATCTGTAATAACAGAGATTATTCAGCAGTTTCTCAGCCTATATGGTAATGGGAATTGCTCTGTCATAGTAGGATAACATTAAACTGCAGGAGCCTAAAGCATTTCAACAATCACATAATAGTAACATTAAAATTAGTTAATTTGAGTGTGTGTGTTTTAGCAGTCAAGCAAAGTAGAATATGACATTGGAAAGAAGAAAATAATGTTGCTAATGACTCAAAAAAATTCATATTAAAAATTAAAAAAAAGAGACAGACCTAGTCATATCTGGATGTATATGCAGATGTAAGCATTGTCTTGTAAAATATTAAAATAAGATCAAGTATTTAATCAAATATGCTGTTCAGGTTTTCCATCTTCAAGTGCTGTGTTCAATTTGTCACAGTATAACAATTTTCCTATAGATCACAGCATTCTAGTATTACTGGAGAGTAGATTGAAAGTTGTATGTGGAAGAATAGCAGTCTCAATAGGTCCTTGTAACTTCTAACATTAATATGTGGATGTATCTGAATTTCAAGAACTGTGATACCATTAAAGAATTATAGATACTGGGAATTTCATACATATGTGGATGATATTTTTAACAAAAATAATAAATGTACTTTGACAGAAAATCAAATTAGAAGGTAAAAGAAGAAAAAATCACATGAACTAAAAGACCTGATTTTTATTATCCCCATTTAAAAAGCTTTAAATAAAAAAAAGAAATAAGGAAAATAGTGGAAACTCCTTTAATCACAGAAATTGATTGTTAACCAAGTGACCTACTCATGAACTTGAAGATGGAAAACCTGAACAGCATATTTGATTGAGAATTTGATCACATTTTATTAGTTTACAAAACAATGCTTACATTCTGTGTAAGGGAATGTGGAAAGTGATGGTATGTGTTTGTGTAAGTTACTTAGCTGAGGAATATTCAGTATAAGAAAATAAGCAACAAGTGATAATTAAACACAAACTGGAAAGCAGTAGCCACATCTGTCAGCCTGGGCAGAGAACACAGGTCCCCTGGGTACTAATCTGGGCTCCAGCTTCCAGGCGGGAGGGAGTCTTGGGTGAGAGCTGCCGGAGGAGGCAGCCACTCCTAACATGTCTTAGCAGTCTGAATCCTAAAATTCTTTAATATGGAATGTTTTTTTTTTATTATGAAATCTGAATACTGTTCAGGCAGAGTGGCAAAATTGCGTATTGAATACAGTATGTTATTTTTAGAGATTTCAAGTAGGAACATTTCAATTTTTCTTCTCAAACTTTTATAAATATAGGGACAATACCACTCTACAGCAATGATTTATAAAAAAAGAAAACAATAGGTCAGGAAAGTGTCACTATTTCTGTATCTATTTTATTTATATAGGATAAAAAAATAAGGTTGTTTCAAAACTCAAAGTTAATGAAAATTCACTACACTGGATTGGGATGAGGCACATTACACTGCACATTTTTATTTCAGAGCAGAAGAAAAAAAATATATCATCACCTATTAAATCCAGTGAAAATCTCAGTATGTTTATATTTAAATACAGGATGGAACTTCAATTATCATAGTAACATGTACACACACAAAAACATTAAGATAATAACAAAATATATCAGGTGTATTCCATACAGAATAGCTAATGTGCTTTCAGCCTGTAAAACTGTAGCACTTTGAATTAATTCTATGTTTTTCTAATTTTGCATGTTCCTCATTAATTTTTTCCAGCCCCACTCTACTGCCCTCAAAAAAAAAAAAAAACCAACAAAAAAACCCCCTTGTTTTCCCGAGCAAAAGATGACTTTCATGAGTTTTGCCAGCAGCAAGGATTATTTTCCCACAACTCTTATGGTAAATTAGAAATGGGTGAATCTCTACAGGCCTGGAAGTACAGCTGAGATAAGCAATTTATCTGAAACTTTTCTCAGTGGCCTAGGGCCTTCAGTGGGATTTTATCATTCAGCATTCCCCCATATGTTTGGAGACTTAGCACTGTGTTTTGCTTCTAAGGACGAATAAAAGGAAAGGTAGCTCCGGAAGTCATATATTCTCAAGGAAGACTGGAAGCACTAGCAGTTTGAATTGTGTCAACACAGGAGACAAAATAATTTGTCGCATATCTTTGTGTTTAAATAAATCTGCTCCCCACTTGGGGATCATCCAGCTTTATTACCTACCAAATTGGGGTATGGGGGAGGTGTATCTACCCATGTCTTTCTCTACTTCAAATGTTTTAGCAAAGCATTTTAAGACACCAGGAACAGATTCTTGTCCCTGTTGTGTTGACAGTACAGCATTATTCTACTTATTATTTCCTTTTGCATCTGTGTAGGATAAAGACCCATTACTACCCTAATTTTATTCCAGTTGTGTAATGCTAAATCATTTTAGAAAAGAGAAAGTTGTCTGTCTGATATTCTAGTTCAGGAAGTTGATGAATAATCTCAGCTCTAACACTCCTTGACCCTGGATCCTTAAAGCCTTTATTTCTCCTCCATTCCGTTGCCATTCTCTTTCTCTGCTGACTACAGATGGAGCCTCATTCAATAGTTATGTGGCCACAGTTAAATACTAGACAAATCGTAGTAAAAGCTATTGCCTTTACAACAGTCCTTGCCCCAGTAATTTTTTTATACCGCTATGGCTGCTGCAAAATGTTACTTATTCAATATCTAACATTCTTAATTTCTTAATATCAGATCTCCAAAGTCCTTTGGTTTATCTCTATTTGTTCCTATTTATTTAATTTCTCTCAGTCTTTTAACAGTCCTCCCTTAAATAATAATGTATCTTAATTTGAATTTCAGATGTGGTTCTTATTTTGCTGATATATTTCAGAATCCCTTTTTTTTTTTTGTTGTTGTTGTTGTTTTTTTAATCAGAAATAGAATTGACTCAAAAAGAAAACATTTTTGTGGTAATTGGGGCAATGGAAACAGTCTTCAAGTATCACATAAATAGCAATCGTGCTACTGATTGCAAAGTGTATTCCAGGTACCTTGGTAGATTTGCTGAAAATAAGCATAGATCATACTTATAGAATCTCCATTAGTGGTTGTCCCAGTTTAGATGTTAACTCTGTAATGTAGAAATGGATATTGAATAGCGAACAAAATTGTGCATTCTAGAAGTAGATTCAGAGGCTATAGGTTTACTAATTACATTGTTTCCTTACTGCTACTTTCCAATTATGGATTGCATCAGGCTGTGATTTTTTTCTGTCTACTTATACGGGCAATTCATCCCATTATGGTAGTGGCCTACCAAATTGCCAGTGTCTATATAAATTTCCAGGGCTTTCACAGCCCATAAAGCAAAATGACATCTTGCATTTTCACTGATTAAATTGTACTCCATATTCCAACAAGTGAATGTAAGCAGAATTTGTATTTCTGTTTTTCTGTCCACTGAAGCAGCCCTACTAAAGTTATCAGTTACTGGCAGCTGAATCAGACTAATGATTCTCAGAAATAAAGATTCATCACTGGTGCTTGGCATCTTGGGATCAACTTCAATCTTTTATATGGATTTGCTTCTCAGGAAACAACCGACCGTGACTGTTGAAAGCAGTCTCTCTTTCCTGAAGGGAAACGTATAAATACTAGAGGTGAAGGGGAGAAAAAACGTCATTAGTAATGACTGAAAATCTTACTCAATATGTTTAAGAAAGAAATTCTTCAAGACTTGATCATCAGTTGTAGAATAAACATATTCACAGGTAACAAGAATATTCAATAGACAAAAATACAAAGAAACATTAGACTACCAAGGGCAATCACCGTTGATGCACAATTCTGCACAAGACTTTAGCCTGAAAATCATGTAATTTTAGTTACCATCTTTCTTTTACTTTTAATCTGCTGCATGAAAACTAATCAGAGTGGAAAATGGATGTTCTTATTTGGAGAATTCTTAGCACAAGAAGGCTTAATAAAGACACTGCTGGAATAATAGAATCTCCCAGAAGTAACTTTTAAAATTAACGGTTAAGATTATTTTGAAAAGAGGAAACAGTTATGTGTTCGGCTGATTACAAGAAAATATTTTCTTTGTAATTTAGATAAATGTTTTCCTGGCAATGAAACTGAATATAAAATTATTAATTATTCACAATGTATCATTAAGAAATTGAGTAAATGTAATCACCTTGCACAGCCAAATGAAATTATCAGATGTCACCAAGCGGAATAGGATAATAATAATACATTATTTTAAAAAATCGGAAAAAAATATGCATAGAGATCTAATAATACCACTATTTTAAAGATTAATGCTATCTTAAAGAGGACTGAAGGGAATAGAATATTATTACTCCCTGTGCCTGTGCATGTATTACATTATTGAATTTTCTGAACGGGAAGTATAAGAGATTTTAAAGGATGTCCAGTTTCTATACCTTACTATGTTTTTCCTCTCACAAATAAGAGGATGTATGTGAAGAAAATGATCTGAATAATTTGGTAGATGGTTAGACTTCACAAAAGACATCTTCCACCAACCACCTCAGGGATCTTTGGAAAATGCTATTGCATCTGCAAACAGGGCTTTGCATCTTAGAACTTGTCTTCCTTGAAAGACATATGGATTTAGGATTTTTGTTTCCCCTAAGCACCAAGTCACATTTTTTTTGGACCCATATCAAAAATATGAAGTCCTAAAGGGGCTTATTAATGGGTATGGAGTGTGGATTATTAGGGAAGTATGACTAGCTCAATAGTGTAGCCTGAATAATTCAGTTATGCTTTTAATATGAATTATTCTTTGGAAGAGTCCACATCTATCTTCACTAATTACAGAGGAAGGTTAAGATCCTAATCTGTGCACTTAAATTAGTTCCCTAAAATTAAACACTATAAATAACCACCCAGGTGAAAACAACTGCTTAGAACCTGAGACATATGTGGTACAATTACAATTTTTTTTTCCTTTTAAATGTTCATATTTGTGCAAGCAAGCATATTATAGGTAGAGGCAAAACAAAAAATGCTTTTCTAAATCAGTCAGGTAAACACAAAAACATCAAAAATTCAAACTGTACAGATATTGACTTGCAAAATTGCATACATGTTTTGACTTGAAAAGCAATTCTGAAGTTCTTCAAATATTAATTCTAACTTAGTGTACTATTTTACAATATTTCATACAGGCTTTGTTTACTGAAGAAAAATGGAAATGTAAAGAATAGTTCAAGGAGCTCTCTGCAACCTCTCCTTTTCAGCCTTCCTTTCTGCGAAGAAAATAAAGAATAATCATGCCTTACGCCAGGTCTAGAGATAAAAACCACCACAACTGTTTTAGTAAATTCCATTTAAATATACAAATAAAAGGAAGAATATGTGATATACTAAGTAAATCCTCAGAAATAACTGATTTTAAAATTAATTTTTACTTGTAAGAATAAGTACAATAAGTACCAACTGAAGCAGAAGTCAGCATCATTTTCAGTGAACTCAGAAACCAAAAATATGCTTTCACAGTAGAATGAATTACTTTATTTTAACAATTTTTTTGTTCTATTTTTAACATGGAAACTCTTTTTGACTTCTAAGGAATTGAAAATTTAAAAATGAGAAGTGAATTTAAACAAAAAATGAGACAAATACCAGAATATGCCATCATTGGAAAAAAAAAAAAGAAAAAAATACAATTTCATCATAGAAAGTCACTTACAGAAAAAAAATTAATAATTACCTGTTAAATGTGGTGGTTTTCCCAATTTGGTTATTTAATGGGAAAAAAAAAATTGTTTACGTAGTATCTGTATCAATCATTTTCAAGAGGAAGGTAAACACTCCCTTAATGTGAAGAGAAAAAACTTCATGCTCTCTAATTTGTTTAGTTATCTTGTCAAAGACATCAGACAGAATACATAACAATTTTTATTCAATATGCTGACTATACCTTTCCTTCACGGAATTATGAAGTCCTATTGTCCAATGTGAAACTAGATGAAATTTTTGCACTGTTTTTTTAGCTACAAAAGTGAAAACTGCTGAAGTGTTCTGCTGGAAATATATCTGCTTTTATTGAAATATATGTATGTGTGCATATACAGACGTGGGGATACATATTTACTATATATAGCATATATATTATTGAATATAGCTTATATAATAATAGTGAATATAAGATAATCTTTGGTCAACTTGCTTAGGAAAGTAAATCATTCTGCATCACCTTTTAGGGGTCACTGTTATGAAAAAAGGTTATATTTAACCTCTATATTATAGAAGTAGAGGCATAGTGAAATTCTGTGTTTACATTTCACAAGAGGTCAAACTGGATTTAAAGGTTGTTCTCTTGCCATAAGAGCTCTGATTCAGCAGGCTGCCTGTAAACAAGGAAAAAGTGAAAATTAGTTTAATGAGGACTGTACCAAGCATAGTTCTAACAAATTCCAGCATTGTGCAGAAATTGAAGAACCCTTATATTCTGGGTAGTTAGGCATGTCAATATTTGTTAAAGATTATATGAAATTTGAATCAATTGGCCTATTTTTTTAAGGAGGAAGTCTTAAAAGCCCAGGCGCAGGCCATCCCTATACGCTGTAAAGCGAGCCGTCGGGGGAAAAGGCCAGCCTGGCTGAGCAAAGAGATAGGGTTACAGCTTAGGGAAAAAAGGAGAGTTTATGGCCTTTGGAAAAAGGGGCAGGCCACGCAGGAGGATTACAAAAGTATAGCAAAGTTATGTAGG
>QJSC01025925.1:1413180-1474855 GCA_003697955.1 Calidris pygmaea
AGGTGGGGGTCGGTCTCTTCTCTCAAGTCACAGGCGACAGGACGAGAGGAAATGGCCTCAAGTTACGCCAGGGGAGGTTCAGGCTGGATATTAGGAAAAAATTTTTCACTGAAAGGGTTATCAGGCATTGGAATGGGCTGCCCAGGGAGGTGGTTGAGGCACCATCCCTGGAGGTGTTCAAAAGACGGGTTGATGTAGTCCTGGGAGGTATGGTTTAGCGATGGTTACTCCTTGTTTGTTGTGCGGGTGTCTATTTTTGTCAGTTAGGTTGACGGTTGGACAAGATGATCTATAAGGTCCCTTCCAACCTAGAAGATTCTGTGTGATTCTGTGTGATTTTACAAAGTGACCTTAGACTAGATAACATTATCTTCAGTAATACTATTTCTTCCTGTTGATTACAGAAGGAGCAAACTAATTTCAGAAATCAAGAATTTCCATGAAGAGGAACCAAAAGTTATTCTGAAATGCACCTACCTCAACAATGAAAATTTTGTATTTCACATCCATCTTGAAAATTCTCTTTCTGCTTGCAGTTCCAATGTGATAATTACTTTGCCAAACAAGACCTGGAAAAGTTCTGGGTTCAGATGAGGCTTTTAAACACATGGTTTAAATGTAGCCTTAAGTAAATATTTTATTTATATTGACATAGTGTTTTCACTTCAATTTCTTGAACTGTACACTATTAAAATTTTTGCTATACTTGTTACATTTCCTTCAATACAATCAATTCTGGCTTTAATAAAATTACTGTTTTTATGTGGTAATTTCATAATGCTAAGTATATTTCACAAATATAAATGACTAGATGTCACAGCAAAATATTTTCTGATTCTTTTAGATTTTCTGCACAAGGAGGATTTTGTGGTTTTATACTACATTTACTTATTTGAAGATAATTGACTTTACATGGGATTTTGATTTAAAAAAGTGATACAGCTGTCACTGTCACAACACAAGCACAATGTAGGAATTGCAATACACAGCTGGATCACAATACAAGCATGATTCTCATTACCAGTCCCTATATGCTCACTGTCCAAACGCTGTGCATCCCCAGTCACTGGGAAGAAATACATTGGTTGAAGCCAGCTCAAGCCCTTTGCTCTCCTCAGCTTTCATTCTGTCAGTTGATTGATTTTTATAATCTATGTTAGGCTGAGTGACATAAACACTGCCCCCATGTTAATCTGGCCAGTTCAGGAAGACAATATTTTCTATGGGAAGATAATACTTCCAATTGATTATTTTAGGAAGACCATTTACATAACTACTTGACCCACTGAACTGATACAGACGTTGTGAAAATCCACAATTTGCAATTTCAAATAAAATACACCGGAATGATCTTTCTCTTAATCGTTTTAAATGTCAGGTGTAAATAAATGAATAACTTTTCAAACAAAATTAATAAGAATCAATTTCTCTTTTTGTGTCACATTATTTACAAACACAAGGTATTCTTATTGAACTGATCCATATGGTCTTTCTTCTTTCAAATCCAGTCACGACATAGTCCTTCCTTCACATTGCATACAAGATTAGACTGAGATGGCATGAACATATTTTCGGTGTACTGTTTAATTCGTATTGCATCTGAAGCCTACCCTACATATGTTGACCATTGTAGGAACAGAAAAAAGACATATTAATTAACATATTAGCTGATCTGACTATTTGGAGTTTGGATTCACCTGCTATATACCTTTCCTGTCCTCTTCAGTTTTGAGCTGAGTTACTAATCCAAAAATGAAAAAGAGGAATAAGTTTTCAAAAACATTCTGGGCATAAGACCATAGAAACATACTATGGAAAACAGTAGCTCTGCTTAGTAAGGTGACTTCTACAGTTTTAAGAGTCCTCTCTTGTGTAGCTGGTATGCATATATGCAGTTATTTAATTTCACCAGTTACTTAAATATTTTCCAAATTATGTGTGTATTCATTGTAAGTATTGATTCATTTGACTAGGTTGCTTCCAAAGAAGCCATTATTGTCAATCAAATAAATTATATACATTTCCAAAATATTTACATTTAGCCAATTACATAGTTAATGGGGAAAATACAAAACATTTAAAATTGTATATCTTTTTGAAAGACTATCTGACTTTTCCTTCCCATGCATGGCCACATAGATAGATTTTGACATTAACAGTATTTGTTTGTTTTAATTAAATCTAATTTTATGGCATATCTAGAATAATCTGCAGAATTTGTTGGATTTATACAGGAATTGTGCTGCTGTAGCTGATGATAAAAATTCACATTCTGACTTGCTGAGTAAAGGCTTAAGGAATAAATAGCGTATAAACTGAGTGCCTTCAAAGTTCATTTGTCTGGACATGGCATTACTGACCATGTAAAGGGAGTTACATAATCTTTGTAAAGTCTAGGAGGAACACAACTACCCAGAAAGGGAGTTTATTTATCACCTTCAGCTGGAGGGCACTCAAATGCTTCAATTGCCAAGAAATAATCATCAACTATTCTGGACTTTGGCTGCTTTCCACTCTCCACTGCCAGTGCATAGAAAAGGATTCAATAATAATTACAGGGAGGCAATGAGAAAGTGACTCTGTAGCCTGCTATGTAGGATACACACATAAAGTGGTGAAATAGGATTCTGATCCTTGTTGCTAGGGCTGCTTCTTTAATTTGCTTAATTAGTTATGTAAAATACATGAGCACTACTGGGGGCAGAGAGCACAACCCATGCAAGCATACTAATCAGTAATTTGTGTAAGTATATACTCTTGAGAGTGCTGCTGCTCTACAGAAGCATTCTTCATTTTCACTTCTGTAAACCAGTAAGCCTTGAGGTCTTCTCCGCTCCACAGAGAAGATTTATCACCAAGTGAGGAGAAAGCTGCCTGATAAAACAGCTTTAAGGATCTCTTACTTTAGGGCCTAACTGAATTAAGGGCATCTGGTACCTAGGTAGCAATCCTAGGTGGCTGGAGACCTTTCTCCACAACCTCCCATGCTCAGGTGACTGTTGCCACCCAGTGGGAGCTGCCACTGGAATTTTTATACCCACACTCATTTATATGTTATACAGGATCATTTATATGTTATACAGACCTTTTACCGGTAACAAGTGGCAGCTATGAAACCTGTTGTGTGAGATGTGAGCAGGTGAATGATCTGCTCTGCCTGGTGGAAGAGCTGAGAGGGGAAGTTGAAAGGTTGAGGTGTACTAGAGAGTGAAGCAGTCCTGTATCCAGCCCCATTCAGGCTAAAGGTAGAAACCTAAATGAAAAGAATGAATGGAGGCAGGTTAATGGTTGGGGCAGCAGAACTCTCCCCCTTTTCCACCTTGCCCCGCCCTGTACCTCTGAAGAACAGATACGAGGTACTGGTTGAGGAAAGCCAGTCAAGTGAGGATGTAGATCATGGGCAGTCTTCATTACAGATGCCTCCTCAGCCAAAAAACAGTACACCCTGGATCACCACCACAAGCACAAGGAGAAAACAAAGGGTTATAGTCCTTGGTGACTCCTTCCTAAGGGGAACGGAGGGACCAGTATGCCGAGCGGACCTTCCTCAGAGGGAAGTCTGTGTTCTTCCTGGTTTAGTACCTCCATCAGATTATTATCCATTACTGTTTTTTCATATAGGCACAGAGGAATCTGCAACTCGCAGCCCCAGATCCATAAAAAGAGACTTCAGGAAGTTGGGAGGGCTGGTAAGGGAGTCTGGGGCACAGGTTATCTTTTCATTGCTCCTTCCCGTTTCAGGTGATGATGCTGGGAGGAACAGACAAATACAGACAATTAATACATGGCTCTGTGGCTGGTGTTACTGCCATAACTTCGGGTTCTTTGACAGTGGATTCACCCATACAGCACCGGGCTTGTTAACAGCAAATGAGAGGCACCTCTCTCAAAGGGGGAAGAGGGTTCTTGCACAGGAGATTGCGGGGTTGATTGACAGGGCTCTAAACTAGATGTGAGGGGGTAGGGGGTTAATAATATCAGACTTGACTGTAACAAGCTGAGCGATAACGTATCAGGGTTGGGGAGACAGGGTGCTAGTAAGGACCTTCAGCCTGCCTCCCTGAGCCAAGATGATGACACTGCCTTGCAGTCAAAGTCTTATGGAGAAGAGCCAGCAGCTCCTGAGGAAGTTGAAGTAAACAGTGAAACCCCTGTGAGGCACAGAATCACAGAATCTTCTAGGTTGGAACGGACCTTAAAGATCATCTTGCCCAACCGTCAACCTAATTTTGACAAAAATAAACACCCACACAACAAACAAAAAGCAACACCATCACTAAACCATATCTCCCAGCACTGCATCAACCCATCTTTTGAATACCTCCAGGGATGGTGCCTCAACCTCAAGGGGTGTTCCCTTAAAAAGGCAGCACAGCCAACAGCCCAGCTGAAGTGCCTCTACACAACTGCATGCAGCATGGGCAACAAGCAGGCGGAGTTGGAGGCTATCATGTTGCTGGAAAGATATGATATAGTGGCCATCAATGAAACTTGGTGGGATGAATCCTACAATTAGAGTGTGGGTATTGAGGTCTACGAGCTGTTCAGAAGGGACAGGTGAGGAAGGAGAGGTGGAGGTGTCTCCCTTTATGTTAAGGGATGGATAGTCCCCAAAGCCCTCCCTGGGGTCAGATGAAGAGACAGTTGAGAGCTTGTGGGTGAGGATTAAGGGGCAGGCCAGTATGAGGGACACTATAGTAAGTGTTTATTACAGGCCACCTGATCAGGATGGGGAAGTCGATGAAGACTTTTACAACCAACTCAAAGTAGCCTCGCAATTGCAGGCTTTGGTTCTCATGGGTGACTTCAACCACCCTGATATCTGCTGGAAAGGCTACACAGCCAAGCACCTATAGTCCAGGAGGTTCCTCCAGTGTATTGATGATAACTTCTAAACTCAGCTGGCGGTGGAACCAACAAGGCGAGAGGCACTACTAGACCTAGTGCTGACAAACAAAGAGAGACTGGTGGAGGATATAAAGGTTAGGGACAACCTTGGTTGCAGCGATCCTGTAAAGATAGAGTTCAGGATCATGGGCAGTACGTGTAAACCAATAAGTAGGACTGATACCTTAGGCTTCAGCAGGGCTAACTTTGATCTTTTCAAGAAACTGCTATGAGAAATCCCATAGGATAAGGCTCTGGAAGGTAGGGGGGCTCATGAGAGCTGGTCAATACTCAGACATCACTTCCTCCAAACTCGGGATCAGTGCACACCTAAGAGAAACAACCCCCTGCACCAGTACAGGTTGGGGGCCAACTTGCCAGAGAGCACCTCTGAGGAGAAAGACCTAGGAGTCCTGGCAGACAACAGGAAGATCATGAGCCGACAATGTGCACTCGTGGCCAAGAAGGCCAATGGCATCCTGGGGTGCATCAGGAGAGGTTCCCGTGAGGTTCCCGAGAGGGAACAGTTTCAAGCTCCAACAGGGTAGGTTTAGATTGAACATTAGGAAGGAATTTTTCACTGAAAGAGTGGTCGGGCATTGGAATAGGCTGCCCAGGGAGGTGGTTGAGTCACCGTCCCTGGATGTGTTTAAGGGACGTTTAGATGCGGTACTGAGGGATATGGTGTAGGGGAGGACTTTGTAGAGTAGGGTAGATGGTTGGACTTGATGATCCCAAGGGTCTCTTCCAACCTCAATGATTCTATGATTCTATGATTCTAGGAAGAGTGTGGCCAGCAAGTCAAGAAAGGTTATCCTGCCCCTCTACTCCGCCCTGGTGAGGCCCCACCTGGAGTACTGTGTCCAGTTCTGGGCTCCCCAGTTCAAGAAGGATGGGCAACTGCTGGAGAGGGTACAGCAAAGGGCCACAAAGATGATTAGGGACCTGGAGCATCTCTCTTATGAGGAGAGGCTGAGGGACTTGGATCTTTTTAGTCTTGAGAAGAGAAGGCTGAGGGGAGATCTGATCAATGCTTATAAATACTTACAGGGTGGGTGTCAAGAGGATGGGGCCAGTCTTTTTTCAGTGGTGCCCAGGGATAGGACAAGAGGAAATGGGCACAAACTTGAATACAAGAAGTTCCACCTAAACGTGAGGAGGAACTTCTTTACTTTGAGGGTGGCAGAGGAAGAGGAAGAGGCTGTCCACGGAGGTGCCGGAGTTTCCTTCTCTGGCAACATTCAAAACCCACCTGGACAAGTTCCTGTGTAACCTGCTCTAGGTAGACCTGTTCTGGCAGGGGTGTTGGACTAGATGATCTCCAGAGGTCACTTCCAACCCCATGTGATTCTGTGATTCTGTGATCAGCTACTGTACCCAAACAAACACATTCTATTGGAAATGCATGATCCAAGAAGACTGAGTAAATTCTCAAATTTCTGAATTTGTGTTTAAAATAAAGAAGATTTCAAAATATTTTTCACTATTCCTCTAGAATATATTGAGATGAAAATATCATTAGCTTTTTACTGGTTGATCTGTTCTAATATAGGCATAGCTTTTTATTTAACAACTCTGTAATTAAAAAGAAATATAGCATGCAACGTATACACATGCAAAACTGCATCTATCTACCTCATCATCAGGATACCAACAAATCACAAACTATAACTTTAAGAGGGATAAAATAAACAGCTGAGTTTCAGTACTATTATCCCACAATTGCAGTAAAAGAATACATAGTGTTATGATTTAACGTTCTTTGCGAGTTATTATTTTAGTAAAAATATCAGTTGCAGTTACATTTTTTTACTGCCCTTATTATTTTCTTCTGTTGTGTTAAAATGCAGATATTCAGCCTCTGAGAGCCACGATACCCTTGCAATAGCTGTAACTCTTTCCCTTGTCTCTCCTTCTCTTATAGAATAAAGCAGAAATTTCAAGAGAGTTTTGAAAGTATGTATACATATGTAAACTGTAAATAGTTTTTATTTTATATCTTAAAAATTTTGCTTGGATCATAGCTTGATTTTCCTTGATCAAATCTTTCCTCATTCCAAAAAAAATTTGTAATTATAAAAATATATGCTAGACCAACCTTAGATTTACAAATTGTAACACCTTGTGCTGTGATTACAATTTAGAGTGATATGTTGTCACTTCAAATTACTTTCAATTGGCAGCTGTGTTTTTTTCAGAATTACAAGTTAATTTGGCCAACATCCAGAATAAATACAGTGATGCAAAATGTCTCTACATTTATTGTGCTTGAATGACTAGAAGATTTTTTTAGCTTTAATCACACAGAATCACACAGAATCACCATGGTTGGAAGGGACCTCTGAGATCATCGAGTCCAACCTTAAAACAACCACCACAAAACATAACACCCCACCACATCACACCCACCCACAAACCAATAATCTTGAGCACTACAGCATGCCCTGAAGAGCCACGTCTACGCATTTCTTAAATACCTGCAGGTATTTATTATGCTCCAGTATAATTTTAAGTAACAGCAGGAGGTACGTAGACTTCAGATTAAACCACTCCATTCATGTAACTTTTAAGAAATCTGTATAAACAGATAGTTTGTTTTAATTACTGAAGAGAATGAGTGAGTTCATGGGATCAGTGCAAACTCTATAAACAGACTTGCTTAAAGCTAGAAGATAGACAATTATTAGTAGAATATCAATTTAAGTAGAATATATATTTAAGAATACCTATATCTATATAGAATCATAAAATCATAGAATGGTTAGAGTTGGAAGGGACCTTAAAGACCATCTTGTTCAAAGCCCCATCCAGTCTGGCCTTAAACACTTCCAGGGATGGGGTGCCCATACCTTGCCTGGGCAACCTGTTCCAGGGTCTCACCACCCTCACTGTAAAGAATTTCTTTCCAGTATCTAATCTAAATCTTCCCTCTTCCAATTTAAAACCATTACCCCTTCTTTTGTCACTACACTTCCTGAAAAAGCTCTCCTATAGGCTCCCTTCAGATATTGGTAGGCTGCTATAAGGTCTCCCCGGAGCCTTCTCTTCTCCAGGCTGAACAACCGCGGCTCTCTCAGCCTGTCCTCATAGGAGAGGTGCTCCATCCCTCTGATTATCTTTGTGGCCCTCCACTGGACCCATTCCAACAGATCCATGTCCTTCCTGTGTTGAGGACTCCAAATCTGGATCCAATACTCCATGTGGGGTCTCACAAGCACAGCGCAGAGGGGCAGAATCACCTCCCGTGACCTGCTGGCCACACTTCTCTTGATGTAGCCCAAAATGCGGTTGGCTTTCTGGGCTGCCAGTGCACATTGCCAGCTCATGTTGAGCTTCTCATCCACCAACACCCCCAAGTCCTTCTCCTCAGGGCTGTTCTCTAGCCATTCTCCGCCCAACCTGTATTTGTGCCTGGGGTTGCCACGTCCCAGGTGCAGGACCCTGCACTTGGCCTAGTTGAACTCATGCGGTTTGCACAAGCTCACGTCTCAAGCCTGTTCAGGTCCCTCTGGATGGCATCCTTTCCCTCCAGTGTGTCGACTGCACCACCGTGCTTGGTGTCGTTGGCAAACTTGCTGAGAGTGCACTCTATCTCACTGTCTATGTGTCCAACAAAGATGTTAAACAGCACTGGTCCCAGTACAGACCCCTGAGGACCGCCATTCATCACTGCCCACCTCTTGGACATTGAGCCATTGACCACAACCCTTTAAGTGTGGCTGTCCAGCCAGTTCCTTATCCACTGAGTAGTCCACTCATTGAGTCCGTGACTTTACAATTTGGGGACCAGGATGTTGTGCGGGACAGTTTCAAACGCTTTGCATAAGTCCAGGTAGATGACATCTGTTGCTCTGGCCTTGTCCACCTAGTCTGTGGCAGTATGGTAAAAGGCCACCAAATTTGTCAGGCACAAGTTGCCCTTGGTGAAGCCATGTTGGCTGTCTCCAATCACCTCCTTATTTTGCATGTGCCTTAGCAGAGATTCCAGGAGGATCTGCTCCATAATCTTGCCAGGCACCGAGGTGAGACTGACTGGCCTATAGTTCCCTGGATTTTCTTTTTCTCCTTTTTTGAATATCGGGGTTATGTTCCCCCTTTTCCAATCAGCAGGAACATCACCAGATTACCATGATTTCTCAAATTTGATGGAAAGCGGCTTAGCAATTTCGTCCATCAGCTCCCTCAGGACTCGTGGATGGATTTCGTCAGGTTCCATGGATTTATCTACCTTCAGGTTCCTTAAGAGGTCTCGAGCCTGGAGAAGAGGACGCTGAGGGGAGACCTTATTGCTCTCTACAACTACCTGAAAGGAGGTTGTAGAGAGGTGGGGGTTGGTCTCTTCTCCCAAGTCACAGGTGACAGGACTAGAGGAAATGACCTCAAGTTACACCAGGGGAGGTTCAGGCTGGATATTAGGAAAAAATTTTTCACCGAAAAGGCTATCAGACACTGGAATGGGCTGCCCAGGGAGGTGGTTGAGGTACCATCCTTGGAGGTGTTCAAAAGACGCGTTGATGTAGTGCTGGGAGATATGGTTTAGTGATGGTGTTGCTTTTTTGTTTGTTGTGTGTGTGTTTATTTTTGTCAAAGTTAGGTTGATGGTTGGACAAGATGATCTTTAAGGTCCGTTCCAACCTAGAAGATTCTGTGATTCTGTGATTCTCGTACTGTGCGCAGTTCTTCACTCGCAAATTACATCTGGAGACTCAAACCTTCTTTCTTCTACCTCTTCCATTCCGATAAGTGGAATTGAATTGGATAATTTGTCTTTCTGTTTAAATAAAAAAAAAATAAAAGAAATAAAAAAATCAGAAACTTTTCTTTAAAGACTTCAAATCTTCTCATCTTTGGATTCCCCATAATTTGTAAAATGTGATTCCTAAGACTCTTAGATAGACAATATTTAAAAAATGACACATTTATTTCAGCACCTGTGTGGTTCATACACAGCCAAATACCTGTCAGTATTACATATTAATTGAAATAATAACCACGTTTACTTGGAAAATGTACACTCCTCTTTAGGACTTTATAAAGGAAACAACAGAAAGAAATTTAACATCGGCATTTTCTATTTCTCTCTGTTTCAAGAAGATTTTCTTTGTTAAGTAATAATTGTAAATGTGATCCAGAAAGTACAGTGCATTAACTGAAAAAAAGTTACTTCATTATAGTATCACTTCACTTACCAAGGCCTGGGCTTCTGAGTCGAATGAATGAAACCAGAAGTATGTTGATAGGTTCATTTCTAAGTGCTTAAGGAGCTTTAAGCACTTCAGAAATGGTTTTACAAAATTCAGTATACTAATTAATAAATGGTGCTGAAAAGCAGGAGAAAAAAAAAGTGTTCTAAACCTCACATTCTCTGATTGAATTGCACATGGTTAGATGATGGATATTGATATCCCACTGCACAATGGTTGTGCCTTAGAAAAGAGGTCTGCTTATGTAGCAGAGTACAGGACTTTTCAAGAAGGACCCCATGGTTGTCTTAATCTGCCATGTGAATGACATCAGTTTAAGAGTAGATGGATATGGCTGGAGATAATATGGAGTGTGTGTATGGGAAATTTCTGTCAACTCTGGTCTATTTTGCAAGTGAGTACATACACAGGTCACGGTGAAGAAAAGCACAGTTCTTGCCGTCTCCCAGGAACTGTGTATTTCTTCATCTGAGCAAAGGCTTGCATTCACTTTTCTGCCTTTCTATTATTCTTGACAATATTGGTAATAACAATCAAGAAAATAAAATTTCTTTTTATTTTTTTTTATTTTATTTGTCAACTGTTTTCTCTCTTACATCATTCTTGCTTTTAATACAGCAAGAGAGTTACAGTATTCCCTGCAAGTTTGGGAATTGAGGAGCAAGTAAGGAAGATGAAGAGGAATGTTTGTAAGGAAATTGTGAGTGGTTCAGTCACAAGAACTACCAGTCTCTTACTGTACATTACATATGCAATGCTTGACTTTTTCAAACTGCTTTGCAAATGTTAACTAATGACTCAATAAAAAAAGTTGAAATTTTGTTATTTTGTCTTCTATTATCTTGACCACACAATAAGTATTATTAAGCTTGAAGACTTCATGGTTAATCAGAAATAGCACTGAGGAAACCTTTGTGTCTAAACTTTTGATATAATAAATGGATTTTGTCAGTAGTTTAAATAAAATATCAGTTTTCAATAGTTTATCTTTAAATGTTTCATGTATATTGACACTTATAAAATTAGTAATAGGAAAATCTCTACGCCACTTTTCATCAAAGTGTCCAAAAAGGGCTGAGGGAAAACTTATCTTTACAGATAGCAAGATCTTTTATTTGAAAATGGCAAGAATCAGAAAAGGTTTCTATTTATTATGAATACCTGTATAAGCCAATTACCATAAATGGTAATTCCACTATTATACTTCAGCACACTGCTCTGAAACTTGGTTTGACAATGCTCTAATTAAATCATTTTATGTATGGGAATGGAGGAATATCTTCTTAGAAGTATTGACACTTGAAAACGCTCTGGACCTAATGGAAATTACTCTGATACTCTGTTCTAACTATTTTGGTCTAACAACAGAAGACAGACCAGGTAGTGGGTAAAAATAGTATAATTTACTCGACCACTAACTTTAATTGGGAAGAATTTGCCAAAATTTGGGTATGTAATTCTTTATTTTAGTCTAAATGCAAATTGAGAATAATTTATCAGCTTAGTGTAATGTGCATAAATAATGCCTTCTTTGAAAGAAGTGCTAGGTGACATCTGTGAGAAAGAAGGTATTTTAGTTGGAAGTCAGGAGGGAGAAACAGAAAATTGGGGGGGAAGAGAGAGAGAGAAGAGAGAGGGAGAGAAATTATGCACTCTAAGAGAAAGATTTGTGTTTTCAAGCTTTTGGAACACAGAAGGAAACAGCTTGAAGGAATAAGACAAATAACAAAATACCATATATAGCAGGGGTTCTGTGAATTTGGGGGTTTCAGTATTGAACAACACTTTGAATTTTAGTTTCCTGTCTCATCTTTGGAAGATGAGCTGTCAGTCGGTGGAATGAACCTGTTTTTAATGAGGTGCTTTGTTTTCGCTAGGTTTTTATAGTGTAAATTATCACACATTAATTTGGCTGATAAGAAGACACCTCTTTTTCATTAGGAAGATATGCTAGGTTGTGGTCACCATTTATTTTGCAACCACTGAAGTGTACATCACACAATGGAGCGATATATGTTGCTCTTGGCAGAAAAGTTTGTCTCAAGCTAATGTGAATGGGTTTGCCCTGGAGAGTGACTACAACCTGTCAATGAAAATGTTGTATATGAAATAAAAACATGTTCATGCTCTAGAAGGTGACTGTTTTAATATTTATTAGTTTTACCAAACATAAAATAATAAAAAGCAGATGAAAATATTCATTATATAAGTTCATGTCTCCAGATATACACTGGTAAGAAAAAAAAACATTACTGACACATTACTTAGAGGAGATTTGAATTTAAAAGCATGTGTACCAGCCATCACAGATATCTGAAATCTATACTGATGAGTTCTGGGCTGCTGGTTTTGCCATTTCAGCATTCTATTAACTCTGAGTTTTAGAGTGTGTGTGGATTCATATAAAGTATATATAGATAAATGTCTTCTTTTTATTTCTTGACTTCTGTGTCCTATCATTCCTTAGAAAATAATGAAGCTGGAGATGGATTCCAGTTTCTTATCTAAATCCTGTCATTTCTGTCATGTATTTTGTGTGATTTACCTTGTCCCAAGGGAGTTGGTTTTCTTCTCATGTCTCCTGCCTCCAGGTGCAGACAATCAGAGAGAAACAGTAGAGATCAGTAGTTGAAACCAATCAATCAACCACAAAAATGACTTGAACAAAAAACCAAAAATATTTTCTGAAGGCTAGTTATCCATGGGGAAATGAAGACTCTGTTATACTCCTCAGATTCTTAATATCCTGATGTTCCCTGACAAGCCTAAACTACGGGTCAAATCCATCTCATTCATCACAGTGTAAATCTGATGGCTTGGTAAACTCATTTCAAGGTTATATTTGGCCTGTTGTTAGCCTAAACCAACAACTTTCCCTTTCTTAAACTGAATTCTACATTTACATTCCAACTTCCTTTTTTTCTAACCTTTCAGCTTTTATATGTGATATTGTTTTACAAAAGTATATGACAGAAAACCAACTGTGTAGCCTTTATTTCCTCATTTTGTAAGACCTTAGATACTTTCTCCATGAGTCCACTGGCAAAATTACATTATAATTCATTCCACTAATTTTACCAACACAACTGAAGCTAGATGTGAATTATTTTTCTATAAAAATGTATATAAAAAGAGGGGATGAACTTTACATACCCAAACACATATCTGAGCCCTTCCATTTTGTTCCAAATGTGTACTTTGCAGTATTGTTCTGAAAATGCCATGAGGTAGAAGTTCATTCTGAGTCCGGACATAGAATGCAGAATAGCAAATAGCAATTGCTATTAAAATACTTACAGAAGCAGTATTTCATTTGGAAGAAGTTATGCCAAGCAACAAACAATGTTAACTCTATGGTAATTTTATAGGGAAAGAAATACCAAAAAAAAAAATACCCCCACCTCTGGATGTTAATTTTGCAATTTTCTTATGTTTTCATCTACCATGGCAACTGGAGAAGTGTAGTGTGATCCACAAATCATTAAAATAAGTAGACATCTTTTTGTTTAATGTAGATAATATTTTGTAAGAACTTGAAGAAATAAAACAATTATGGTGATGATACCAAGGAAAGAAAAGTGATTTACTCCTCCTTAAGCTACTTGTTACTATATCCTTCCCTGTGTCTCGCATAATATTTTGGGATGATAAGAGTGGTATTTAGTATCAGATGATGTGCAACTCCTTCAGGCAACCTTTATGTTTAAGACATCTTTAAAACTTTTTTTACTGTATTAAAATTTCTCCTTGAATTACTATTCATACTGCATAAACACTCTTCATTGTCAGTAGCCTGAAACATCATAGTCTTATACCCGCTCTTACCTCTTTCTGAAATATTTTACATCTTCAATCTACCCACTTTCTTGTGAACAGAAAACTAGTAAGTTCTGATACAGCTTCAGGAGCTATACTAGACATCAAAGGTAAAAAGAAAGAGAGAGGATATTAAAGACAGGTTTTTGGAAAAGTGGAGATGCAGGAAAAGTCTCAGATTGTTCTTAAGTCTCAATATAAGCCAAAAGGAGCTTAGTGTTCAAGTGTCATAACCTTGAAAATTTATATATATTAGATCTTTAGCCACATAGCTGAAGGAAGCCCAGCTCATTTCAATCCTTCTTAATTTAGATTTTGTCACCTAAAGCCCTCCTAAATCCAAGTAAGATCTGCACTGTCTAGACCTCTGGGAACTCAACTTCCATATATAGCTTTGTATTTAGGAGAAATATTCTGTATGTGAGAAACTTTACTTGTAAATCCATAAGCCCTTATAAGATAGATATTTATCACTTATTTATAGTTTATTTACAAGCACAAAGTACTGGTGTCTACCTTTTATCTCATGGTTCACTGGTTAAACATTCAGTCAATTAGTATTTCCTGTATGTTCAATGGAAGATGAGAACTCCTAATTTAAGTAGGCAGGGTGAGTTTATATAAGAACACAGAATTCTTCAGAAAGTCACAGATCTGAGGAAGAAGGGGACCTAAATTTAACTTCAGCAATTCCATTCTCCCACATACCTTTCTTTCCCACCCAGAACCAATTTTCTGATTTCATTGCAGCAATATTCAGTTGACTACCTGTTTCACTATTTAATAGCATACTGATCATATGAAGTAGAATCTATGTATGTCATCATCATCCAAGCACTTTAACATAAATGTTGCTAATAATCTTCAGAATAGGCTCAAATATCATATTCTAAATTACTCAATTTTGAGTTGTTATATCTTCAAGTATGGATAGTTATGGAGAAGGAATTTATTGTTGTGTGCTTCTTTAATCTATAAAATATCACTTGCGTAGAAAAGAACGCGTTTAAATTTTTTTCTTCAGTCCCAAACTGAGCTGTTCTGAATGGTATTTGTTCTGTATAGAAAGCCATTCCTTTTATTTTAATCCATCTAATTGATTCTCACTCAACTATTCGGGGTGCTGAATTCATTGCAAAGAACTCATTCTGATATGTTTTCTGTTTCTGTTTTTTCTTTTTTTGTTTCCTCATCTGTTACATGCTTTGCATAATGATTCAGTCATGAATTGTCACCACTGAGAAGGCAGAAACTTCCTTGCACTGTTTGCTTCTCATTATACTATGTAATAATCCCAAACTCGTAATACGGAAGTTTATCAGGACCATTCCACTACTATTTCTAAAAGGCTTCCAAAACAAATGGTGGTTTCCTCCATCCTATTTCATAAATACATATTTTTGGTTTTTGCTAAATATTGTTCTTTGACTTATAACTCCATATAAAGTAGAAAAACGCTGAGCAATTTTGCTTATGAAATACTGAATAATTGTATTCACATATTTGTAAATAAACTTTGAATACTAAAAAAAAATGCTTGGTTTAATTTGTAACAATATGTAAAAGTACTAAAAAATGAATTCTATGTTCATTCTAAGTGCTATATGAAAAGTTTCAAGCAACTGCTATGTTTAAGTTTTAACAGAGGAAGAGATTCATATCAACCGACACAGAGGAGAAAACTTTGTGGTAGTCCCACAGCTAGTTAGAAATCAGTTAATTATTGAAATTATTTAGTTTAGAATTTGACTTGAGAAGTTGTTGAGAAACCCACTTGCTTGTGTTCTCATTTCTGGAGCAGAGGAAAAATGTAAGGAGGAAGGAGCAGCAGAGACAAAAATGTGAGGAACTGACGACAATCCCCATTGCCTCTACCCCTACGTTGTCCTGGTGAGAGGAGGTAGAGAAGTCAGGACTGAAGTTGACCCTAGGAAGAAAGAAGGCTTGGGGGGAAGGTATTTTAATATTTGATTAATTTTTAATACTCTGCCTTTTGATTGGCAATAAATTAAGTTTATTTCCCCAAGTCAAGTCTATTTTGCCTCTGACTGTAATTGCTGAGTGATCTCTCTGTCCTTATCTCAAGACACAAGCTTTTTGTTATACTTTCTCCTCCTGTCCAGTTGAGGAAGGGGAGTGATAGAGTGGCTTGTTGGGTACCTGGCATCCAGCCAAAGTCAACCCACCACAATTTTTTTTTTATTTTATTATTACTGTAGCAGCTAGAGGAGTTAGTAAAACAGGAATCTATCAGAGCCACCACTGTGACCACACTGTAGGGTCTCAGTTCCGAGAAGACACTTGTAACTTGCAAAGTTGCAAAGACATTATCATTGTAAGTATCGGGGAAGACAGAATCTACTTTTCCAGTCATTTCTAATGCTGTTGCACCAACAAGAGGACCCATTTTGCCTTAGGAATGTGACCGCTTAGTGAGAATTTCACTTACACTTGAATTTATTTATTAGCTGTATCCAACACCTCCATTAATAGTCACACTTGTTCCAGCTAATTTTCTATTTTAAGGAATCACAGAGAACAGATAGAAATAATTCCGCAGGTGAGCACTACAATTCTATTTCATTATGGTGCAAAAGGAAGATTTCTTCAGGAGCCGAATGTAGATCCTGAATCCCCACAGCTGAACTGTGAACACATTGACTCCACTAATATCGAGAGTGATTGCTAAACTGCTTAAGATACTTTTTATCATTTAGGTGTAAAACCTGTCTTCTTTTCACTCCATCCCTTCTTACTATAATGCTTATGATAACAGTCTTTAAAAGTTTTCAAAAAGGAGACTCAGCAGCTATTTCTTGTCTGTCCCTGCCGTAGTAACCAGATGCTTGGGAACTCCTTTGTGCTCCTTCATACTTTAGTGATCTTTATTCTTCTCTCAACCATTGTAAATTTCTTGATGTCATCAAGGCTGAGGAATCTCATATTATATTATAATGCAGAAGCAATTCATGGTTAATACAAAACTATGTGAACAATTTAAAAGCAAGTACATAGATTTCCAGGCTTTACAGAAGAAATGTGTGAAGAGCGATGCTGGGCATTTACAGCATGCTTTTAAATGCATTCTCTACTTCAGAGCAATGATCATGTCATTACAAAACTCAGTATTTGTAATTCAAGAAACATATAAGACCACTCATCTCCAAGAAAGGGTGACATAACTAGCAACTACATAGAGAGATAAGGAGAATGCCTGCAAGTCTGAAAGTTCACAACTTTTCACCAGCTATCTACAAACAACAATAGTTCATACTCATGTAAAATTATTTCCATCAGGGAAAGTCAAACAAGTTTGGAAAGGTCACTACAGATTTTAGGAACAACTGAATGTTCCTGTTATATTTCACAACTCTAGAATATACAGTATTTATCCCTAGTATTCAACCTTGTAAAAATTTCTAGAATAATTGCCAAATTAAGCTCTTAGTAGGAATTCTATTTATATTTTCTGCACGACATAAAAATTAAATTATAAATAACAGCTTACGTTTTCCAACAGTTAAACTAATGAGTTTGCCAACTTACACTGAAAAGCATAGTGATAAATTCAAAAGAAAAATCCTTCAGTTTCTACTTCAATTCTAAAAATATATCTTTGAAAAAAAAGGTAAAAATGTTTTAAAACCATTTTATTTTGTTTGAATTTTTTAACTGAGAAATGATATGGGATATAGAGAATAATAAAAAAAAAAGACTAGAAAAAAAACCTCTCCTTTTTTTCTTTTTCCCATAAAGATGACACTTCATAGATGAAGTTAAGCAGTTCTCTTTTTTTCTTCAATTTCTTATAATTTCTGTTCCTGTCAGTTGCCTCCACTACTTAATTTCACAGATAGCAAGATCTCTGAAGGAAATGTTAGAGAAACTAGAAAAGAAGAAGCAGGAGATTTGTATCTCAAATATAGCAATTGATCTGAGTGACTGTTTTCACATATATTTTGTGTAAGACTGACATACTGTCAGTGTTCGTCTACACCTTCAGTGTTTCATGTGCTTTTATAAGCACTCTATATACATCATCACACACGACATTATTTTTCTCGTTATACATTTGTCATTCTGCTGATGTCTGCAATAGTTCACATTGACATAAAACTATAAAAAAGACAATTTGTTTGTTCCCTTAAGACGCACAGAGTCATCACAATAGGAAAGATAATGACATGTTCTAGCAAACACTGATAATCACAGAGAAACTGCTTAGATTCATGGGGTGCAAATAATATGCAGTTTTCAGGTTCTGAATGCTCATTTCCTGCAAATCTTTCTTATTTTTGAAACATCAAGCAAGTATCTCCTTTACTTTCACACATATTTAATTTAGAAAAATTTTGGAATGCCAGAATACCTGTTGCATGGAGGATGCACATCAGCTGTGTTTCATTAATGTGATAGCATATCCTGAGATCATAAAGAAAAGTATTGTGAAAAGAGACAGAAAAGTAGGTTCTTGCCAACTTATTATTCTGCCTGAATATAAGATCCTGTGGTTTCTGCCTGGGAAGCTTTAAACCTTTTTGCTTATTTCCCTCCACCCCACCCTCCCTCTATCCCCCACCCTCCCCCTGCCTTTATTTTTCTTTCTGGTCAGTACTTCTAGAAAGATCTCTTCTCCTAGGGACATATGATTAAATGGAGCTATCTTGACTGAAAGCAGCAGAGACAGGAACAAATTTGAGTTTTGACTTTTAGAGATTGATGGAAGAGAAAATAACACAGGTATAAAATTTGGCTAATGGTGAAATAATATGACTGGAGCCAGTTACACAGAAAAGAACCTTTGTACTACTGATGGAAAGAGCTTTACTATAAGCCACAGAAAATTAATATGCTTTATGGATGCTAACAACATCTCATGTAGACAAAGTACTTTCAATTTTAGAATGTTTTAGCTATAAGCCGACTCTTTTTTTATTCTTAAACTACATGAACTAGGCTGTTATTGAAAGCAACTGAGATGATGGGGAACAGGAGAGGAAGCAGGAGGAAATAACTTTGCTGCTAAAAATAGTGTTTTGGGAAGAAGTACTCTGTTTTAGAGTAGGTAATATTTCTAATGTAATATTTTTAATTTTCATAAAGCACCATTATAATGCTGAGTTTAGTTCTGGCTCTTGCAAAGAACAATTTCTTTTGTTGAAAGCTTTTATTGCTTGTATGATTTTCTCCGCTGAGTGACCTATTTGGGAGTAGCCCCATTAACTTGAATTAGGTGCTTACTAAGGCAGAGTTTGATAATTGGCCTCCTCTTTTTATGAAAAGAAATGGTTTTTCATTAAAAAAAAATAAATACAACCCACAAAAAACACCCCCAAATAATAGCTATGAGAAAGAAAACTGAGTTAATGCACTTTTTTGTTAGTGAAAGTCATTCAGGTACTAGATAAAGAATATTTTCATTTTGATGGGAGAATGAGTTGAAAACAAGGAATACTTGACTGTAGCTTCAGCCTGGAAAATCAACATTGACAAGGGAATAGTATGGTGGGAGAGGAAATCCCTCAGTGATAATAAATGAATGATGGAAGACATTGCCAAGAGCAGATATATAATTGTCTCGGTGAAAGATTCAAGGCCAGTTTACACTACAGTGTGAGACCTGGTTTAGAAATAACAAAATATTTGCTCCTCTAATGCAGAGGCATTGGCTAAATGACCCAGCAGAAGCACATCACATCCAAAATACTGTTTTAAGAAAAGGCCATTGCACTCAGAACTCAGAACTATTTTACTACCCAAGGAAAACACAAATCTGGATTTCCAGTGGGCATTTTGGACATGAGCCTCTGTTCTGCTCTTGTGATACCTCACCTGGAGTACTGCATCAAGATCTGAGGCTCCCAGCAAAAGAAAAACCTCTCCAAATGGGACTTCCCCTTTTTCAGAGGTCTGGTTGTTAGCTCATAGAATCATAAAATGGTTTAGGTTGGAAGGGACTTTTAAAGTTCATCTCGTCCAAACCTGCTGCCATGGGTAAAGACATCTTTCACTATATCAGGCTACTCAAAGCCCCATCCAACCTCACCTTGAATATTTCCAGTGACAGGGTTTCCATAACTTCTCTGGGAAACCTGTTCCACTGTCTCATCACCTTCATCAGAAAAAATTCTTTCCTCATGGGAGGTGATGAGACCTCTAAAAAAGCAGAAGTCCCATTTGGAATTTGTTATGATTATTGGCTACTTAAAGGAAGATGACTGAGAACACAAAAATACCTTGCTAATACTGTAAGAAAGAATTACATTTCTACTGTGCATTTCCAAAAGCATAAGGACCTGATGAAAAAAAATCCATTGTTTATTCTGACCTCCTATATAATGTAACCTGTAAACTGTAATTCAGTTACTTCATACATAGGTAATTTGATTTGATTAATCTCTGTCTTCAGACCAGAAGTCAAAGATGGAGACTCTCAGGGTTGTACAATTTGAATGCAAATATAGAGAGGTGAATTACAGAATATTTAGAGCATTGCATGTCACAAGTTACATGTTCTAGGAGGTGCAATTTTGATGTAGCTGAGCAGCTGTGTTACTTCTTTCCCAACTGTTTTGTGTAGCAGCATCACTGGCTAAAGTCTTTCTTTGCACCAACTGTTAATCACCCTGCTTTAGTTGTACCTTATTTTCTATTTCCATTTGTCTGTCTTTGCTCTTCGTGTGCTTTTTCTTTTATACTGAAAATATCATTGTAAATAGATATGTTTAGAAAGCATAATTAAATCACTTTAACTCTTGTAATAATCTTCTTAAACCCTTGCAGGATTTTTGTGGGGGTTTTGTGTTTTTTTCTGCACCTCTGTCTTTTCAACACAAGCCAGTAAGATCTCTATAATATGTGTCAATCAGTGTAACATGCATAAGTAAAATCACCCTTACTGTTCCACTTCCTTGAACTCCATGCTTCCAGCACTTTTTAATTTGCCATATAGGTATGTAGCATGTCTCTTTTAGGATGCCAACACTCTTTTTAATGTCACTATTTGTCCAGAGGTAGTGGGATCAAAAAGAAGTCCTGTGATGAGACACTCTGATGAAATCTCAGCCATTGGAAATAATTTTTTAACACCTCCTCTCTTGTTTAAATCAGGCCTTACCATTACTGAAATATAGGGGATAAATCAGATATTCTAGTCCCAGTTCGCTCACTGACTGTTGGTAATCTGCTCCACAGAAATCTCTTACAGCCTTGAAAATATTGATCTTAGAAGTTATGCCAAGCTAAATGAGAGACTGAGAAGGTTTTAGTCCCTTTTCATATATAACCTTACACAATGCACTGGAGTTGGTACTAGACTGTCAGTGTCCAACACTGACTGGTTAGGTCCATTTAGGTACGCCTTACAGGGAAGATTTAATGTTTTGGCATCAAATCTACTTATTTGAAGATATTTGACATTACGCAGGAGTTTGATTTAGTAGAACGCTCACTGCCATGATGCTGGGCATCCCTAATTGCCAGGAAGCGTTACGTGGGTTGAAGTCAGCTCAAGCCTACTGCTCTCATCAAGGCTCATTTTGTTGGTTGTCCAGTTTTTATGAGCCACGTATACACTTCCCTCATGCTGGTCTGGCTAAATCTGGAAGACATTCATACTTTTTCATTAATGCAGGAAAGGCCATTTACACGACCAGCTGATTCACTCAACTGATATAACCATGTATCTAACAAAAAGGCCACACTCTAGTCCCCTTTGTTTTCAGGTAAGTTCTGGTTTTTTTACACCGTTGGTCACTCCTTCCCTGGAATTTGTGAGAACATCAATTGTGCCATCTCCTCCGTGCCTTCTTCCACTGTGGGAGCTTATTGATCTGACAGTCATACAAACACACCCCATTTTCAACAACCGGAATTTTCTCTGGTCCATCAAGAAACTGCGCTGTAACGTTAAGCATGCTGTGCTGATTGTGTACCAAAGGGAGCAGGAAACAATGATTTATCAGAGATAAAAACTTGGTGACCTTTGTTCTATGACTTGACACAAGACAGATTCCTTGGCCCACATTTCACCCCGAATGACCAATGCATATTGGTCAGGAAACTTATCCTTTGGGATTGTAAACGGTTTTTAAAAAACATGGCTTTTTAATTTATTTTTTATTTACAGTTCTTTTGAGATAATGTAGCCTCCAGCATAAATTTGAGCAGCCTATGTAGCTGCTCTATCTTATGTCTACTTAACACAATTGCCTCTGAAGGTCTCTGAGACCAAGATTTGAAGACTCAGTTGCTCGTTTTACCCTCAGCCACAGCTAAGAGCTGTGGGATGAAGTGCACCATAGTTGTGTGGACACCAGATGTTGTTTTGCTTATCACAACACAAACAGAAACATCAGTAGCTCATACAGCATATTGAGAGGGTGTTTCATGCTTGTTTACTTGCTTAAGTAGAACAAATCACAATCTTGTCCTTCACCATTTATTGCTTTTTTTTTTCTTTTTTTTTTAAGTAATTGCAATCAAAATGGCACTGTGTTCAACATACTTTAAGCTGAGTTTAAAAACTGAGTCCTGTTCACTGTGTCTGTGAGGGTCAGTAATTTTTATAAAGAAAGTGAATATGACCTTGAAAGAGGTAATCCCCTGGATGCAAGATCTGGATTATTTGGGGAAAATTGCTTCCTTCCCAAAATAGTCCCTCAAAAGACTGTTGAGAACCCCTGGGAAAACCTGAATAGTATTAAGTCATCCACCCTTTCAGCAAAAGAAAATTTGGGTAAGTCTGTACAAACTTTTGCCTGTCTATGGGGAATAAGTCATTGTACACTTTAACTTACCTTGACGTGTCTATATTTAGAAACCATGTAGAGCAAGACTTACTAAAGAGAATGCACCAGAGGTCATTAATAAATCACTTGTAAAGTTATTGATATTTCTGAACTAAGCAAAGAACATGTTGCATTTATTTCTTAACTATTCACCTCTGATAAAACTGAGAGAGCAAGGAATGCAATTCTGAAATACAGTAAGCCTAACAAGTGTAGAAGCATACTTCTTTGCTAGATTTATTCTATATTTTCAGGAAAAGTGTGGTTTTTCACACCCAAATAAAAAAAAAGCTGAAATTATTTTTCTTCTGATTTGGAAATAGCTTTCTCTGCTGCCACAGAAATACCAGCAACAAAAGCGAAAGCACACAGAATCACAGAATCACCATGGTTGGAAGGGACCTCTGAGATCATCGAGTCCAACCTTAAAAAAAAAAAACAAAACCAAACAAACAAACAAACAAAAACCCAAACACACCAACAACAAAACGAAAAACACAACACCCCACCACATCACACCCACCCACAAACCAACATGCATTATGATATGTGTCTTCAGACAGATACCAGAGATATTCAGCTTCACAGAGAGTTTGGGATTTTTTAAAGAAAATAATTTAGTATTGAAGCTTCTTTCAAAGTGCAGAAAGTCTCAAATTCAAATATCATGTTTCTTAGGAAAGTGCCCTAGCCAGCATGCTGTGATATTTGAGAGAGTTTACCAATTCGTAAATCATATTCTTAAGTGAGAGTGGCTCAAACTCTGTGGCTTGTGGGTTTTTGGTTGGGTTTTGGTGATTTATTTTTTTTTTCGCAGTAACTATATTCAGATGTAGTTGCAGTCAGAGGATTCCTACTAGATTTAGGTATGCAGATAAGGATTCCTTAAAAGTTAGAAGGAACCTAGAAGAAATCTTTGACTGACAAATTTTAAGGGTAAAATTATTGTTTGCTCTGGGTTTGACAGAGGATTATGTAGGGGTCTGGAGCGGATGTACATCTGGTGTGAATGAATCCAGCAATTGTTTTTGCTAAATTTCATACAACTGCGGATTGCCCAGCACTCTATCAAGAGCTCTCTGTAAGGCCTCTCTATCCTTGAGGGAATGACCAGCTCCTCCTAGTTTAGTATTGTTAACAAACTTATTTTGTGTGCACTCAATTCCTGTGTTCAGGTCACAGATAAAAACAATGAAGACGACTAGCCCTAAAATAGAGCCCTAAAATGAGGGGAACATCACTGGTGACTGGCTACCAAGCAGCTCTCTTTCCTCACAGCTGTCTTAGTACCTGTTATCAAAAAGCTATCTTCAACGTGCTTCAGGAGTTCCCTGTACCTGTTTGTGTCTGCTATATGCTAATCCCAGTTAACATCTAGGAAGTTGAAGGACAAGGACAACTGATCAAAAGAATTCTCTTAATTGCTATATAAAAATACATCAATGTCATCATCCTGGATGGGTGATCTACAGTAGACTAGTAGACTCCTACAACAACATCTGCTTTATCAGCTTTTCCCCTATGCCTCACTCAGAGGCTCTCACCCACATCCTCCCTAGCTGTAAGTGCTGTGCTTTACAACCCCTCCTTTACATGCAGCTCCAATTCACCTCTCCTGGTTATCCCTCACGAAGAGCCTATAGCTATGCATTCAGTGGGAGTATTCTTGGTAGACTAAGTAAAGATGTACATAAATCTTTCACATAAATCTTATCTTGGATAACTTGGGTACATATTAACTTTCACTCGAACTTGCATAGCTAAAAAGCTGTAGGTGTTTTTCAGAAATTCAGTCTTGCAACTAACATATCCTAGGTCAATATTAATCTGTAGTAAAATTTGGTCTCCAAAATAAAATTTATTATTTCTTTACCTATAAATAAAAGATTGAGTCTTTCTAGATCTTCTTTTAATCTTATAGGTATGTCTCTTTTCTTCAACCTCTGCTCAATTTTGTTGCTTTCCTCCAGACTTCTTTCTAATTTTGCAAGAAAACATTCTTCCTCCAGACTTCTTTCTAACTCTGCAAGAAAACATTCTTCTAATATGTTTTTTTAAGAATTGGTGCCTGAAAGTCAACATAATAAGATATCTTCCTTCCTGAACATCCTCATGATTAGGGAAATTGGGGAGGAAAGGAGAGGAAAAGACTGTTTTATTAATTTAAGAACCTATTTTTACATTCTTATAAAACACACTTTTATTACAGCTGCAGTCTCGCCAGCATCAGATAGTAGAAAACTATTTTTCTTTTACTATTACTATTTACTATTACTATTTTTGCCTGTCATGCAATAACTTTATTAGTCTGTGTCAAAATGAGATTTACCTTTTCTGTTCAAAACTAGTTTTCAGTCCTTTATAAGGTCCATATTTTTCTCTGCAACACTGTCAGCCATTTTTTCCTCATTTTGTAGCTATGTATTGGATTTCTCCTCTCAAGTACTTTATTGAATGTAATCTTACTGATTTGGGGCTAGTTGTCCAAAACTTTGATAAAATTCTGATGTCATCTTTTTTAAGTATTTTTAACCTCCTCAGTTTTGGGATCACACACAGTTTTCCTAAGTGCCATTTCTATCAGTCAGCTAAGCAAATAGTTGAAAAGATGAATAGTACTGATCTCACAACTATCTACAGGACCTCAGTTGAAATGCATTGCCAATTAGACAGCAAACCATATTTAATCTCTTACATTGACAATAATTTTCTATAATAATTACATAGAGGTAACGTGTTTTCTCTGAAGATAATATCTTCCTCAGTAGGGAAGCTGAGTACAAAAGGAGGATAAAGGAAAGCTTTATTATGGGTTTTGTGACCTAATTTTCTATCTACACAAAATCATGGCCTACTGTATTCCAAATTTAGAGAAAGCTGTCAAGTGACTTGGGGGCAGAGAAGGAAGTGGGTATTTCCTGCATTATTTAAGTTTAATATGGTCTATGAAAGACGGTAGAGTCCTATTGAGAGTTGTCTTCATAGTTAGGCACAAACAAAAGCAACATTTGTATATAAATGTAACATGCATAAGTCCTATTACATGAGTCTTGCACATAAAACCCATGTCCTGCCTAGGAGTCACTATTATCATAGCTGTATTTGGCTGAATTCCCCAATATTGTTATCTCTGCCTGAAATGAGTGTTTGAAATCTTGTCTGGGAAAGCCTAATATAGTCATGCTCATAGTAGTTACTATAATAGATATGATAATTTATATCTTTCCTATCTATTAAGTTAACTAATTACCTGTATCAGAGATCTAACTATTGATGATCTGCTTACTGTGTGTAGAGGGAAATACTGAATTTTATATTTAGAAAAGAATATTCTTTCTCCAAAACACAGAGAAAAGTTTTGACTTGCATTGGTTTCTTTTTGGTGATCAAGAGTTGATATCCACAAATTTCTTTAAATACATTTATCTACTGTTATGGACATATATTTCCAAATGCATATACTTTCTTAATGATCACGTGTTCAGACATGACAAAACACAAAGCCTTGTGGTGAAAGCTAGGACACAGATGCAAAACACTAAGTGCCCTAATTAAATGGACAGCTCATTTTCTGAGAGGAAGGAAAGTTGTCCTTAACATTAAACAAAATATGAAATTTCAATATCTACCCTTTCCAAATAAAAAGGGAGAAGTTTTATAACAGTGGATGATTAGATCAGAGAAAATAACTTTAGGCTATATGGTATTCCCAAATCACAGCCTAACTCCCTGCAATCACTGCCATCAAGGAGAAGCTTGCTATGCATATATATATACACATAGCTTTGCTTTCTGATACAACTGCAACATCTTACAAGGATGATGGGATAGATTTTTTAGGCATTTAGATAGCATTTGCCTATCTTTCACTGAATGTAAAAAAAAATCTTTAACAAAACTGTGTTATGGAGTATGCTAAGAATCCCCTAAACTACAAAATATATAATTTTAGTGAAGATTTTTTAAGATGCATTAAATAATGTTTACTTTAATCAACTATCAAAGGAAGGTGGCAACTTGTATAAATCCTGAAAATGTGAGAGTATTTGTAGAGGGAGAAAATTAGCCCTAGTTCATCTCTGGGCTCATCAGTCAGCTCATTTGTGCATCTCCTGCATCATGCTGAAATTTGTTAATGTACTTTTAGTTTAAACAGCATCTAGTCCTCAGAAGAATATATTAGGAAGCATGAAATTACTCTTTTCTGTTCTTTGCTCTTTAGTGCCAGCTGCAAGCTCAGTTTGTAACTGAAGCAGGATAAATACAGAAACCAAGAGAAGCAGCCAAAGCCTTATACAGTCAAAGCCTTTTCTTTCTAATATTGTTTAAAGTTCACTGAGAACAGCTTTGGATTTTTGTACATGTGCTTAACAAATTAGTCTCTTGAATAACATTCCGCTCTTAGCAGCATGTGGAGAGGATCTTAGCTGAGAGAGGTTCCTGCCTGTCTTTAGCAAGGGTTAAAACAATTATTAGAAGTCTCATTGACAAAAGAGCTATACAGCAACAAAAGGTAGGATATCTTGCATAACAATAGGCTTTTGCCTTGACAACAGTACAGTCCTGCAGGATTCTTCCCCTCCACTCCACCATCAGTTAAGAACAAGGTGTAGCAGTAGAAAGAAAATTTCACCCTGCAGGAAGAGCAGTAAAGATGGCCTCCTCCTGCTGTGCCAGTACTGTAGGTTATTTTGTTGTTGTTGTTGTTGTTGTCATATTAAGGCAGAACAAAATGTCATCAAGTGCAGTTCAAGTGCAGCTCCAAAGAAAATAGTCAGAAACTGTTCACAGAAAACCAATGTAAGAACCCCTTCACATTTATATTATCAAAATATGTCCAATATTCTGCATTCTGCAGTCAGAATGAAGGCTCTATTTATGCCAGATAAAACTAATTTTAAAAATAGTGTGTTTCCTTTGATGTTTTGTTCATAAAGGCAAGCTGCATAGTGCAAAAAAATGTGTAGTTATATGCCCTGGTGGATAGGAAAAATACATAGGCATTCAACTCAAAAAGAAATTTCATTACAGAATGATCAAGATAATTGGAAATTAGTATCTAAAAGGAATGAGGTCATTATTTAGATGGTCAAAGTGCTTTGGTTGCTCAAGGTGACCCCAAAATTTATTCTTCTGTGAGAAATAATTATAAAATTAAACCCTCCAAACAAACAAAGAAACAAAAAACCCTAAAAAAACCCATGTTTTCTTTTTCCTCTTGAAAGAAATTTCAATTTGAAAAACTGAAATTGTCATCTGATTTTTTTTTCATTTCCTCACTATGACAACACAGGTTTTTGCAAAGTATTTTTTATTGGGAATGCCTAATATTTCAAAGAAGCCATTTTCCTTTGAAAAAAAAAGTCTTTAAAAAGGAAGTGTTAAGATGCTCTTCTGGTGTTCTAAAATACCAAGTATTATTGCTAAACTTGACTGATGTAAATTTTATCTCATAGTACAGTCATGTAAATGTTTAAATACAAGCATAAGAGTCACAAATGTATCATATTATACTTCCAGGTTTTAAATTCAGTTTGGTTGGGTGTTAAAATATTTAATTAAAGTGTACTTATCTATATATTGTATTTAAATTATAAATATAATTTTGCATATAAGTATATATAAACCAATTTTTTGATATATGTAAATATATAAAATTATATAAATAATTACATCTTGGCATTTCCACCTACGCCATTACTTCAGTTATTTGTGACTCAATTTTAGGAATGATTTTGCATTAAAGTGTTAACCAAAGAGGGGTACTCAGAGTCAGAGTATTCAGTACACCTTAAATACTGTATTTTGCAAGATTTTGAGTCATCTGGCAGCTAAAGCTAACAAACTTTGTGAAACTGGGATTCACAGTATAATGTCTCTCACTTCCATTCAGCAATTTTTGGTATTGAAGCAACCTACTTGCACGACCCATGGTGATGGTGAGACCTCGACTTCATTTCCTCTAGCAAAGCAAAATTCGCTGCAAGCTAACAGGCTTCTTAATTTCATGGTTGATCTTGAAATTGCATGAGCTCATGTATTATAAAACAAAGTATAGCTAATCTTGCTAGTCTCATTTTTGCTCATGATTTGGGAAAGTGATAAATCTGTTCACTGACTACAGGAGAGCCGGAGAGGGACTCTTTGTCAGGAAGTGTAATGACAGGACAAGGGGCAATGGTTTTAAATTGGAAGAGGGAAGATTTAGATTAGATGCCAGAAAGAAATTCTTTACAGTGAGGGTGGTGAGACCCTGGAACAGGTTGCCCAGGGAAGGTGTGAGTGCCCCATCCCTGGAGGGGTTCAAGGCCAGGTTGGAGGGGGTTTTGAGCAACCTGGTCTAGTGGGAGGTGTCCCTGCCCATGGCAGGGGGGTTGGAACCAGATGATCTTTAAGGTCCCTTCCAACTCTAACCATTCTATGATTCTGTGATTTCACATAAATACCTAATAATGAATATAAAATACAGATCATTTACACCTTGGTGGGTCACAGTCAGAAGTCCTGTGCATTGATTTTTCTTAGAGCACTTTTAACTGTTGTACCCTGTAAAAATGATACAATGTATCTTCTCCAAAATTTTGACTGGAAAAATATTTTCCTTTCTATTCTAATTATTCCCGCTGTTTTCAGAGAATATATTCTTACTTACTGTTTTTATTCTTATGTTACCTCAAACTGAAAAATGAGCCCAACCTTCTATTTTTCCCTTTAATCCAAAAGATAGAACATATGCATATGTATTTAGGTATATTAAACTCTTACTCAGTTTATCCTGGTATCATGTATAGGCATTTAGAAATCTAACTGTTCTGGATCTGAGCCACAATGGCCAATTATTATCACAACAGTTTTTATGGCGAGGTTTCCTGCATTTCATATGTGTAATTCAACTGGTACTATGACAACCTCAGAGTGATCTGTAGCTGAGTCAAGACTTGACTCTGCTGTCAGCTCAGAGAAGGCAGTGCAAGAAGAGAACTCCTGTGATTCAAAATGTGCAGTCAGAATCAAATATTGACTTCAGGCTTTCATCAGTTTCTGCCCACAGGGAAAGACAGGGGCTAGCTTTTGGATCCTTCAGCACTTTGCTTGCCTGCAAGGAGATCCAGTAACTGACTCTGTCTCTTGTATCTGCCAAGCTTTGCACAAACACATTATAACATTGACTTCCATCTATTTTTAAACAGGAGTAGAAAGGTTCCTGTAAAGCTACCACTGCAGATCTTTTTTTGCAACCTGGACTGTGGAATCAGTGTGGCAGAAGCATGCAGAAGAGTGGAATAGGTTACCAAGGTAGAACCAGGTAAGAACTGAGATCCTACTTAATAAGGACCGCAGGACACTGGATGGACGAAAGAGCAGCTGTAACTTCAATTGTTTTGAAGGAATGAAATATTATGTTAGAAGAGCATAGAAAATGGATACAGAACCTGTCTCCTGTAGCCATGTGTACTGCCTGACATAGAGCCGTGTGCTCTTGCCATTGCTTCGCAGCTGATACTCATTTGTGCAGCCATAACTGGAATCTGACACTAACAATGACCAAATAAAATATGCTTGGGAGCTTTATTACATGGTAACTTCCATTACCAATAAAGTATGTTCTGGGTTTTTAAAATGGACTTGAGTTTCAAAAGATGAAAATGGAGCAATGTACAGATGCCAGGGAATTGTGGATATGGTCTAAACTGGAAATTCTATGGAAAAATGTTTTCATTTACTCAGAAGAAGAGACCTGGAGAGAAGATCTATTCTCTCACTTTCAGTAGCCTTTATGGGTCTTTCAGAAAGTAATCCTAAGAAAGAGGTATTTCTATGGGAAATGACTGGAAAGAGAAGATGGTAGAAAGTATCATTGTTGAGAATAAGAAGCCAGGAAAAAGAAAAGTAAAACAAAGGAACAAATAGTGTGGAATAAGAAGTGTAGTATTTAAATGTTTTCTTAAGGAATCTTGGAGAGGGTATAAGTGTTATGCTCAAAATATATTTCATGGACAAATAGGAAGCAAACCATACACACATGGAGAGACAAGAATTCTTTGTTAGTGTAACACAAATCTTGATAGTTTAATTCAAGAATCACTACAAATCTAGATCTAATTTTTACAGGAAAGGAAGCATAATAATGCACTTAATATTGTTATACTTTTTTCCTACTCTTTTCTTTGTATTATGCTCACCCTTCCACTGCTTCCCAGAGTCCCCGGGGGCTGCTGGTTTTATTTTGGTGGTGTGGTAAGTATTACATCAAATCGTCAGCATCTGGAGTCCTCTGGAATGTACTGTTCACATTGATGGTTTCTTTTTGCCACTATAGGATCCACTATGGTCATTTTCATATGTTTGCCAACACAGTTTTACACCTTTCTCTTCCTTCATTGGTCTGAGCTCCATGTTATAGTCAAGTTTACTGTACACAGTGCCTTATGCATATGTCAGATAGTATTCATTTGTTCTTGGTTTTATCCCTAAAACAAGTCTTGTCTAGGTTCCAATCTGCTTATCTTTAACTAACAGTGGGTTAGTTGTTCATGGCTGTGGTATATTCAGGGTCTAAAGTCTTAAAATCTTGTGACTGTGCCCCTCTGTGCCACATCCTGTGTCTCCACTACTCAAGGCCTCTGTTATTGTATCCAGCCTGTCTTCCTCCATGCTGCATCGTTGTGCCAGACTGTAAATATTTCAGTCTGCATAGGTCAAAACTGCTTGTTACTGCTATCTGTATAAAACTATAGTTGCACCACACACAGAGAGACAACAGTAAAACTAATTACCCCTAGGCACCTGGTTAGTTAGGGAAATTGCTGTCACAGCTAAACCAAGTAAAACAAGCTGCAGGGATGTCAAGAAAAGCTAAGACTGAGCAAGCCTGAAAGTGCTCAGTCCTGAGGTCTTACAAATTGACTAAAAAGCTTATGGTCTGTTACTAGAAAAAACAATACCATATTAAAGGTCTGTGTGATTATAGACCAATCATACAAGGATTTAGGCATAAAGATAGTAAGCAAAGATTTTCTTATGCTTTTCTTGCCCAAGGAAATAATTTCTGCTACAAAGTGTGGAGGGCAGAAGCAGAAAGACTTTTATAGACCATCAGTGCCTGGAACTCAGGCTGAGAGAGAAACCATATTAAGATTTTAGAGGGGTGGAGGTAAAAGGACTCTTGCTATTGAAAGGAAGAATGCAGCTTTTGTGATAAAGATTGTTAAAAACAAAGCAAAACACAATCAAACAAAACAAAACAAAACAAAAGCCTTTAATTTCTGAAAAGTGTACAGAAGATGCTACAAGCTGTCACCCATGACTATGTAGGATTTTTGTTTCTCATAATGAAAACAATGAGAATACCCTGAAATGCACTGCATATTTGGGAAAGCATAGCTTGTCGTCTGTTTCAGAGGCATGTTTAAGTCTGGTTTGCCTTTGTCTAATTTGCATTACAAATTTGAAAGTCTTTCATAGTACAGTGCCTCTCCTCAGTTCAATGGAATAATACATTCATTTGTTAAAGCTTTGTTCATTCAAGATTAGAGCAGATAATGTTCCCAGATAAAGCATTTCTGATAGCTCTACTGCTAAATACTGAAAAGTCTTGAAAATAACATAACTACACCTTATAGTATCTGTTCTGAATTTAAGAACAGATTTGAGTCAGATATAGCCTAGATTAAATTCACTTTTATACAGAGGACAAACAATCCTACAACCCTCTCCTAAGCTGTCATTATTCAAGTGAGGGAAGAAACTGTGTAACTTCATTCATTGAACATTTTTAGTAACGCAGCAATAATGCCTAGAAATTGAAACTCTCACCTAAGAGGATCAATTTCAGTTTCCTCCTCATCAGTTAAAAACAATAGCTCCTAATTTCCCTGAAAATTTTCTAATTCATCAGGGTATACTCTTGTCCAGATAGAAAATGGGGAATATTTTCCAGGTGCTTTTTTGCTGCTCACTAATACACCTTAGAAAATACCGAGGTCACAGGATGAGATGAAACATGCACGAGGTACATATTATCACACATGAGGTAACATTTGGTAGAGCTACTCATCTGGAAAAAAAGAGTCTTGGCTTCTTCCTGCTACTATTCTTGTGCAACATCTAAACTTCTCATTGCAATTACAAAACTAACTTCATCAGTCTTGCTTCTTGACATCTAGTACAAACTGCATGACACTGTAATGGTTGCTATGGCATATGAAAAATAGGTTATACAATAGAGAAAGACATTGTTTTTGTGTGAGAGGCAGAATTCCGTGCTATAGTCATTTTCAACGGGGAAAGCAGTATCTTTCTCTGGGGGAGAAATCAAGAGTAAGAGGAGAAGCAAGGGAGGACACAATAATGAAATACAACCAAGGGGAAAAATTTGGGACCATAAAGAATCCCACCAAATGCAGTGGACGAAAATAGATAAAATATACCAAGGGAGGCCATTCTTTTTGTCGGATCAAATTTTAGTAACACGGTATTCGTACTGGAAAGTACCAAGGAGGCATGTCACAAACAAATTTATAGCAACTGTAAGATACAATCCTTTCACCAAGTTTAGCAGTAAAATGTTGTACTAGGTCTGTCTAGGATAGGATTAATTTTCTTAATAGCAGCCAATATTGTGCTGTGTTTTATATTTTTTATTAAAGCACTATAAATAACACACCAATGTTTTAACCATTGCTGAGTAGTGCTTGCACAGCATCAAGGCCTCTGTTTCACACTCTGCCCCTCCAGCAAGAAGGCTGGGAGAAGACACAGCCAGGACAGCTGACCCCAGCTGACCAAACGGACAACCCACGTGATGTAACATCACACTCAGAAATAAAACTAGGGAGCAGTCTTTCCAAAATACCCATTGCTCAGAGACTGGCTGGGTACTGGGCCGCTGGTGGGAGGTGGTAAGTGATTGCCTCTGCATCACTTGAGATTTTTTTCCTCTCTTTCTTTCATTTTTTAATCTGTCTTTATCTCAACCCATGAGTTTTTCTTGCTTTTTCTCTTACAGTTCTTTCACGAATATTAGGATATTAGTCTTGTGTGCTGAGATGAGAAAGAATTTGAATAAAATTACTAATTTGAAGGAAGCTGATGAAGCAATGAAAAATGTATCATACAGGACTGTAAAAATATGAAAAAGATGTTACTTGAAACAAACAGTGATGATAGTGGAAAAAAGTCAGAGGTAGGAACAACAGGTGTGGAACTGAAAGAATTAAAGGGGAGATGAATTCACACAGAATCTGGTTTTACGACAGTCTTTCATTATAAAAAGATCTTGCTAATTTCATGCTGATTTAAAATTCATGACACTTCATTGAATATCACTAAATTAGAATAAATTCACTGAAGTAATGCAAAACAAGTTCAATACTTTTAAATAGCAGACAATTTAACATATTAAGGACAAACCCATTTTTATTGCTGGATTATAGTATATATGTACATTATGTATCGTACATATAATACATATACATACTGCATGTGCACTTTACGTAGTAGATATAGTATATACACAGTATATATACATATGTAGTGTGCATATATGTATATAAATGTATATACACATTATATAAATACTGTACATAGAAAGATAGCGTATGTAGACACTAACCAACTCCCCCTTTGTTTTGTTTTGTTCCAAGAATCTATTCATCTTGAGTAAATAATGGCAAATACTGTTCATCCACAGCCTATGGAGTAGTTAAGAGAGTACATCTGTCTAGAAAAAAGAGAATAATCTCTATGTAAAACAGAGGGGGAGGGTAAGAAAAGGGTAAGGATAAGGGAAAGAAAAGGGTAAGGATAAGGGAAGGCAAGGCAAGTAAAGGCAAGGCAAGGCAAGGGGGGAAATAATTTTCGTAATTACTAATTTATATAGAGACAAACTTCTTTCTTATCAAATGATTTGTATGTACCCCACCTGAAAAAATATATATACCATTTTCTTGATTCCCTGTGGTGCCAGATAGTTCATACAATTGAATGACATTACTCTTTCATTAGGAGTCAATAATTATATCACCAATAATTATCAGTATCCTGTACAATATATTAGCAATAGAAATAAAATAGGTCAAAACAACAACAATAGCAACAACAAAACAGGTAATTGAGCAGAAATAAACTATTGATATTGTTTTTAGAATATTTTCTATTTTGTTTATGGATCCCATCCTCTGTATATCACTGCTACTTGCAAATGTGTCTATGCAGAATGAAGTGGACTGTAGAGAGTGACCTTCAGGCTAAAACACTTACTGTAGTTAGTTGCTGCTGGAATGCTAGCTCTACAGAGCTCTTCTGCTGCCTTTTCACTGATGTCCAGTGCCCTTGCTACACCAGATCTTTCAGGATTTATAGAAAGAGCAGATGACTTTCAGTGATCTCTGCAAAGGCACTTAGGAGTGTCTGATTCCTCAACTTAGGAGAGCTTTGCAACCTATAGCACTCAAGCAGTATTAACGTCATCAGTCTTTCCAAAAGTAAAACTCTGCTCTAGGTACGCCAGGCAGCTTTTAGCCACTGTCACTTTCAAATCAAGTAAATAAGTAATTCAATAGTTTAACCACTGTTAATATCATTAACTTCTAATTACTATATCTATCTATTCCATCTTTCAATATATAATCACAGCAGCTATTTTTGTCAGATTAACTTTTCTGGTGTGGAGAATACAGTAGAGAAGCAAGGAATACTTCCTTATTTTTGTTGTTTTAAAATACCTTTCAAATAAACTTCATCTCCTCCCATTTCTCCCTCTCAATGTGAAAGCAAATTAAAAAAATTAAAATCAGTATCAAAATATCTGAATGTGTGTTTATGTTTTTCACTAATGTTCTTCATATTTGGTTTTAGATATAACTATTTTTTAATCCTATTTGGCAGCTGCAGCCCTGAGAGGCTGACCCTGCCTTTGGGCTTTGAGGATATATTTCAAGACTGTAAGGTTGAATATTGACAGTTCAGACTGACTTGTCATTGAAAAATATCTGTATTAAACAGGGACCTTTACCTTGTGGAGTAATATTAGAATGGGAGTTTTTCTGGTACATTTTATTTTATTACTATTCAAATCAGCTCACATCAACTAGTTTGGAAAATCTTTCTCTTAGTATTTATCATGTTCTCAGGTAAAGAAGGTAAACATGACAGTGTCTCTTTCACATACACTCCTACTGAGATTTTGTTAGGGAATTTTTTGTCTATTTTTGTTTTGGTTGACTTGTTTGAATATTTTTCTTTTTTATTGAAAGATTGTTCAAAATATCCGCTCCCTATTTTCAAGTCTTAAGCTTCTAACTGACCAGCCAACACAAAATTTTTTCAGCACTCATAATAATCTACTCCTTCAAAACTAGCAACTTTGCCAACAATATCTGCAGTATATTTTAAAGATTATAAGGATCACTGGGATTTTGTCACTTTGACAATTAGGGAGCTATAGCATCCCCTGCACCAAAGCACCTGCTGGCATTTTCCCAGTGTATGTGGTTCTTTAACTGCAGAAAATCAATTTGCTTCATATTTGATTTCTTTCCACCCTTGTCTCCATTTCAGCATAATTCCTTTTGCAAAGTAGTAATGATCTGGTTTTCAATAGAAGTTACCATACATTTTTATTTATTTATATTTCATTGGAATGTTAGTAACAGTTTCATCAACGTAGTATTTGGAAGTTCTAGATAAAGTGTCTGCGAACATTTCAAAGCATTTAGAAGACTTGTTTTTTTTTTCCTCTTCTACCTACTTTTGATGCTTTTTTTCCGGTTTATTTCCATTTATTATTTCCATTTATTATTTCCATTTATACTTGGCAAAAGGAAGATTATGCTGCCAGACATAAAAACTAAGATTTTTGTCATTATGCCACCAAATTCTGCCTTAAATATTTCATTGTACCTTCTTATTGTTTCTAGTTTTGCATTAGTATGTTGCAACTATGATTTAGAACTAGATTTTTAAAAAACAGCAATTTGCACACATAAACAAATGGAGAATTACTTAAAAATCCCATTTAATGGGTACCATTATTTCAAAAACAAAAAAATAAAATTCTGCATGACAGAACCAAAAAATGAAAGTCATTTCAGCTATTATTCCACAAATAGGTAAATTACTTCCTGCTTTGTCCAGGTTAAATTTGAAGGGAGAGATATTCAGCTCTCACATGTTGTCATTAAGAGTACATAGCTGTTATCTAGATCTGTCATCCTGTTCCATGGTGTTGGTGGATGTCTGATGTGACACAGCATGTAACATTGACTAAGTACATGGTTGACTCCTGTGTGGCCTATAGGTCACTGTTACTTCCACTGATGAAAAAGTATACAATGGTAACTGCAAAAAAACATGCCACTCAGCTCTGAAGAAATACCCATCCCACACTGCAGAGCAGCTGGAACAACACGTACCAGCTCTTCAAGTCTGATCCCCTTTTCCATCTCTTTTCTGTCAAAAAGATGCAGCCCAACCCCATCTTCCTGACCCCTGAGGGCAGTAAATTTCTTATTTCTTTGCAGTGCTGAGAAGACTTGAGCTGACACTAACAATCTGCACTGGATAATATCTGCCACAAAGTATGTTTCCAATTGCATTTGGATGTTCAGGTCCCATATAACTTTTGCCCATAGAGTATCTCATCTCAGTTTTTCTCATATGTTTAGATCATGAGTATGGTCTCTCTTTCTTTCGCACCTGTGTGTTCTACTAAACACACTGGACCAATCCCATACTGAGCTATCTAGGCTTTATTTCGATATTACTATTATCAGTACAAACTGGAAGAAATCATCCTATTTACTAAAATTATATAATTAAATCAGTTATTTACATTTCCAGTAAGAATTGGCTGGAGTACAGATTATGACTTATTTTCTTAAATGTATGTTTGACAACCACTGAAATTTCTCCTCATTATAAAACTAGAAAACTGAAGAAATATTTTCTTCCTGAAATTTGATAATATCACATATCTAATTTTGCACAGTTTCTATAATGGCAGAAACTGTCTCTAGCTTTAGAGGTTCTTTGGAGCTGTTTTTCACAGCTGCTGCTGTCTTGCACACTGGAAATGAACAGAATATTGAAAACAACAGTAAGGTCTAATTATGTTAACTCAAACATGAACGTCAATTGATTTTTAATATAGATCTGACAGGGACTCTATTGCAGCTCTCAGCTGCACTGCTTTGCTTCTATCATATGACAAAAATAGAGGCATATTGATGTTTTCTTTCACTGTCTCATTGTGTGTTTTCTAACAACTCATTAAGTAATTAACCTTTTCAAAACCCTCAGTCTTAACCTATCTGTATTCACATTGACTTTTGTGAATTAGGTCATCAAAGAGATTTGAAAAATTCCACTGAATTGGAATTTGCCTCTAAGTAATTAATTAAAAAAAAAAAAAAAAAGGACAGTGGTGGTACCTTTGCAATCATTGCTCAATTCCCATTTCAAGGTACAAGCTTTGTCCAAGCACAGCTGCAGTTACTCATTAAAATTCCAAGTGCTTTTTTAAGTATTTTTAGTACTTACTATTCTTTTTCAATTAACATAAATGTTAGAAAAAATACACTACCTTTTCATACCTCATCTTAAATCTTCTTGAAGCCTAGAAGCTTTACTGCTGTGCAGATTTTTTTATCCACAATGTGTTTTTTTCAGTTTTCACTTTAATGCTTACTCTTTAGAAAACTTCATTCCATGTGTGAACTGTCCTATAAATCTACCTGTTATCTTAATAACTGTCATCACATTATTGCATTAATTTTAATATGTTGTCAGTTTAAAACTCTATTAACATTTTAATTTCATTATAATGACAGTAGACAAAATTTGTTTTATGATCTGTCTAAATCACCTTTGGAGACACTTTTTCAGACTAAATTAGAAATATATTGCACTACTAGATGAAGTAGTTTCCTTCTGGTAGTGTAGATCTACAAATCTACTTAAAACTCTGTCAGGAGTGATATACAGCTGCCATTAGAAAAATCGTTAAGACTTTATAGGCATCTTCTGACACTAGCACTAACTTGTGAACTTTCTTAATAAGCTTACAAATGATGCTTCTTTGTATTTTATACCATCATATAGCCTTCACAATTGAGGCTGAGGAAAAGATTCACTCTAGCTAGCATTTTGTAACTTCTTCTCTAGTGACATTATGTTTAATAAAAAATAAGTTTTAGTTAAAGGTTTTGTTTTGTCCTCAAACTGTATTCCACATAGCTGTCCTTTGAGATTACAGTATCTGCTAGTTTACTTGATGTACATTTTATTCCATTAATTTTCACCAACTCCTCTTTTTAGTCATTCAGGTTTTCAAGTATTTATATATATGTGCATGTATATATATATATATATCTTATAAGGAGTGGCTGAGGGAACTGGGATTGTTTAGTCTTACAAAAAGGACGCTTGGGGGAAACCGTATCACTCTCTACAACTACCTGAAAGGAGGTTGTAGCGAGTTGAGGGTCGGTCTCTTCTCCCAAGTAACAAGCAATAGGAAAGGAAATGGCCTCAAGTTGTGCCAGGGGAGGTTTAGATTGGACATTAGGAAAAATTTCTTCACTGAAAGGGCTATCAAGCATTGGAACAGGCTGCCCAGGGAAGTGGTAGAATCACCACCCCTGGAGGTATTTAAAAGACATGTGGATATGGTTTGTGTTCAGATAGCACCTCCTGTATTTCAGTTTGTGCCCACTGCCTATAGGCCTTTCAATAGGCACCACTGAAAAGAGCCTGGTTCTGTATTATTTGGACTCTCTCTTCAAGTATTGAAATACATACGTTGATGAGATCCTTCCCAGAGCCTTCTCTTCTCTAGACTAAACAGTTAGAACTCCCTGAGTCTCTCCTCATAGGACAAATGCTTCCATGAGCATCTTCGTAAACCTTTGCTGTACTCACTGGATGTGCATGTCTCTCCAGGTAACCCAGACTAGAAACAGTAATCTAGATGTGGCCTCACCAGAGCTGGGTAGAGCTGGTTTACTTTTTTAAAGGAGTTTTGACTTGCATTTGTAACCTACATCTTTGTTGGATACTTACTTTACGTTCAGCAACACAATCTTCACAGAGCAGTGGACTGTGTAAATCCTATGAACCAGAGACAATGGATAGTGGGAATGGATATGGGAGCCTGTGTAAAAAATGAAAGCAGAAGAAAACACCTCAATGAAAAAGCAATTTTACTGGAGTGATAAGACTGTATGACAGATGGCTTGTAAAATTTCTCTTTTTTTCTGAATTTTATGGTGGTCTGGAAAAGAACATAATAGAAACCATAAAAATTACCACAGGAGTTACATATTTTTCAAAATATAGTATCACTGAAGAATGACAAACACTTACGTGATCTTAATATCTTTTCTGTTTTATAAAAGAATGATTTTTAAAACAGCTGGTTTACACCTATGTTGATCTTCAGTCATTTTAATATATATACACACACTAGCATACATTTAATGAAATATTTAGGCAGCTGAAAAATCTAACTTTCAGTTACCAGCCTTCTGGGACTTCATTCATTTGCCCAGACAAAGGAATGCAATGCTTTCTGAGATGCCTTGAGGCATTTAAGACATCCACATGAGCTTCACAAAAGGGACACTGGACCAATAAGAAAGCCACGTCTCTCTGCAGAATAGCCAGAGACCAGATGGCATACCTTAGGGCATCTCAGCAAGTACTAGACACTCATATTTAGTCAACTGAACCCTGTTCTGGGACGTGACATATTTAATTCTGTATGATGTTGGATGCTGACTTCAATGCAGTTCTAGGACCCAGGAAATACGAACTTTACATACACAAACAAAGTTCATGCAACTCTGGGGTAAACAACAGATAAACAAGGGTTGCATCACTTCATGACTAGATTCAGATACCTTGTTTCAACCAAAATCTGACTTTGCACTCTAAAGATTATTTATCTGTTTGCTTGTTTGTTCATTTGCTTGCTTATAGGTTCCAGTCACTGTTCATCCACTGGTTTAGGTACTGAAGGTTTAGATGCAGTTGACCTTTGATAATTTAAAAAAACCAAACAAACCACGACAAACCAACAGCCAAAACCACAAATCATGTTGTTTTCAGAGACTTTCAATATGTTTCTGAATCACTATGAATGGTCAGGTTTTGCCCAGGAAGTAGTTATGGTCTGTGACTTAACATGGTCACTTAACGTTGCTGTGGTTGTTAATATAAGTGGTATTAATACCATAAATACCATAAACCATTAGACTGTATATATAATTTTTCTTTGTAAGACTGCATAGAGAATGCCTGTATTGTGTTGTGGGGAGGGAGGCTGCAGAGGTGGCTTCTATGAGGAGCTATCACGATGTCAGGCAGAGCCAGTTCCAGTTGTCTTCTAGATGAATGTGCGTAAGACACTACCTGTAATTTCCCCTAAACAAAAACTGAGAGGAGCAGCCAGAGGGAAGCATGAAACAAATGGTGTGACGCAAAGGGCAGGGACATCACAGGGCGAGAAGAGGCCCTTCCTAAGAAAATTCTCAAGCGCTTGCAAGTACCAGGCTGTCTGCTCAAGGCTAACACCTGCTTATCTGTTGTGTGATTCAGGCAAAAGAAAACTCAAAGGCGCCTGAACTACAGATATATGGAAATAGGACAGCTCGGCTTTTCTTCAGCAAGGACAAGCTGTTTCTTCGAAAGGCTACTGTGCCCAATGAATGACTTTTGCCTCGTTATCCACTAAATTCATATTAAAATTGGCACCCCTGTGTGATTATCGAGCTCATGCTAAACATATATGACTATAGCTCTCAGCTCCTTACCCAAATCATGCAACATTCCCAACACCACCTGGGATCAGGGGGAGAACTGTTGCTAACAGTGAGGCAGGCTGTACTGATACAGCAAACATCTTCTCCCCCTAGGGAGAAGATTTTTCCCCGAAGAGATTTTTCCCTGGGGAATACACAGAAGAGTACTTCTACGAATCAAAGGCACCACTCCTCCCCTGGCATTAATTGGATCAAAGCTGGAACCAGGACCAGTGATCTCTTTATCTCTCTCTCGCTCTGCCTCTCCTCTATGCCTCTGTTTCTTTTCCTTTTCCTTTTCTCTTTTCATTTTTCTTTTAAAGTTAAGTAATGTAAGGCATACTGTACCCCATGCCATAATTCATATTCATTGTATATCTGTTATTAAGTACCACTGACATAATTTGTTGTATATCTGTTGCTAAGTAATGCAATGTATACCTTACCACTTGCCATAATTTGCTTTATACCTTACCAATTATCGTGGACCTAGTTAAGATATATACTAACCACTGTAGGAATCTACTAAATGTTTGTAACCTTGAGAGTTGTAGCTAAGAGAAAAGAGTGAGGAAATGCCAGAGAAACAGCTCAGCCACCAAGGTCAGTGTAGGAAGGGGAGGAGGTGGTCCAGGCACTGGAGCAGAGACTCCCCTGTAGCCTGTGGTGAAGATTATGGGGATGCAGGTTGCCTCCCGTTGCAGCCCACGGAGGACCACAACGGAGCAAATATCCACACTGCAGCCATGGAGGACCCCACAATGCAGCAGGTGGATGTGCCCTGAAGGATGCTGCAGCCCATGCAGAGCCTGTATTGGAGCAGGCTCCTGGCAGGAGCTGCGGCCTGTGGAGAAGAGCCCACATGGAGCAGATTTTCTGGCAGGAAACATGGCTTGCAGGGGATCCAAGCTGGAGCAGTCCATTCCTTAAGGACAGCAGGTTGCTTTAATAAGATTTAAATTTGCTTAATTAGCAAATGAGATAATTATATATAGGAAAGCTAGTAAAATATTTAAAATTTTCACACTTTCACCCATATGGCATAATTTCTCTTTATGTGCCACTGTTGAAGCCTACCCAAAAACACTGGTCAGATAAGTGAAACCTTGACTGCATCTGCACAGCTTTAACTCAGATGATTCAGTAGGTGCTGGGAAAATAAAGACAGACAGACAATTGTTACGAGGAAAGCTTACCAAAAGCTCTGGACTACATCTGACCTCTTTTAAGAATTTAGATATGTGTGGGAAAGAAAAAAGAAGCACAGAACCGTTGAAAATATTACATCTGTATAACATATTTGGATTGAGAAATTAGAAAGTGGTAGCAGTCCAGATAGCAACTGCTAAATGGCTTTAGATATGAGGAAAGTCAAACAGATTTGCCTGGGGAAGCATGACGAACAAGGTCGGCTAAGTTGGAAAACAATAAGAAGTGAAGACAATAGTTTCTCAATGGGAAAAGACACATGGATGTCCCAGGACCGTGAAGAAAGCTCAACCCAAGGAGGAACTGATATGCATGGAAATTAGGATTCCAGCCAGGACTTGGATATGTGACTGGTCAGAAGTCAGGGTCTGAATCCCCTGGGTCTACAGGCTGATTTAAATTGAACCAGAACTGGTTAAATTGAACTGGTCCTACGGCCCAAATTGATGTGATTGTAAGGAGTGCGTGTGTCATAGGAAGGGAAACTTAGAATAGAAATCATTGTCTACCCACTGTACTAGTCCCACCTGAGAAACAAATTCTAGACTTTATCTCACCAAGTGGTGTGCTTCTGTTAAGAGTGCTCTCACATCCTGAATTCATTCATGACACAGTACTCTGATTTTCTTTGTATACTCTGATTTTCTTTGTATTTAGGGTAGTCTGCACATGCCTTTGGAATCACAGTGTTTCTCAATTATTATTCCCTCCTTTTGTGCAATATCTTTATCAGAAATTTTCAGTAAGGCTGACCTGACTACGTTTGGATGCGTAGTGGATGCAGTGCAATGGATTTAGTCCCCTGTGCTCCTGTTGTAATCAGTGGAATCACTAGTTCATATTTTGTCTTATTCGGAAGTATACATAGGCCAGAGAATTAGCCAGTATTTTTTCGATATTACAGTTGTGGTCATATTGGGGAAGTGGAGCTGGTTGTTTTTTCCTTTGTTTTTAACTGCGTTATGTGGAAAATATGAATGAAGCAAAATGTAAGAAAATGTAAATAAAAATTGTGATTTTGGGGCTTTCCGGATGATAGCATTCTATTTTTAAATTTGAATTTAAGTAATGGGCATGTGATTTCTTTTTCTATTGCACTCCCTAAACATCATAAAAATACATTTTTTACCACCTAACATTATTTCTCTACTTCTATAGCTATAAATCAGCTCAGAAAACAGCAACATCAAAATCTTAAAACCTGGGCTGCACTTTGGCAGAAAACCTTTTTTCCAAGCAACCTTTAGATTGTTCACGCATTTGTAACCATGTCAGGAGGAACGAAACAGACATGACTTCTAACCTATTTTAGGAATGACAAATTGCAACATTTAACAGAAAAACATTCCTTTTGTGTGGTGGTTTTTCTTTTTTAAATTAATTAGCTGAATCCAACATTACTTGAGATCTTCATATCAAAGTCCAATATACAGTCACCTAATGTTCATTATAACTCCAAGAAGTACATTGAAACACCACATCTCAATAACATATAATGTATTGAATCTACTAAATTATAAATTTTAGATGTGGATTTCTTTGGACAGTGAACTTTTTCACTGAAGACATGATTTAAAACACACTGAAGAAAATGGAAAGTCTGGTAATTTGTTGAAATAGGTTTTGGATCATTCTGTCAGTCTGAAGAACAAAAAATCTAGCCCAAAAAAAAACAATAATTCTGAAACAAGATGGTTTTATTTTCTAATACCAACTAACTGATGCCATTTACTCACCGACTATAAACTGGTTTGCTTATCAAGTGAAACTAACTCTTCAACTTCTTTTTAAGACCATCATAGAAAGGAGGAAATTTATTCAGACAGATCTTTCTCAACAGTTATTCAAAATTCATTTGATGATATTCCTTCTTCTACCCCTTTGTAAATTTATGCTTGGAATTTTACAGTAACAGGGACAGATGTTGATGCTGAGTTTTATAGTGATAGAGGTATCTATAGTGTATTTATAGTGTGAGGACACTGGATCATTAGTACCAAGTTCCTGGAAAGAATGCAAAAAATTCTGCACAGATTTTCTGCCCGCTGAATAGATGTCAGAGATCACGACAATGAATGAACTATGACTGTGAGTAGGAAGATCATTAGCCAGAGTTCAAGTTTCTGTTTTTCCTGCCATTGACTTGGTCCTTTAAGGATGCTAAGCATGGCTGCCTTAAATTTTGGGAGACCTGCAGCACTGAACATGAACTTGCATAGATTACAGACTATATGAAATCAGAGTAGAATCTGGTTTTAATCAATTATCTGTATAGTTAATGTGTGTATAAACTACTGCAAAATAATTTTGCAGGTAATCCACAGTATTAATCCTTTTAGGTCCTCTTTAACTAACATAGTGTGTCCTTTGGTTAAAAATATCTCTACCTTGCTGCCACCAAAAATTAAAAGGAAGAAACAGAATTAGAGAACAAGTCGTATGAGGAGAGGCTGAGGGAACTGGGCATGTTTAGCTTGGGGAAGAGGAGGCTGAGGGGGGACCTCATTGCCCTCTACAACTACCTGAAAGGAGGTTGTAGAGAGGTGGGCATTGGCCTCTTCTCCCAAGTGAATAATGACAGGACCAGAGGAAATGGTCTGAAGTTGCAGCAGGGGAGGTTTAGATTAGGTATTAGGAAGAATTACTTTCCTGAGAGGGTGGTCAGGCACTGGAACAGCCTGCCCAGGGAGGTGGTGGAGTCACCATCCCTGGAGGTATTTAAGAAACATGTAGACATGGATCTTCAGGGCACACTGTACTGCCCAAGATTATTTGTTTGTAGGTGGGTGTGATGTGGTGGGGTGTTGTGTGTGGTGTTGGTTTTGGTTTTGTTTTTTTTTGTGGTTGGACTCGATGATCTCAGAGGTCCTTTCCAACCATGATGATTCTGTGATTCTGTGAAATATTATAGAATCATAGAGTAATAGAGTCATAACACAGTTTGGGTTGGAAGGGACCTTTAAAGGACATGTAGTCCAGCCCCACTGCAATGGCCATGTGTAGTTGGGTTGTGTATGCTTAAAAATTCCTCAGGCCTTTTCAATCTCTGCATAAAAGATCATCAGGCAAGATGATTCATCTCTCCAAAAAACATACCTAATGCATACCACCATCTGTGACAGAAATTCTACTAACTGAGTTCACTCTTTTGGAAAACAAAAATTTTTGACATAACCAAGAGTCTTTTCCAAAATTTCCCAGTATGGCAAGGTACAAAAAGCTCTCAAAAAGGAACTTTTTTCCTTGTGTTTTGTGTTTTGTTTTGTTTTCTTCATGCTGTACTAATGTCTAAATCAGGGCATGACCTTTATATGGGAAATGAAAGGACAAAATTTACCTCTGTAATTTGCATCATCTAGTTTCCTATTTAGTTTCTTAATGGTGATGAGGAAAAAGAATTCCTTGCCAGAAAATGAATGCTTTTGCAAATGGTGATATGAAATGATGAAAGCTGGAGACCTATCTTTAATCTTAACAGAATCTGACTGCAAATAATTCTGTCAGAATTTATTTCAGGTCACAGAAATTAAAATGAGTAGATGAAAATTTGGGTTAACTTTTTTTTTTTCCCCTCCAAATGCAAGCTATTTGAAATACGTAGGATTTTATATAGTAAAACTAGAGTAAATCCTGACAGTCAACTTTCAGAGCTTTTTCATGATCGAAGGCATAATAAAGCAAGAAACTGTCAACGGATTTTGTGAATAAATTATTTGACAAATAAGCCATTTTTATGGTAACAGATTATTTGTGGACCAGTACAGGTTTCTATCAACGTATTATTTGGCTGTTAATGGTTCCCATGGGTAAATGAGATAAAATGCAGTCTGTGAGTGTTCTTAGACTTCTGTGGTTATTCCCTATTGCTATTTTTCATTTCAGTGCAAGACTGCTCACCTAGGTGACACAATCTTTTTTGTGATGGCACAACTGTAACTCTTAAAATGGGAAAATAAACAAATGAGTGATGAATAACAAATGAACAAAGAATGCAGCTGTCCACACTGTCCACAGGAAAAATTACTTTTTCATATAAATTATATTCCCTAAATATTTGTGCGAACAGCATGCTTATACAGAATTATTCAGAAAATGAACCATAAAATTTACAAAAATATCCATGTGGAATTTGAATGCATCTGTCTAAAGGTGACTTCTGTATTATTCAGAGAGTTCTAATCCTTAATGTTTAGAATACATCAAACATGGGAGTTTTTTTGCATTTGATTTTGAGCAGCACATAAGAGAGCAGAGTCCTCCTCTTTATGAACTAGAATACAGTGAGAATACTCATTGCACAGTAACAATTAGGGCAGTTGTAATGTAAATAGTTGCTAGCTATTTTTTGGAAGGGACCACTACAAACTGTGTGTTATGTTTTTACAAAGTTGCCAGCTACACTTTTTATGAGCCCGGAGTGCTCTTTATGAGTATAATAAAAACAGACTAGCATTCATGTGTGTCTTTGATTGTGTTAAGTGTGATACTGCAAGCAGAACGAGGCCTACCGAAGTTCCCCTTGTACAGCTGAGTGGCTGTGTTCTTTTTACTCTTTATTTTTTCTCATTAAAACTTTAAATAAACAAAATACAGAGAAATAGCAAGTATATGAATTTTTGATATGTTATTAATTTTAAGCAAGGTAACATATATAATCTTAAAAATTACCGAATAACTTGAGGGGTTTTGTTGTTGATGTTGTTAGTTCACCACTCAAAATATATTGCATATTGCTATCATACAAAATATTTCTAAGGGACAGTTGTCAGTGAACCCATTTAATTTTATGAGGACTTTTTTTATCAGTAAAGGAAAAAAAATCCACCTTTTACACCTTACCAATAAATATTTGTACTTCATATTTGTTCCTGGAGGAAGCTGCTTCAGAGCTTTAAATTAAAGCACTAGTATATAGAGGCCTCACAAGTAAGCTCAGTTGGGTTCACCTTTTGTGTCTTCAAAACCCAAATTCTCCCTTAGACATCCAACAAGAGGGAAGACATACTGCAATAATTATATCAGCCTAAATAAATCACTATAGTTTCTAATTACAGGAGTTATTTACAATATAAAATAATATTTACAACAAGGTGATAATTGTGAATGCCTGATTTCCATTTATACTATTTTTCTGATCATGTGCAAGGTGAATCTAATTACTGACTGCAAAAGCCTTTTTAAGGAAAATGGGTCCACCTGAGAGTAAATCCCTTGCTGAAATATCCCACACCTGTATTGTTAATCTCCATTAACTGTAAAAGGAATATAAGGCAGTAAGGCTCCTAACTTTAGTGGCTTTTCAGGTCACCTGAATTAAATGAGATTAATCCCCCACTAACAGTTCACAGACTACCAAGTCTTCATGATTCTGGAATATTTTGTACTATAAGTAAAAAATAAAGTTAATTTGCAAGAGATTTTTACTACTGTTGCAGATTAAAAATTTTATCTGTGTAATTTTTTTTAACTTAGCTCTTTCTTCCCACCAGGTCTGAAAGATACTCAGTTATATGAAGCATTTGTAGAGATGCTCCAAATCTGATCTCTCTTTAAACGTCTTTGTATAATATCCAAACTTCTTATTACTTAGTGGCATGTAGTAAGAATTACAGTTTTTATTCTTTTAAGTATGTGTTGCAGAAGAATATGTTATGAGCAACTTATTGCAAAGGAGATGTGGATGTGAGATGCCGATCGGTGCAATATATCACTTCAATTACTGCAATAGTCAAGGCAAACATATAAGAAACACAACTATGCGGCCATTTTGGCACAAGGAGCACCCGTTGAAAAAGGTGTTAATTAAATTTCATGAAATTACTATAACTGGATCAATTGAGTCTGACAGTGCTTGGGCTCGGACAGTAACTAAAATTTTCACTGTTATGTATAACACCTCATTAATTTTTCTTACCTATGAATTAAAAAATGTAAACAGTTCGTTCTTCATACTTAGTTTTGTAAAATTTTTATTGATGTCTCCTAGATTGTGTTTAATTTGCTTTGTGCTTAAACCTGGATGTAGTATCTCTGGAAAGGTGCATGCTAGCCAACTATATGAGAAGCTCATGTATTCTTAGGTGTGCATAATAACCTTTATGACTTTGAAGAAGAATATACTGACACACTGTATGAAAAAAGCATGCTAAGAATAATAACTGTAATTCAAAATGTAATATGTGTGATTATATGAATAATTGGTAACCTATTATTGGAAGAGTTTTATACAACGTTACCTATTGTATGGAAGTGAAAATTTTAAGTAAGAAAATTTGAGCATATTCAACTACTTTCAAAAGGTATTTAAACTGCTTCATGTTATGCAAACCAGTTTAATAACATTAGTGTACAAAAATATTGACAGTTAGAATGCTGCGTAGAACAAAGTTGTGAAACGTATTTGTTTTGGAGATAGCAACACTGATCTTAGCTTAAAATTCCTATAGAGCATTTCAATACATATGTGAAATAAGTATATTTTCTCATATACAAAATTGATACTGTTTTATCTTAATATACAGTGATCTGTCATATTTTTGGAAAATTAAATCATAAAAGCGTTGTCTTTGAAATATTATTTTTCTTCACAACTTTCTAATTTATTAGAATAATACTCTTCAGTTTATCTTTTGAAATGACTGTGCGCTTAATATTTGTATTTGAATGTCCATATTGTTATTGATAGATAAAATGAAAAAATAACCTGTTTAAGGCCATAGAGTCCTGAAAAGGATGCTCTCATTAAGTGATCCAAGTGTCTAGACTACATCCCAAAAGACCAAACCAACCAAACAAAAAACCAACCTCTAAAAAACACTGATCAAAAATTTTATAAGTCCTTGTATTAATGCAATAAAAAATTATAAATAGAAAATAATCTCTTAATTGGCTGTCAAAATCTATCTCAGTAATAGTTACAAAATGTGTATTTAAGGCTGTTGTTTCATTATTCACTTCTCAGAGACGTGATTTCCTGCTGTAACTCTCTATGAATTTAAGTTACTTTGTAGCCCTTTCCCACTCTCACACCGAACCACAGCCAGCCACATCCACTTCACTGAAACCTTTAATAAAAAAACCTTTTTTTTTGCACACACTTGTTCTGCTTACTTTTCCTTAGTTTCCACATCAGAAGCACATACCGCAGGCTGCTTCAACAGTGATTTTCAATATACTATATTTATACCAGTTCATTTTATGTGATATCTCTATTGCTTGTTGGATGCCCATTCTTTCTAAGATAGAACCCTAAGATGAAAAACTTTACCGTGGGAGAACAGGATGGTAACAGGATTGTGGAAGAAGCAGAGACCAGAAGCGCTGGCAGGGGAAGGCCCATGAGCAAGTCCTAAGTACCCATAAACGATATTTGGCAGCCCGACTGGTTGAGGAGAATTCCGCCCGCCTGGCAGTAGGGGGTTGCAGGGGCGTGTTGGTTGGGAAATAAGATACATTAGTACTACATAAGCTGCCTGTTTGTTATAATAAACGATTCTGGTTGCCTCTCTGACTGGGGTCCGTGCCTTCATACACTACAAATGGCACCCAACACGGGGCATTAATCAGGAGACTGAAAGACGTCCGGACCGGTAGCGTAGCCCGATGGAACCAGGGATTGCCTCGAGGACTGACTTCACTGTTGGCCCATCACCTTCTGCAGGACAGAGGTGGGCAATTGGAAACCATGGGAAACACACTGGTGAAAGAAGAGCAGGGAAACACACTGCTGAAAGAGCAGCAAATGAGTCTAAAAGTACTACAGTATATTTTAAAAATTCAGAATCGATCTGTACCTACCCTGTCTTTACTAATGTTCTTAGACTGGGTACGAAATAATGTCCTGGACTTTCCTAAGACCGGCTGCTTTGACTGGGGTTTGTGGGACAGGACAGGAACTGGACTTTGGAACGCAGCCACAGGAACAGATACAGCAGCCACTAAGCATTTACCAGTGTGGCGTCAAGTGTCAGAAGCCTTGAGACAGATTAAAAAAGAGGCAAAAACTGATCTCCCTGAACGCCCAGAGCACTCCTCTGCTCTACCACTGGCACTTACTTGTAATAGTGCAGCGCAAAAATCAGACCCCGGGGCAGACCATCATTTTGACCCTGGTTCTGTGAACCGTGAAAAGGAGACAAATCTGTACCCCCTGATGACGAATCGAGGGGGGCGGTTGGGGGTGTTGCGCCGACTCAGACTGTGTTTTACGGGGCTCTGGAACAATGTAGAAAAGAAGCTATAGCCAAGGGAGGTACAGAATTGCTACAAGCTTTTCCTGTGACTTATCAAAGGTGGCCAGCAGCTGCACTGGAAATCTCTACCTTAGATGCGGTAGAAGAATTGAGAAAATCAGTAAAGGACTGTGGTCTTTAATCAGCATATACCTTTAGCTTATTGGTAACCATTGGTGACGGATATGTTATGACTCCTCATGATTGGGAACTGTTGTTGCGTATGATTTTGTCGGCTCTGCAATGTGCTGTATTCATGACTGAGTACCGTGATCTCACGACTGCTAAAGCACTGAGTAACTTAACGGGCAACTTAAATCGTATTGGTGTGAATGAGCTCGTCGGTGAGGGGCCTCGGGCTACCCCCGAGGCGCAAGCCCAAATGGACAGACAGTGTTTTGAGCAAGTAAAAGAAATTGTATTGCGCATGATAAGACGGGTACCTGATACAGCCGCTCCAGAAGCTTCCTTTTCTGCTATCACACAAGCACCTGGAGAACCCTATATAAAATTCCTTGATCGGCTCCAAAATGCAATAGAGAGACAAGTAGATAACCGAGCAGCTCGTGATATTCTTATAAAAAAATTAGCGTTCAAAAATACTAATGCTGACTGTCATAAAGTATTGAAAACAATTAAGAATGCTAACCCTTCCATCACTGGAATTGATGCCGTGAAAGACAAAATCAGGACTCAATAGTTGGGATGACTATTAAGCAGGTATCCTTTATTGCAGCGCTGGACACACAGGGGATCGCTCCTCCAAATGTGCGTGCCAGACAGAGTTAGTTTGACAACATATATGCATACACACATACATGCAAAGGAGTCTTAACATATTCATTAGTTTCCAGTAATTCATTACCATATGCTACCTCCCTCTTGGAGTCCCCCATTTGTCAGAGATAAGATAACATTGTGCTGGCCTCATGATTGCTACCTACATGCATGCCTTCTTCCTGTCTTGTTACTTATCGTAGCTCTGCAGGGGTGTAGGCCCCTGTTTGTGGTCAGCCACGTTATATTTGCTAACTCATACTTAGGTAAGCAAACCTTCAAGCCATACCTAGCCTTATTCTTTAATTCAATATGCTAAAAGTGTGCCAAGATATCAGCACAGAATCTACACAGCTCACTGTGGGGGCTGCTCAAAAGGACAAACTGCTGCATTTGCATGACTTAGTTACAAGAACAACTGGCCGCTGGCCCCATTGTAAAAAGACAAAGACCTGCAGACAGCCGTCTGCCAAGTCTGCCTTGCTGTCCAAGGAGCAGGCTTGCAGGTAGCCTAGGAAAAGGTCCAACATGAACCACCCTGGAAATAGCTCGATGGAAAATTCCAACTCACCCCATCCAGCCACAAGCACTGAAGCTGGCGTTACAAATAAAGACTCTCAATCTTCTGCAAAAATTGTTAGGAGCCAAGATATAAAATGTATCAATGGATTGGCCCAAGTTGTTGAGCCTACAGCTGTTGTGCGTGCTTTTCAGCTTTTTTCTGATGTAAATCTCAATATCATAACTGATTCTTTATATGTTACAGGAATTGTTCAGCATATAGAAGGCGCTTTCCTAAAGGAAGTCAACAACCCAGAGTTATTCGCACAACTTAAAAAATTATGGCATTATGTTTCCTATCCTAAATTACCCTATTATATCCCGCATATACAGTCACACACCTCTCTGCCAGGACCCCTAGCTGAGGGCAACCATGCTGCTGACAAAGCCACACTCGCCCTCGCCACACCACAATTATTTCAACAAGCACAGCTCTCACATAACTTTTTTCACCAAAATAGGAAGGCACTGCAAAAGTAATTTCAGCTAACCACAGACCAAGCACTTAATATCATCTTGACATGCCCTGAATGCCAATCTATAGCCCCGTTGCCACAATTGGGAGTTAACCCACGTGGCACCTCACCACTGCAAATTTGGCAAATGGATGCTACACATTTTGGAGAATTCGGTGGCCTAAAGTATGTACATGTAACTGTTGATACTTTTTCTAATTATATCTTTGCCACTGCACATACAGGAGAAAAGAGTCGAGATGTCCGACGACACTGGCTAGCAGCTATCGCTGCCATGGGTATACCAGAAACCATCAAGACAGACAATGGCCCTGTGTATGTATCTAAAACCACATTCGCCACATCACTGGAATTCCACACTCCCCTACAGGGCAGGCAGTTGTTGAGCGTGCCCATCAAACACTAAAGCAATTGCTAATTAAACAAAAAAGGGGGAGTCTGGAAGATCCACCTCAGGAATGACTATGGAAAGCCACTTTTGTTTTAAATTTTATAAACAGAAACAACACTGAAATGACACGAGTGAATCAACACTTTGCAATACTCCTTTAGGAATAAAAAAGATTATTCTAGACATTATTATTTTAAGCCTAAAGAAAAGGAGGCTGAGGGGAGACCTTATTGCTCTCTACAACTACCTGAAAGGAGGTTGTAGAGAGGCAGGGGTCAGTCTCTTCTCCCAAGTCACAGGCAACTTGACTAGAGACAATGGCCTCAAGTTGCACCAGGGGAGGTTCAGGTTGGATATTAGGAAAAATTTTTGCACTGAAAGGATTATCAAGCATTGGAATGGGCTGCCCAGGGAAGTGGTTGAGGTACCATCCCTGGAGGTGTTCAAAAGATGAGTTGGGGGACATTGTTTAGTCATGTTTTTTTGTCAGAGTTAGGTTGATGGTTGGACTAGATGATCCTGAAGGTCACTTCCAAACTAGATGACTCTATGATTATCTAGTGGAGCTGCCATATCTAACCATAAGAAATTACTTAAAACTGACTGTATCCTGCAGAACACCTACATCTTACACTAAAAAGAACAGATATTCTTGTGTTGTCTTTTCTAGGACCCTTGAGTGCAAAGTACTTAATCTGTAGGTCAGGGGACAGGGTTAGAGTGAAACCTAGCCAATTAAAAAGTGCATCCAGTCTGCACACAGAGTTCTTTTTCCATGTTTAGGTTCAGTTCACTGAATGTAGGTTGATGTATCAGATTCAAACATCCTTTTTAGTCAATGAAGGAAGCAGGCAGACTTAGAGAGAGAATATTCATACTCCAAAATATATATAATAATATGATATGATAATTTATGATATGATAATGATAGGACAATGTGATAATATAATAATATAATGAGTTAATAATATAATAATGTATAACATAATATATATAATATGTGAACAACCTCTCTAAAGTGTTATTTTCTATCTGTTGTCAATGAATGAGGCTCAAATAATTATCTCAGATGTGGAAATTATAGAATCATAAAATTGTTTAGGTTGGAAAACACCCTATAAGACCGCCAAGTCTGATTGTTAACCTAGCACTGCCATGTCCACCACTAACCATGTCCCTAAGCACCACATCCACATTAAACACCTCCAGGGATGGTGACTCAACCACTTTCCTGGGCAGCCTGTTCCAATGCTTGACAAACCCTTCAATGAAGAAATTTTTCCTAATATCCAGTCTAAACCTCCCCTGGTGCAACTTGAGGCCATTTCCTCTTGTCCTATCACTTGTTACTTGGGTGAAGAGACAGACATCGACCTCACTACAACCTCCTTCTAGGTCATTGTAGATAGCGATAAGCCCCCTTTTCTCCAAACTAAACAACCCCAGTTCCTTCAGACACTCCTCATAAGACCCTTCTCTAGAACTTCTCTGTTCTCTAGACCCTTCACCGGAATTGTTGCCCTTCTTTGAATGTGTTCCAGCACCTCAATGTCTTTCTTGTAGTGAAGGGCCCCAAACTGAACAGAGTATTTGAGGTGTGGCCTCATCAGTGCCAAATACAGGGGGACGATCGCTTCCCTAGTCCTGCTGGTCACACTATTTCTGATACAAGTCAGAATGTTATGGCCACCTGGGCACATTGCTGGCTCATATTCAGCCAACAGTCAACGAATATACCCAGGTCCTTTTCTGCCAGGCAGCTTTCCAGCCACCCTCCCTCAAGCTTGTAGAACTGCATGAGGTTGTTGTGACCCAAGTGTGGGACCTGGCACTTGGCTTTGCTGAATCTCATACCATTGGCCTCAGCATATTGATCCATCCTGTTCAAATTCCTTTGTAGAGCCTTCCTACCCTCAAGCAGATCAACGCTCCTGCCCAACTTGGTGTTGTCTGTGAACTTACTGATGGTGCACTCAATCCCCTTGTCCAGATCATTGATAAAGATATTAAACATAACTGGCCCCAATATTGAGTTCTGGGGAACAACAATTGTGACCAGCTGCCAACTAGACTTAACTCCATGCACCATCACTCTTTGGGCCCAGCCATCTAACCATTTCTTTATCCAGTGAAGAGTGCACTCGTCCAAGCCATGAGCAGCCAGTTTCTCCAGGAGAATGCTGTGGGAAGTGGTGACAAAGGTTTTAGTAAAGTCTAGGTAGACAACATCTACAGCCCTTCCCTCATCCACTAAGCAAGTCATCTTGTCATAGAAGGAGATCTGGTTAGTCAAGCAGGACCTGCCTTTCATAAACCCAGGTTGACTGGGTCTGATCACCTGGTTGTCCTGTATGTGCTACAGGACCCTGGCACCAAGGTCAGCCTCACAGGCCTGTAGTTTACCAGATCCTCCTTCTGGCCCTTCTTGTAGGTGGGCATCCCATTTGCTAACCTTCAGTCAACTGGGACCTCCTTGATTAGGCAGGACTGCTGATAAATGATTGAAAGTGGGTTGGTGAGCACTTCTGCCAGCTCTATTAGTACCCTCTGTGGATTCTATCTGGCCCTATAGACTTGTGCTTGTCTAGGTGGCGTAGCAGGTCACTAACCATTTTCCCTTGGATTATGGGGGCTTCATTCTGATCAGAGGATACAAAAAGGTAAAATGGATAAATGCTATCTTAAATGTAATTGTTGCTACCTAGACATCTCTGTATCAAGATAGAAGCAGAAATATGCTCATATTTATTTATGTAATGAGAACAGTAGTCAGAGACAAAAACTGGGTCTGGGGAAAGACCTGCTAAATCATGCTAAATAATGTAAAACCAACACAGCCAACTGAAGGTAAGACCTGTGTCTCATTCTTCCAAATGGGGTGGAAATGCATCAACAGTGAGGCATAAAGGGCAGGAGCAGCAGAGAAAGTGGGGTAACAGAGAAAATTCCAACATTTAGAAGTACCTTTGGGCACACTGGATAAATACAATATTAATGGATCTCATTAATTTGTGATGTAATTGTCTGTGGGCATGCATGGGCTGAAATAAGAAGGTAGACCAAATAATGTACTCAATTTATGAGAATGTCAGCTTTACTGGAAATAGAAACTAATACTTCTGGAGTTCACTGAGGAAAGATTGAAAATTTGTCCCTGTTACATCTTAATGTAAGTAATTCTAACTATCCAAACCAAAATGGGTGATTTCCAAATGAAATTAAAATACATAAATAAAGTCTTATCAGTTGGAGCGACAGAAGGATACTGTTGATGACTTTTTAAAGTGTTAATGCTTCTCTATGGCAACGGTTCCTGGTTTCAGAATAGGGACATGAGAATGTTAATCCTTCAACCCTGACCCCACTGTATTTAGGAAGAACAATGGGACAAAATGGCCCTCTGCAACTAATCATGATTTCTACTTAAATAAAGACATTTGGCCACCCCCGTTATATCTTATAATCCATCATGCAATCCGTTTCATAATACAGTATGTAGACACCGTAATTGCACATATTGCTTTGTATTATCTTTCCTTACTATTGTTGTGGTATTAATCTGGAAAAAATATTTAATAACATCATTAGGACTAATTTGCTCTTGTCTCATTGCCTCAAGTGATTACATATTTTGGTTTTGATCCTGCGTTGATTTAATTTTCAGTGCCTGAAGCTCCTCATTGATGTTTCAATGCTTCTTTTCAACTCTACTGTTTTTGTTAACTAGTAGTGATTAGGATTTAAATACAAAAGTAATGACACACAAAAAAAGAGAATATCTAGTATTGGGAAGCATTTCTATTTTAAAGAAGAATAGAGATAGTAAGAAGAATAGATAGAAGAGACAAAACAAAATGAAAATATGTTAAATCATATGAAACAGAAATTACAGACAGAAAGCATACATATCAGTTACAGAATTGTAGGGAGTAAACTGAGATTATAAGGAAGAAAACAGCCAACTTTCAGTGAAAAAAAAATCATAAAAACTGTATCTAAACACCTCTTAAAACAAGTTATAATCATGTATATACTCTTTAATTTCAACCCTGATGTAGATATACCCTAAAGCATATACATTTTATATTGGACATATCAAAAGTCTGTTTTCAAGAATTATTAGAAAACCTCTTCAGCAATGCTTCTACTGACTTCTACATCAAATATTATAGAACTAGGTGTTTCATATATCCGATTCTATAGTATCGGATTTTTTTGTTGCATTATTATAATATGCTTAAATGAATTTAAATGGCGCACATTTTAAAGAAAATCCTGTTCTACTGTGGTGGGTTGAACCTGGCCAGAAGCTAAGCCTCCAACCAGTTGTTCAGTCACATCCTTGTCAGTGGGATGGGTTAGAGAACTGGAAGAGCAAAAGCTGAAAACACATGGGTCAAGACAAAAATAGTTTGATAAGCGAAACAAAGTTGCACACATAAGTAAACCAAAGAAGGAATTCATTCCCTACTTCCTATCAGCAGTCAGACGCCCAGCTGCTTCCTGGAAAGCAAGGCCTTAGCATGTGTAACAGTTAATGTGGGAACACAAGTGCCATAATTACAAACGTGCCTCCTTCCTCCTGAGCTTTTACTGCTGACCATGACATCATATATATGGAATATCGTTTTAATTATTTGTTGTCATCTGTCCTGGCTGTGTTCCCAACCAGCCTCTTGTGCGCCCCCAGCCTACTCACTGATTGTGCAGAAAGTCCCTGATGCTGTGTAAGCACTGCTTGGCAACAGCTAAAACACTGGTGTATTGTCAACATTATTTTTGTTGCAAATCCAAAACACAACAGCACACTGCCTGCTATGTAGAAAATTGACTCCATCCCAGACTAACCTAGTACACCTAGTATGTCTAAGTTTAAGGAGAAAGTTGTAATCAAGAAATAATTAAAATTTAATTCTAATTTGTGCTCATTAATATGTTTCTGGACAGTGTCCAGAATAGATATCATATACTAGGCATTATTTCTATTATTTGAGCTTGTAAGAATTAAGAGCAGGTAAATCTGTTTCTCCAAAAAGTCTATTGTAGTTTTCATTCTGTACTGAAGTTCAAATTTCCAAAGAACCCTCTGTTTCTTGTTTCTGTTTTTCAGATAAATTGACCTATTTTTCAGCAGTTTCTAAAAAGATATTTCAAAGTACTGTAAAGAAAATATTTCTTAAATTCCAAGGAGACATTACTGTGTGAATTGTATGAGAGATGTTAACACCTGTCTGCTCTACAACTACTCTCATTTCTTGTAGCTTCATGGCTTTAAATGGATAGATAAGCAAGGAACTATAAAAGGAGGATTTTCATTTTACAGGCATGCCTGGGGAAAAGACAAAGCATTTATTGCACTGTTTTTTGTTGTCACAGATATAAGAAGCAGTAGCTACTCTGCAACTGGACAAAAATCCAAGAGACCAATGAGACAACATAAACATTGTGATAATGATGAAAGCTAATGATAATAAGGAAATCAGACTGAATCTTAAAATCAGTGACCTTGTCTGCAGACACGCATGATTCAGAGCCTTGTCTTTTGATTACCTCACAGACTTCAGGTCAACAAGAGTTTGTAGGTCATACTTTCTTTCAGTACTGCAGTCCTTCCTCAGTAGGAAACGTGCAGAAATGCGAAGATCTGCATCTCAGAAGAGAAAGCGCCACATACCAATAGGGGAATCTGGGAAGCACCTGACTGGATAGCAGTCCTGCTGGAAAGGACAAAGGAGACACAGTGCCCATTAGATTGAATATGAGCTAACAGTGTGCTTTTATTTCAAACAAAGCAAATCTTGTCCTGCTATGCTACATTAAGGGAAGTATTATCAGCAGAATGAACAAAGTTATTACTCCTATCTACTCAGCTCTGGTGAGGCTGCACCTGAAATAGTGTCCAGTTCTGGGTCCTCCTGATGAAAAGGAATGTGGAAAAACTGGAGAAGGCTATCAAGCTCAACATGAACTGGCAATGTGCAGTTGCAGACCAGAAAGCCAACCACATCCTGGGATGCATCAAAAAACGTGTGGCCAGCAGGTCAAGGGAGGTGATTCTCCTCCTCTACTCTGTTCTCATGATACCCCACTTGGAGTACTGTGTCCAGCGTTGGAGTCCTCAGTACAAGAAGGACATGGACCTGTTGGAACGGGTCCAGAGGACGGCTACAAAGATGATCAGAGGGCTGGAACACCTCTCCTATGAAGACAGGATGTGAGGGTTTGGGTTGTCCAGCCTGGAGAAGAGAAGGTTCCAGGGGGACCTTCTAGCAGCCTTCCAGTATCTAAAGGGAGTCTACAGGGGAGACAGAGAGGGGCTCTTTAACAGGGACTGCATTGATAGGACAAGGAGTAATGGTTTTAAACTGAAAGAGGGGATATTTAGATTAGATATTATGAAGAAATTCTTTACTGTGCGGGTGGTGAGGCACTGGAACAGGTCGACCAGAAAAGTTGTGGATGCTCCATCCCTGGAAGTGTTCAAGACCAGGCTGGACGGGACTTTGAGCATCGTAGTCTAGTGGGAGGTGTCCTGCTCATGGCAGGGGTGTTGGAACTACATGATCTTTAAGGTCCCTTCGAAGCCAAACCATTCTGTGATTCTATAATTCTAAGTTCGCCTGGCACCTAGAGGACATAAATACAGAGATTGAGAGAGCTGGTCTTCTTCAACCTTGCAGAGAGGAGCCTAAGGCATGATTTAACAACTGCCCACAAGTACCTCAAGGGCAGTTACCAAGACATAGATTTGGTTCTAATTATAATAGAATATAAATTACTGAATGATAATTAATAAGTTCACTGACATAGTAACATTATTTTAATGCATGACAATTGTAGCATACAGTAAGAGTCTTTCAGTGTTTCAGTCTCTTTGCATTACAGTTGAGGATAGTTACATTATTTATAAAAATCTTGAGAAGAATTATTAAGAGCAATTATTTTTTCAGAAAGCAGATTCATGCCTTACTCCTACTTATTCATATTTTTCAAACCCTGAAAAGAGAATTATACGAGAAAAAATGGTAAAAATAAGTACTCTGGAAGATGCCCTAAAAATTCTTACGTTTCCTTCCATTTGATATAATTTATTTTGATTTTTTTTGTAAATTGGATGATTTATATGTAAGGTTAACAGTTTCCTTGGGTATTGTGTCTTATTCTCACCCTTTTGGGATATTAGCAACAATTATTTGGAGGGTTTATGATAAAAATCACAACCTCTATTATAATAAAAATAATTTATAGTTATTTTACATTGATAGTGAATGACAGCGCTTTTGGGGGTTTATGGCTTTAGTAACCATTTAGTAAGAAATTATTTCATTTAATATTATGTTTTAAATATAATTTGAATTTAACTAAGTATTGAGGTTTTCACCTTAGGTGATTGTTTCTCCTACAAATAACTGTCTTGGACAGGTAATTATTCTTTATATTCAGCTTAAATGTTACTTTTATAAATATCAGGATATTATTTTGCATTATGTTATCTTATCCTATACTGGATGATATATTGTTTCATGCAGTATTTTTTTTCCAGATATTTCTTCAGATAGCTGTAGAATATGGGTAGCATTAAAATGATCTGAATTCTATATTCAGAGCAGATTGAGGCTCCAAAGAAAATATGTCTATTAAATTGCCTGCCTTTTATTACAAGCTCACCTATCGTTAAGATCTTAAAAGTTTAGGTTGGTATTGTAGGTTGCATTTCAGGATGGAAAGATAATTACTTTGGGACCCCTGCAGATTTGTTCTCTCCCTCTTTCTTTCCCTCCCTCTATAGCTACAGAGAGAACTTAGGTTAACTCAGCTTTGGGATCATACTGATAGAAGTATTTCATTGACTGCAGATAAGATAAACACCAGCTGGGATTTACCAAGACTGTTCAGTAAGTGAAAAATGCTTTTTGCACAAGTTAGAAATATTTTTCAGTCTGATTCTGTACCAAATAATGTACATTAAAATATGAAATATAATGACCTCTGCCTACAGTTAGACAACCTTCCAATATTCTATATTAACCCAAGGTAGAGAAACTACCTTTGGCTCTGTTATATATTATATGCATTCTGAATTAACTAACACACATTCATCTTTAATTACATGGAAGGAAGGAAGGAAGGAAGGAAAGAAGGAAGGAAGGAAGGAAGGAAAGAAGGAAGGAAGGAAGGAAGGAAGGAAGGGATTACTGCCACAGGCAAACAAGACTCAACTTGGGGAAAATTAATTTACTACCTATTAAAATAGATTCAGGTAGTAAGAAACAGAAAGACAAACATTAAAACAACACCTTTCATCCACTCTTTCCCTGGCTAAACTTTGCTCCTTCACTCCAGACTCCTCTACCTCCCTCCTGAATAGTGCAGGAAGGCTGGGTGGGGAGCAGGTATGGTCAGTCCATAGAACTTTCTTTCTGCTGCTCCTTTCTTCTAAGATCTTTCCTATTCTCCAGTGTATGCTCCCCATACTGTTGTTTTCTGTCCTTTCCTAAAGATGCTTCCCCGAAGGCGTGACCGTCTTGACTGAG
>QJSC01025925.1:1474955-1492705 GCA_003697955.1 Calidris pygmaea
CTGAGGGGCTCAGCTCTGCCCTGCAATGGGTCCATTTTGGAGACATCTGGAACTGGCTCTGTCTGACACAGGGCAGCCCCTTACTTCATCTCACAAAGGCCATCCCTGCAACCCTCACACTACCAAAACCTGGACACTTACACATAGTATGATGGAGCAGATTTTGGAAAAAAAGAGAAAAAAAAAAAAAGAAAAAAAAAAAAAGGAAAAAAGCGCACAACTTTTTAATTTTTAGAACAAGTGAAAGAAAAGATAAAATTATATAAAACAAAAGTTTAATATACCAAATCCTTATCTATAATCAACATTTGTCTTAATAACTAAAGCAAGAATATGACCATTCTGGAGAAATCTATGTGAAATGTACAGAATGTGAAACATATTTTCTCTATATAAATGAATGGATGAAGAATATGTATAAAAGATTTATCTCTTTATCCAAACTGAATAACATTTTATTCCACGGATAGTTGTAAGATTTATTGAGACACTTATGATTTTTAGCACTATGCTGCAATGAGAAACAGTATTTCAATACGGAGCAAAACACATGATAAATTATTCACAGTGACTGGTTGTTACTGAAGGTACCCAGTTGATGCACAAAGGACACTTGTAACCTATTTAACTTTTTTCTTCATAAAAAATATATGATTAATGAAAAATATTTCTTCAGTCCCTGGGCTTTGGGAAGAATGTTGTTATGTACTAGAGTATAGGTAGTTTGACTACCGATCTGTAGCAAGCTAGGTTGTCCTCATGTAGAAAGTGAAACGCAGGCATTGAAGAAGATAGAAGAGAGATTACATTGTTGGGTAGCTCAGTAGCGCAGCTGCAGAAAGAAAGTCCTCCTATTTAACCCAAAGCAGAAATGTAAAGTAAGGATGGCAGGTATGTTTATTGCAGCAAAAAAGAAAAGTGGGTGAATGACCAAAACAAAGGTAATTTCTGTGCCAATAAAGTCTTTTAATAATTTCTCCAAGCATGTTACACTGAGCTAATTACAATGATCAAAATCATAAAGGCATCATCTACATATGCACTTATGGCAATAAATACATAATGAAATAATTGATTTAATTTAATAATATTCATAAAACCTTGGTTTGGATGCTCAGAATTTTCCAATAATGAGTTAAAAATTTACAGTATGCTCTGTGGTATGCTAACATAAGTAATACTGTATCAGGTTCACACATAAAACTAGATTCTTCTGATAAAGCAATAGCAGTGAGGGAGGTTTCTGCATCAGACTGTGAAAACTGCTCTATGACTTCAGCTGCACAAAGGCAGAAGAAAAGCCAACAGGTGTTCTCTAGAGAAATTTCTGTTCAGAAATTCTGAGCTCATGAATAGTCAAAACAATTTTTTCAAAACCAATCTTGGCACATACGTACAGAACAATTCAATTGCCCTTAGGTATCTATCCTGAATTGTCTGTGCCTGGCAACCTTCAAAAACGGTAACTTTTTCAAGTAACTAAATAGCTCATCTATTATTTCAGATTGTATTTGTTGGTCCAATAAACTATTTTATGTCTAGAATATAATTTAGACAAGATATCATGTTTTTAAGCAGTTGATATGATAAATTCCGATAGAATTTAAAGCATGCACACATTTTTCTAGGTTTTTAATCTCTAGTTGTCCAAACAACCCTTTGGAATCAGGAATCACTGGTATAAGTTGGTCCTAACAGTAATTTATAAAATTTATAGTTATTCTTTAGCTTACACAAAAAGGTTTTAACCTTTCATTAGCCCTTCATTTGTTCTCAAAACTACCAATAAAATATATAATTTAACACTAAAATATCCTAACTCTTTTAAATAAGTCTTCATTTGGAAATGCTGTGAATGAATACAGGCACTGAAATCAGATCATCTTTTACTTCCAAAAAAATTAAACTTTAATGTAATGGAACATTTTAATACTTTATATGAAAAAGTATGCATTTCAATCTATTCTCTACAGTCAGGAATTTTAACAGAGATTTTTAATGTTCCTGTAGATGTAAGAAAAAAGCAACTTTTCATTACTTCAGTCAAGACATTTTAACTGGTGTAAATTGATATCTGATACAATTTGAACTTAGGCTCACAGAATTTTGACTTAGTAGACACATCTTCCTCTCATGTAGTTTTTGAGTAGTTAAAAGATGTCTTAACTTTCTTAATGGTCTATATTTGTTTGAGCCTATAAAAACAAACGTAAGTATTTTGAATGCTTAAGCAGGGACACCTACAGAATTAGCTACTCAGATTGTAATACAAAATATTGTATTCTCAGAAATAAAATGATATGCAAAAATAAATGCCCAAAATCCAAAATATCAACAAACAAAAAACTTTCCACACTTAATGAAGTCATTACATTTTAAAAATTCTTTATGATAGTGTTATTTATGTTATTACTACTGTTCCTAGACTTTTACTTTCAATTTACCCTCCATATGGGGTTTACGTGGCAAGGTTTTGGTAGCAGGGAGGGCTGCAGGGGTGGCTTCTGTGAGAAAACTCCAGGAGAGTTGACAGGAAAACTCCATGCCAGACAGAGCCAAATCCAGAGTCTCCAAGATGAACCCACTTTTGACCAAACCTGAGCCCATCAGTGATGTCGGTAGCACCTCTGTGATAACATGTTTCTGAAAGGGTAAAAAAACACTGCACAGCAGCTGTTACAGAGGAGTGAGAAAATGTAAGAGAACATATATGTAGACACCAATGTCAATGAAGAAGGAGGGGGAGGAGGTGCTCCATGCACCGAAGATGAGATTGCCCTGCAGCTTGTAGCAAAGACCACAATAAATCATGTTTTCTCCCTGCAGCACATGGAGGACCACGTAGGTAAAGATATCTACAATGAAGCCTATGAAGGACCCCACACTGGAGCAGGTGGATATGCCCTAAAGGAAGCTGCAGCCTTGGAAAAGTCCACACAGGAGCAGGCTCCTTGCATGAGCTGTAGCCTGTGGAGAGGAGCCTGTGCAGAACAGGTTCTTCTGGTATGAGCTGTGATCTGGTGGGGAACCCACATTGGAGCAGTCTCTTCCTGAAGGACTGTAGCCAAGGAGAGGACGCATGCTGCAGCAGTTCTTGAAAAACTGCAGTCTGTGGGAAGGACCCACATTGGAGAGGTTTGTGAAAGACTGTATACGACTGGAACAACTCCACGCTGGAGCAGGGGAACAGCACGAAGAGGAAAGAGCAGCAGAGACAAAGCATTATGGACTAACTGCAACCCCCCTTCCCTATCCCCCTGTGCTGCTCAGTTGAGAGGATGTAGAATAGTCAGGAGCTGAGCCTGGAAAGAAAGGAGGGGTGGGGGCAAGGTAGTTTTAGTTTTGTTTTTGTTTATCCCCAGTCTACTCTTATTAATTGGCAATAAATTATCTCAATTTCCGCAAGTCAAATCTGTTTTGCTTGTGACAGTAATTGGTGAGTGATCTCCCTGTCTTTATCTTGACCCATGAGCTTTTTAATCATATTTTCTCCCTGTTTCCTGTTGAAAAGGGAGACTGATAGAGTGACTTGGTGGGCACCTGGCAGCAAGCCAGAATCAACCCATCATACCCTCTTATTTCATTTCCTTTGCCTGCTGCTATCCAGCAAAACTTATCTTCACTGTCCAGAGGACTACTCTCTTTATGTCTTATTTAAATGAATTGATAACCCATAGATAACTACAACAGTGCAGTAAAATGTGTAACTTCCTTTATTCTATGAGAGGGAATTACTTTTCCATTTAATACCTTATCAGGAGTACAATGGAAAAACCCTTTGGCTTACAGCACTAAATGGGATAGCTTTTATGGAGGCAAATGTAGAAAATTGCAGAAAATTTTGACTACAAGAAGCACAAAAAAGGCATATCTGTTTCTGTGTTAAGAAGTTAATGACAGCATGTTTCAAATGACATAAAACTTATTAAGGTATTTGTGGTGCATAACATAAGGTACCTAAATCAAGAACTCATGTTAAGAATCTAATAAAATTTTAGGCATCTTCTTTTTTTGTCACTTCATATAGTCGAGAGAGAGGGAGGGAAAGGTTCATACAAAGGGTGATGAAGAACAGAATACCTTACAATCCTATTAATTCATACAGTTCCTAGACTTTAACATCTGACATAATTAAAACAGTATACTTTCTATTTTAGATTCATTGATCTGCCAGACTAATGAATGAGAAACTTCCTATAGCCACTTGAAAGAAACCCAATAATTTTTTCCTCATCTGAGTAACACTAATCTCCAATTCATTATTTAGTCTTACACTATAGTATTCACACACTTCAATAGCACCAATTAATTCTGTAAGTCTCTGATATTTATATTCTCAAAATCCTGTTTACTTTATGCGTACGTCTAAAAATTGTATGAACGGGAAACTCTGAAGTATGAGTACTGAGATAAAAGTTCTTCGTATGCAAATCAAGCCTAAGTATTGTGGCTGCAGAACAACAGTATCAACATAATTCCCAAGAAAATAGTAAAACTATTCACACAAACACAGATATATACATATGTGAATGAGCAAAAAATCTCTAATGTGGAAGAAGGCTCAGATATGATGAACCTCAGGGTAGAATATGGGGAGTAATCACAGGTGCTGTAAAGATGAACTTATCTAAATACAAAGGGGCCCAAAGGGTGATAATAAGAGTTTTGGTCTAGAGAAATGGGTAAGCTGTACCTTTAACAGTTGGGTGGATCAGCTGATGGTGTAAATGTCCTCCCCTGAGTTAATCCTGTACCCTCCACTGTGGAAAGCTCCTCCTGTCGGAGCCTCTGGGCGTACACTTTTCTGCATTTTGAAGCTTCTACTCCTTTGAGCTTTCTCATCCTGAAGGGGTTCACAAGTATGAATTAAATCCTGAATGTTTTGCATGAGAACCTAATGAAGAACAGAAATTGAATTAAAGCGTCCCTGTGACTACATCTGTATTCTTAAATAAAATAGGTAACAGACAGCTGATATGTCACAGGTCTCATCTGTAAAACTAGATTCTCCTTCCCTGCTCTCCTCTAATATGGTTACCTTGGCTGTTGTCTAGAAATTATGTTTTTTGGTCTGTGGTATTCTTTGAATCGTGCTCTGCTACTGTCCGTGAGACTGTTAGTTGGCACTGGTCACAGATACTTTACTGATCTTTTTAAGAACATTCCAGTCCTACTGTGTGGTTGTTGGCCTGATTAATTTGCTAGTGTAGAAGTAATCTTCTGTTGATAGAGTCCATATGATTTTCACTCTGTCAGGAAGCAGAAAGTTCTTTCTTAGGAGCCTCTACTTTGTTTTCAGAAACATTATTCCCTTCATATAAATTTCATGGCTCTAAAACTTTGAACTTTTCTAGATTTTCTCACATAATGATAGGCTAGGTTTTATTTGTTTGTTGTTGGATATTTTTTAGTTAATTTTTTGGTTTTGATTTGTTTCCTATTCAAAAAGACTTTTTACATATTCATTTTATTTGGTATGATTTTTCTGCTGAGGGAATAATCAATTTTAATATCCAAGTAAATGTGGAATATTTTTTCTCACATTGAGAAAAGTACAACAAGATACAGAATGAGATATAATTCGCAGGAAATGAGTATCACAGTTGCTATGAAATCTTAAATAGAGTAAAATTAACAGAAAACATGTTTCCTGCTAAGGAAATGAGTTAAAAAAGTTATATATGTCAAAAACATTCTGAAAAATTAAAGTTGTCTGTAAATTCTGTTATGTATTTATGGTATGATGTACAAGAAAATGAAAACAATATTTGTTATGCAACATAACATTTTATCAAATGAAGTATATATGTCATTTTACCATATTTGGATCTTCAGATTCACACACTGATACACCTCTCAACATATCCCCTTCTCGCGCTCAGTCTCCTTCAAACTGTCCTGGCAGTATTCATGCTCATTTTGCCTCCTAAATTAGGATTTCTCAGCTGACAAATTAATCTTAAAAAGAAGGCATATCTACTTCAAGCTTCACATACCACACCCTGCTGCCTCCTTGATAGCCAATGGAAATATATGAGTATTTTTATAAGTACTTGAATGAATAAGAATTCATTGGATGGATGAACTCTGAACTCAAGAGTTTTATTAGGCAAATATTCATTTTTTACAATGTTTGACCCAGGCTTAAATGAAGAAATGTTCTTTTTTTCTCTTTTCTCTCTTTCCCCCTCTTTTTTCCCCCATTTTTGCTTTCTTTTTCACTTTTTTCCCTCTTTTCTCACCTCTTTCCTCTCTTTCCTCCTCCATTACCCCCCATATTTATCAACATTTTCATTATTATTCTTCTTATGCTTTAGTTATTTAATTCAGGGAACTTCCTTTGTTATTAGATGCTTCCATTTTAATCAATGGTAATATGTTGCATTTATTCATTTTAAGAAGATATCTACTTTTTTTTTTTTTTTTGTATTTCACAGGCATTTTATTTTGTGCATTGGAATTCATATTGACATAACTCTCAGAAATTTACTAGAGAGTGAATTTCAAAGCTGTCATCTATGCTATTAATTCACAGTCATGGACTCTATCCAGCCTGAAATACAAGCTATTAATCTAGTGATTTCTGTGTAGAAATCATGATACATGATTACTGAAGTTTAAGAGTGTTACAAGAAAACAATTAGCAGTAACAGCCTGCCAAGAAAAGGCACACAAATTAATAAATAAAGTGGTCATCTAAATTGAAAAAACATTAATAAGGATAAAGAGGAAGCACCTCATTCTCCTGCCCCAGCATGAATGTCCTGGCCCAATTCCAGAGAGCATGAAAGCATGCACTTGTTAAGAATCAATAAACAGAAATAGATCAAACCAAACAAGTCAAGAAACAAACAGGTTGCAAGTCTAAGGAGAAACAAAACTAAAGAAAAGCTTTACTCAGGAGAAGATGCCCTGGGTGTACCTTCTTGTTCTATTAGAAAATAGAAACAGGAGGGTTACAAGTTCAGGGACTAGCCCAGTGGTGAAATCAATATCAATTACAGGGGGAGATGGCTTGGCTAAGAGGCTCACATCCCATGCTAAGACACCAAGGCAGCAAAGAAAGGATCTGTTAAATACAAATCAATAACTGCATTTTCATTTCTTCCTTTTCTTAGTGGCTTTTTCCAGATGAAAATGCCCATGAGCCCAGGACCTCGTTTCAGTTCAGCCAAGGGCTGACATTTCCCACGCCAGTGATGCCACAGTAGTGCTGATCTCCAGCTCCACCACAGCCCTGCCTTGCCCAGACATGGAGGGATCTGAGGAGAGCAGGGTCTGATCCACAGGCTGATGTCCCAGCCCAGCCCCATCCCATCTCCACGGCCCTGCTGCCCTGGAGCTATGTCTGACCATGTTTGTCCTCATCCAGTCTGAACCTGATCCCCAGGCTCACAGCCAGGCCTGGCCTCGGCTTGGCCCAATCCCCACTTCAATGGCAAAAGAAGACATTCAGAAACTCGTGTTCTTCTCATAGTTTAAAATTACAAATAAACCAAACCAAAACAAAAAAGTAGAAATTAGTAAAACGGGAGAAATAATTTACACCACCACATGATACCCCTCCTACTACTTTATAGTGTTACACTGAACTAGCAGTACATTAGCAGTGTTTCATTTTGTAAAGTGAAAGACAGCAAAGCTAGGAGAACTTCATATGATCAATTTCAAATTAGTTTTTTTGGAGATTCTTACTGTAGTGGTATGCAAAGATTCAGACTTTGCAATGTATCTTAAACTCAAAGCAAAACATTTACTTGTATTAACAATGCTCCAATAATAACAATAATTAAAACATGGTTGTTTACTTCTTCTGTAGATTAGTAAAACATACAAGAGAGGACATTAATATATTCTATTAGTGCAATAAATGCTTGCATAATTAAAATTAAGTATTTAAAAATTACAGTCTAAATTTATATTAAGATTGTGTTATGGTTGCAAAACCAAAAGGTAGAAAATGCCCGGATTTGATCTTTTCAACAGTATTACTTCAGTTCCTTTGTACAAAGAAAGGATCAACTATGTTTTAAATTCGTTATTGTCAGTAGAATAATTGTAGATATCAGAAGCTAAATAAATGAAGTGGGAACAAAACCCTTTGGTCCTGTGACTGTGGAAGCTGATCATTTCTGTAGAGGACAGAAGTCTGCTCCCTCCCCTGTGACTGATCTCTTATAGAGAAATATGGAACAATTTAGTTCTGTATGCCTGTTGGCTTTTTGTGTTTGGGTCTTTTTCCTTCTTTTGCTTCTTTTTTATGCCTAAGAATAATAAACAAGAAATAACTACTGCATAACTTAGACCCTTAACATTTCAGCTCTGTTGAAAGTACTGTGGTTTTGCTTCAAAGATCTTTGGTGTTTCTTTGGTTAAAGCAAGAGATAATTATCATTGTTGCCCTTCATTTAGGGTAGCTGGGAAAAAAATCAATTTGAAACAAAGACAAATTTGCTGAGAAAATGAAATTATAAACACTTCATTTCCCATTTATCCTACATAATTCCAGGCACTAAACCAAGTTGGTTAAGTTTTGAATTTTGTTGATCAAAGTTCCCTCTATGGTCAATTGAGAGAGATGAGTATGCTCAGCAAATAATCCTTATGTTGACCAAATCACCATCTACAGGTACTTTGCTGACACCATTGGATGAACTCATTAATACACATTTTGATAAAGCCCTTTAAAAGAATTTAGGTTTCTAATGTGTATTTTCAGCTACAGTGCATGTGGGATGCAGTCATTTTAGGTGGAGGATCCTGAAGAATCCTGAGTTCATAAAAGAACAATTTAGTCTGAACCAGCAGTGAAACCTGGTGGAAAAAAGTTTAATACTCTTTTTGTCAAGATCCTGCTTCTGCTCAGGTAGGATTTTCCAAAAGGAATAGCCTACTACTCTCCAACATGGTTTAGAATGTGAATGAGAATGGGAACCATATGTTGGAAAAAGAATTGTTGAGCTTTCTGAGGATTTTAATTGTTAGGAATGTCTCCTTTGGAGTTTTTGATATTATGCTAATTAATTTTGTCACAGTGAATCCAAAAGAATATAAATTTAATGACTATTAATTATCCTAGCATAAACAAGTAAGCAAATACTATGAAGAAAAAATATAATAAATGTGGACTTCATCAAGGAAAGTAAAATAAACTTGAATGACTTCCATAGTCTTATTAACTATGCTATAATGTGCATGTTTGGTAAGAAGTGTTGATATAGGTACTCTCATAGCAGTAATTTGACAAAGAGTCAAACAAGATATGTTTTAATGGACTTGAAAGCCATTAGTGGTACTGATAATCTCTAAAGAACATCTCATTATGAATATCAACATTTTACAGTTTGACCCTGAGATAGCGTTTCTTTTGTTTTCTTGAAGATTTTGTGTCACCAAAACATAAAAGACAGAAAATGACAATTACTCTTCCCTGTTCTACGAAGCGAGCAAAGTGTTAAAAAGGTAGGCACCGATTTATGCAGTTTAAATGACCTAGTGTAATTGCAACATTAATATTATGTACTGGTAATAGATTGATTTGGGAATTAGTAGTAGGAATTTTATTTTTAAACTTAATCTCTAGGGTATGAGACATTTTGAATTTTTTTTTTTTTTTCTAAAAGGGTAAATGGATCCTATGTACCATTTATACTTATTCTGACTTGATACACTGTTTTGACTCTGTCCTGTTCTGTCCATAGACATTTTTTTGTATTTGTAAGAGTTTGAGTCAACTTTAAGGCTTTTAAAAGAATATTTAAAAAAAAAAAAATCCCCTCTTCCTGTCTTTTTCTTTTCCAGTTTTGTGTTAAATGCTCTGCTGCCATTTGCCTACAAATCTCTTTTTGATTACAATGAACAACCTGATTAAGCTGTTAATTGTATTCTTAGCTTTTACAATCATGACCTCAGAGATGTGAAAGATTTCTCCCAGATAAAAAAACCCACACAGACAAAAACAACTGGGCTTAAGGTGTGGCATTTCAAATACAAAGAAAAACAGATCCAACTTCCTTATCTTTCTAGAACCAATACTTAAATACATTTCACAGAAATATATTCTTCATCTTGACTGTTGCAAAAATAATGAATTAGTGACTTTGTGCTTCTAGGTGGAGCAATTCCAGGGCTGATAGTGAAAGGCCACAGCCAAGAAGAGGAGGAAAGGAGAGAAGGAGGGCGGGGAAAGGCTGGTTGCATTTACTTGAGATCAGAAAAAAAAATCTGTTTTCCCTGAGTCTTTGCAAAAAACACCGATGAGTAAGTAAGGAATATTCTTCTGCCTTTTGGGAATGAAACATATGATAGAAAACATGAAGACAGCTGCTATTAGATAGTGAGGAATAAATGCTTTACTTGCTATGCTAATTTATTTGACTATTTTGAAAACAAAATTAAAGCAATTAAGAACAACTTTAAAAACAGAACTCCACAGTGTTCTTTTTTATTCCAAAATTTTAATAATTCCTCACTTATAATGCCTCACATTCCTACAAAATAGAAAATGAGTTAGTTCCATTGGAGAAATTATATTCATAATTATTGTCTTTTAACATTAGATAATATCCTGGGCACAGACTATTGTGTTTCATCTTCTATGCAAACAAGCTGTGTAGTGGCAGAAAATGCAACAGTAATATAATGTGGTTATATTAAGTAAATAATTCCATGGCTGAGTCTTTTCACAGTTTTATAGGTTAGGTTTTTTTCATAGGTTAGGTTTTATTCAGTGCTTGGCCCCAGCAAGTCATAGACCTTTTGGTACAGCAATATTTATAACTAACAGCAATAATATCTTGAAAGAAGAAAAAACAATGTCATGATTTCCTTCTTCTAAAAATTCTATATATTTGTATCTGTATTATACACAACATAGGACAGCTGTAGTGTAGCTATATATAACTGAGTTTTCCCAGACTTCTTCAAAACTTGTTCAAAAAAGAGAACAACCTATTTTGATTTGCCAAGACTTTGAACAGTTACATTTTATGATCTGCCTCATACTGATTCTTTTCTGGTAAGTTTCGTTTGACAGTATTTGGCTTAAACAGTTTAAAGAATTTTTTTCCTCTTCCTATGGCAAAATATTTTTGCAGCCATTTTGTGGAGCAATACTTAGGTTATAGACTTAAAATACTGATAAAAGGAACATCTTTCCAGATTTGGGTAGAAACTGAGAGTAAGAGGGTAAGGTTAGCTCTTCTCAGTTAGGTCTCATCACTCATGTGCAAGAAACAGGAGAGAGAAAGCAGATTGATTTGCCTGTAGGTAAGAGCACTATGGGACAAGGAAAAGCAGCTTGACGTAGACATGAAGACCTGGAAGGGTTTTTTTCAACAATCAGAGTTTACTAAATTGAAGAATCACCAGAACAATAAAGAAATTAAGGCAAAACCTGGGAACGGAAAGGGTAGAATAGAATAGAATAGAATAGATAGTTCTGTTGGAAGGGACCTACAATGATCATCAGTCCAATTTCGAGTTGGAGGCTAGAAGCTGACAAATAGTGTTAGAGATGCTTGGAATAGCTAGACTGGGAGTAAATCACATACAATTGTTCAATAACATTGTCTTCCACAACCTGGAGCTAGATTTAGCAATTTGTACAGTATGTTACTCACCTTTCTTTGTATCTGTTCCATACAAAAGCTGCAGCCTATTACTTTTATCACTTGAACAATTAGCTTAAGCAGTAGTATGAATCTGTATTGTAAATTCAAATGTCTAAAATTCTCAGATAATGCAATTTGGAACGTAGGCCAATAAAACATTTGCCTGCTTTTCACTTTGCACTTAATGTAAGAAAACAATGATGAAAATACCACAGTAAAAAGTCTACAGTTTCAGATCATGACCTCAAAGACCATAAAACTTCAGAACTAAGTTTTGTCTGTCACAAGTAATTGCTTCTGTGTTGCCTTATGTGTAGATGTCTCTTGAGAGCAGCATTAATTACAGAATCAGAATTTTTGTAGTTGGAAGGGACTTCTGGAGGTCACCTGGTCCAGTCCCCTGTGTTTAAGGGCAGCGTTGTTCCCATGCCTGCCACGCCCCTGCCCCGGTGTCCTTAGGGCCTCGTAGAGCCGGCTGCTCAGGACTATGCTGTGTCCAGGTGGCTTTTGAATATTTTCAAGGAGGGAGACTCTACAACCTCTCTGGGCTACCTGTGTGCTTGCTTGGTCACCCTTACAGTAAAAAAAGTGTTTCCTTACATGCAGATGGAAACTCTTGTGTTCATTTTGTGCCCATTGTCTCTGAGGGAGCTGGCAGAAGTGCTTGCAGAGCCACTCTCCATCATTTACCAGCAGTCCTGGGAAACTGGGGAGGTCCCAGCCAACTGGCGTCTAGCAAATGTGACGCCCATCCACAAGAAGGGCCGGAAGGATGATCCAGAGAACTACAGGCCTGTCAGTCTGACCTCGGTGCCTGGGAAGATCATGGAACAGATCATCCTGAGTGCCATCATGCAACACATGAAGGACCCCCATGCGATCTGGCCCAGTCAGCACGGGTTCATGAGGGGCAGATCCTGCTTGACAAACCTGATCTCCTTCTATGACAAAGTGACCCGCTTGCTGGATGAAGGAAAGACTGTGGATGTTGTTTATCTGGACTTCAGCAAAGCCTTTGATACAGTCTCCCACAGTATCCTCCTGGAGAAACTGGCTGCCCATGGCTTGGACGGGAATACCCTCTGCTGGGTTAAAAACTGGCTGGAGGGCCAGGCCCAGAGAGTGGTGGTGAATGGAGTTAAATCCAGCTGGCGTCCAGTTACGAGTGGTGTCCCACAGGGCTCGGTACTGGGACCCATTCTCTTTAACATCTTTATCAATGATCTGGACGAGGGGATCGAGTGCACCCTCGGTAAGTTCGCAGACGACACCAAGCTGGGTGGCAGTGTCGACCTGCTGGAGGGTAGAGAGGCTCTGCAGAGAGATCTCGACAGGCTGGATCGATGGGCCGAGACCAACGGGATGAGGTTCAACAAGGCCAAGTGCCAGGTCCTGCACTTGGGTCACAACAACCCCATGCAGCGCTACAGGCTGGGGGCAGAGTGGCTGGAGAGCTGCCTGGGGCAGAAAAGGACCTGGGGATGTTGGTCAACTGTCAGCTGAACATGAGCCAGCAGTGTGCCCAGGTAGCCAAGAAAGCCAACAGCATCCTGGCCTGTATCAGGAACAGCATGGCAAGTAGGGCCCGAGAGGTGATTGTCCCCCTGTACTCGGCACTGGTGAGGCCCCACCTCGAGTACTGTGTCCAGTTTTGGGCCCCCTACCATAAAAAAGACATTGAGGTGCTGGAGCGGGTCCAGAGAAGGGCAACAAAGATGGTGAGGGGTCTGGAGCACAAGTCTCATGAGGAGAGGCTGAGGGAGCTGGGGTTATTCAGCCTGGAGAAGAGGAGGCTGAGGGGAGACCTTATCGCTCTCTACAACTACCTGAAAGGAGGGTGTAGAGAGGTGGGGGTTGGTCTCTTCTCCCAAGTCACAGGCGACAGGACGAGAGGAAATGGCCTCAAGTTACGCCAGGGAAGGTTCAGGCTGGATATTAGGAAAAATTTTTTCACTGAAAGGGTTATCAGGCATTGGAATGGGCTGCCCAGGGAGGTGGTTGAGGCACCATCCCTTTAGGTGTTCAAAAGACGGGTTGATGTAGTGCTGGGAGGTATGGTTTAGTGATGGTGATGCTCCTTGTTTGTTGTGCGGGTGTCTATTTTTTGTCAGTTAGGTTGACGGTTGGACAAGATGATCTTTAAGGTCCCTTCCAACCTAGAAGATTCTGTGATTCTGTGATCCTGACACTGGAAGATTCTGGTTTCATCTTCTTTTCACCCTCCCTTCTGGTATATATAAATATACATTCATGAGATCTCCTTGACTCTTCACTTCTTTAGGCCAAACTGTCTCAGATCTCTGTCTTTCCTCATAAGAGAGATGCTTTAGATCCTTAGGTACTTCAGTCACCTTAGTGGCCATCTTTTGGACTCCCTCTAGTATATTTATGTTTCCCTTGTACTAGGTAGCCCAGAATTGGACTCAGTATTCTGGGTGTGGCCTCCCCAGTGCTGAGTAGAGGGGAAGGATCTCTCTCAACCTGCTTGCAGCAATCCTCCAAATGCAGCCCGGGATACCATTAGACTTCTTTGCAGCAAGTACACATTGTTGGCTCATATTCGACTCGGTGTCCACGAGAACCTCCAGGTCCTTTTCTGAAAAGCTGCTTTCCAGTTGGTTTGGAAAAACTATGCCCTTGAGAAGGTACTGGTGCCATTGTTCCTGCCCAGGTGCAGGAGTTAGCCCTTCCCTTTGTTCAACTAACAGTAGGAGGTCACCTAGCTATGGCCCTACCATCCATGTCAGTGTCAACATGTAGGTTGTAGATGGTGGTGAAGGGGCAGTAGAGGAGGCACTGATTGCCATGCATCCTGGTCTACAGGTAATCCCCATGGGGCAGGTGATGAGGTGTAACGGAGAGTCCAGATCCCACAGGAACCACTTATTTTGCAATCTCAAGTGGTGTTAGGGGAAATCCTTAGCTTTTATGGTATGAAAAAGTGAAGAGTTACAGTCCAGAGAGCTCAGATGGTAGTTTTGGTGAAAATGTCAGCAGTGATGATGCACGTTTCAGCAGATTGGGGAAGTTGACAGACTCCAGCATTACTGGTTCTGTCCCTTTCACAGGCACTCACCAGGAGAAAAAAGAGGTAGAGCTGCAAGGAGCAAGAGACCTTTCTTGTGTGACAGTGAGTGTTTTCTGCTGGTAAAGCCGAAAGAAGTTGGTGGCAATGGTAATCCTCTCAGTGCTGCCTATACTGGAGTCAGGTACCGCAGAGACAGATCCTTGATGTGAACCTGTATGGCCAGTGTTTTTTATTTTTACACTATTTTACCCCTCCACTCTGCTCTGGTGAGGCCCCACCTGGAGTACTGCATCCAGCTCTGGAGTCATCAGCACAGAAAGGACATGGACCTGTTGGAATGGGTCCAGAGGAAGGCCACAAAGACGATCAGAGGGCTGGAGCACTTCTCCTGTGAAGACAGGCTGAGAGAGTTGGGATTGTTCATCCTGGAGAAGAGAAGGCTCCAGGGACATCCTATAGTAGCCTTCCAGTACCTAAAGGGGGCCTACAGAAGAGATGGGGAGGGACATTTTACAAGGGTGTGTAGCAATAGGATGAGGGGTAACAATTTTAAACTGGAAGAGGGGAGATTTAGATTAGATATTAGGAAGAAGTTCTTTACTGTGAGGGTGGTGAGGCACTGGCACAGGTCGACCAGAGAAGCTGTGGATACCCCATCCTTGGAAGTGTTCAAGGCCAGGCTGGATGGGGCTTTGAGCAACCTGCTTTAGTAGGAGGTGTCCCTGCCCATGGAAGCGTGGTTGGAACTAGATGATCTTTAAGGTCCCTTCCAACCCAAACCATTCTGTGATTCTATGAAATTAAGAGCCACTCAAAGTATATATGCTCTCACATAATATCTGCTAGAATAAGTACTCTACATAATGACTTTATGAAGTCATTAGACAAGCGTATCTAGAATATTTTGCGCTACACACCCAACATGATTATGTATTTTAGGCATACACAATAGTAGTAATGAGTTATGTAAGTCATTTTCAAAGACATTTAGGAGTTTCCTAGAGAAAATGGGAAATATAATAAAAACAATATTTCTGTTAAAAAGAAAATCATAAATAGCTTCAAAATGTTTGAGGAATGAAAATCTGAACCATTAAATGATGAATTGCCTTTGGCTAAAGGGAGCTTTATATGAGCTAAGGAGCTTTTATATTTTTATACATTGAGGCAATGAAGAAAGTTGCTTATTAAATTCTAAGGTCTTGACATTTTTTTCTTCAATATAATACTGGTTTATTTCTGGAAGAAAGAGGAAAAAAACCCACGACAAACAACCAAACAACAAAGAAAACAAAATGTTAAAAAGACATGGTTAAAACCCATTTTGCCTCTTAGATCTGGTGAATATGTCTAATTAAGATTCAGAGGAGTTGAGAAAAAGATTTTAAATGCAGAATTATTTTATTCATTAAGGAAAAAAATGCTTAAATATCACAAGTGTACATCCCAAGTGAGATATGCTTTGCAGTTGAAAAAATATGTTTTCAAAAGATATTCCAAATTCCAGACTGGCCTGATTTTTCTCCTTCTTTGCCAGTTTTCTTCACTCCAAACTTTAAGTACTTATTTCAGTGCCAGTCAGACTATTAATTGAATGATTTTTGAAATGGAGGTTATATCCATTTGGGAAACTCTTTCAGGAAAGTGTTTTGTAATAATATATTTAAATAAATAAAAAAAAAAACAAAACCCAAACAAACAAACAAACCCCCAAAAAACAGGGTAAAAATAAAGCTTATTGAATATCTGTAAAGACTAACCAGTTCACCTTCATTTTCTCTCTGTGTAGAGAAGATAGAAGTTAGGTGAGCACAAAATCCTGACCATAGAGATTCCCATGGAGATGTCACAGGTCAAGTGTGTGATCATGAACTCAAGAATGAAAAGGAGGTCTTCAGTTTCAGCCTAAAAATAGAAACAAACTACTGTTACATTGCTGCTCATTTCTTTATTGTTTTCTGATGAAGTAATCATATACCCTATACACCTCATTTTCAAAGCACTGTGAAAGCTGTGTTAAGTAGGCTATAGTATACGTTCACATGAGCAGAGTTTACATTAATGGTAATCACAGAATCATAGGATAATCCAAGTCGGAAGGAACCTCCTTATGTCCCTAGGCCAATCTCCTGCTTAAAGCAATGTCAGCTGCTGAGATTGCTCAGGGCCCTGAACAGTTGAGTTTTGAGTGTCTGCAGGGATGGATCCTCCAAAGCCTGCCTGGGAAACCTGTAGCATTTGACTACCCACATGTAGAAAAACTGTTTTCTTAAAGAGTCAAAGTCTCTCATATCGTTTGCTTGGGTCATTTGCTTCTTGTCCTTTCACTGTGCATCTCTGGAAGAGACAGGATTTATTTTTCCCTATACTTGCTCCAAAACCTAATTAGGTGTAGACAGCAAAAAAGTCTCCCTCTCTCTGGAGCCTTATTTTCTGCAGGCTGAACAAACTCATTTCTTTCAGCCTCTCCTTGTATTTCGAGTGCTCCAGCTCTTGGATTTTCCCAGTAGCCCTCCACTGAACTCACTCAAATATGTCCTTGTCTTGTATTGAGAAGACCAAAAGTGGACACAGCACTATAGATGCATTAGGCCTAGATGCTGGGAATCATCACCTCTCTTGACCTGCTACCTGCTTTCTCTTACAACCAAGAATACTGTTGGACCTCTTTGCTATAAGGACACAGTGGCGGGTTATGTTCAACCTTCTGTAACCAACACCCCAGGTCCTTTTCCTCAAAGCCGATTTCTAGCCACTTAGCTCCCAACTGGTGCTATTGGTTACTCTGACCCTGATTTAGGTTGCCTTTGTCCTTGTAGAACTTCACAAAGTTCCTGTCAGACCATTTCTACAACTTGTCCAGCTCCCTCTGAATAGCAGCCCTACCCCTCCAACGTACTGAATGCTCTCACCAGCTCAGTATCATATGAAAACTGGCTGAGGGTCCATTCTGTCCCACCATACAGGTCTATAATAAAGCCATTAAGCAGCTCCAGCCCCAGTATTGATCCCTGAGGGGAGTTACTTGTAATCAGCCCATGACTCAGGCGTTCAAGGGACGCTGTGGAAATGACTGACTGTGAATATACCCTAGCAGCTGATGAAGTTTT
>QJSC01025937.1:0-37228 GCA_003697955.1 Calidris pygmaea
GTGTGTATAGATATATAAAAATATATACCCAACAGCCTGACAAGTTCAAAGATATTTCTGAATAAAATTATTAGACACCCCTGTGATGGGTTGATCCTTGGCTGGCTGCCAGACCCCCACCCACAGCTGCTCTCTCATTCCTCCTCCTCAACAGGACAGGGGGAGAAAATAAGATGAAAAAAAAGCTCACAGGTCAGGATAAAGACAGGGAGATCACTTACCAATTACCATCACAAGCAAAACTGACTCAACTTAGGGAAGATTATTTCACTGACAATTTAAAAACAAAGTAGGAAGGTGAGAAACAAAGACAAAAACTAAAACACCTTCCCCCCACCTTCTTCCCAGGCTCAACTTCACTCCTTCATTCCCAACTCCTCTACCTCACCCCTGCCTGAGCAGCATAGGAGGGATGGGGGGGTGCAGTCAGTTCATAACAGTTCCTCTCTGCCACTCCTTTCTCCTCACACTTTTCCCCTGCTCCAACATGAGTCCTTCCCCTGGGCTGCAGTCCTTCAAAAACTGCTCCTGCATGGGCTCCTTTCCACAGGCCACAGTTCCTGTCAGGAGCCTGTTACTGAGTCAGTAGGCTCTCCAGGCTCTGCAGCTTCCTTCAGGGTATATCCACTATTCGGGTGTGGTCCTCTCTAAAGGCTGCAGGGAAATATCTGTTCCAGCACCTGGAGCGCCTCCTCACCCTCCTTCTTCTCTGACCTTGGTGTCTGCAAGATTGTTTCTTTCACTTCCCCCTCACATACACACTCTGCTGAGCATTTATGAATATGTCATTTCTTAAATCACGGAATCACAGAATCACGAATTGTCAGAGTGACCTCTAGGGACCTCTAGAGATCATCTTGTCCAACTCCCCTGCCAAAGCAGGATTGCCCAGAGCACATTACTCAGGACTGCATCCAGGCGGGTCTTGAAAATCTCCAGAGAAGGGGACTCCACGACCTCCCTGGGCAGCCTGTTCCAGTGCTCTGTCACCCTCACCGGAAAGAAATTTCTCCTCATATTTGAATGGAACTTCCTATGTTCCAGCTTGTGCCCGTTGCCCCTCGTCCTGTCACTGGGAACCACTGAAAAGAGTCCGGCTCCATCATCCTTCAACCCACCCTTTAGGTACTTGTAAGCATAGATAAGGTCTCCCCTCAGCCTTCTCTTCTCCAGGCTAAAGAGTCCCAGCTCCTTCAGCCTTTCCTCATAAGGGAGATGCTCCAATCCCTTAATCATCTTCGTTGCCCTATGCTGGACTCTCTCCAGTAGTTCCCTGTCCCTCTTGAACTGGGGAGCCCAGAACTGGACACAGTATTCCAGTTGTGGCCTCACCAGTGCAGAGCAGAGGGGAAGAATGAACTGCCTCCACCTACTGGCCACACTTCCCTATGCAGCCCAGGATTCCATTGGCCCTCTTGGCAACAAGGGCACATTGCTGGCTCATGGAGAGTTTACTATCCACCAGGACCCCCAGATCCTTCTCCTCAGAAGTGCTTTCCAGCAGGTCCACCCCTAACCTATATTGGTGCCTGGGGTTCTTCTTCCCCAGGTGCAGGACCCTACACTTGCCCTTGTTGAACCTCATTAGGTTCTTCTCTGCCCAGCTCTCCAGCCTGTCCAGGTCACGCTGGATGGCGGCACAGCCCTCTGGCATGTCAGCCAGCCCTCCCAGTTTGGTATCATCAGCAAACTTGCTGAGGATACACTGTCCCCTCGTCCAGGTCATTGATGAATATGTTTAACATTGAAATGTTTTCACAGAGGTACCACCAGCTTTGCTAATTGGCTCAGCTTTGACCAGTGGCGAGTCCATTGGGGAGCTGTCTGGAACCAGCTGTGTCTGGCACTGGGCAGCTCCTGGCCTCTTCTCACAGAGGCCACCCCTGCAGCCTCCCCACTGCCAAAGCCTTGCCACATAAACCCAATACAACCCCTCCCCACGTCAAAACCTAATCATGCTGTACACCAAAACTGAACACCTTCTTTAATGAGATGTAAGTCCACAAATTATATTTGTTGCTTATTTACTGAAACTATAGGTTATCTAATATGGCCAAATTACATTCTTGAAAAGATTTTATGAACATACTATAAAAATCAGTTACCTGAAACATGTACTGCATGCTAACTAGTATGGTGTCCCTAAATACTCTGCACAATTAATATTGCTCTAATCAGAAGACAGTCACCATTTAGATTTTGTCTGGATCCTATTAATCCATGCCTGTTTTTTGTCACAACAATTTTTTTATCATGGAATAACTGATCATGGATTCATTCATTTTACTTGATTGGAATTTCAGGCAAAAACTCAGCAAGTCTTAACTGCGTAATGAAGCATGTAAATGCATAAACATTCATAGAATGGTTTCGGTTGGAAAAGGCCTTAAAGATCATCTAGTTCCAACCCACCTCCCACCAGACCAGGTTGCTCAAAGCCCCATTCAACCTGGCCATTTACCTTAAATATACCAACTGCAAAGTGTGACCCTAAACATAAAAATGAAGCATTTTTCCTAGCAGTACTTACTTTTAATGCAGCAATAAGACGAATGTAGTCACCAAGCAGTTCTGAGAACACATAAAAATCAGCAAAAGCTTGTTCTTGATGCAACTGATCTATCTTCTCCTCAACCTCTGCAAGCTGAGACAAAGCTCTAGAAAGAGCAGTGTGGTCCTCAGAATTACCTAACATGGCAGCACTTTTAGCAAAAGCAGCTGTGTTGGCTGAAAGCTCTGAAATACAGGAGTGACATTCGGTACAATGAAGTAAATTTGTTATGTTACTCTTCAAGACAGATCAACCAAGCAGACCTCTGCCCTACAACAACCCTAACTTTACCAACTGAAAAATATAAACTATATTTCCCAAAGCTCATGATAAAATACACAAGGAGATCACAGTGAAACCAAATTTAGGAGAACATATCACACTAATTGTTGTTTAGTCTTATGTGCTCAACAAGTAGAACATCTGCACTTAGATAACATAGGCCTGGGATGGACTCAGGGGCACCTTATCGAACATGCCTGAGATTCCTGCCCTGCTGTTGCAGAAGATCAAAGCACAGCAAAGAACTATGCTTGCCTGAATCCTTGAAATACAGGCCAGGACAGCAAGTCTGAGCTCTCGCTGCCTCACTCCCTTGCTAACAAGGACTCTCTTGCTAATAAGAACTCTCTCTTGCTCTGCGGTGCCTGCGTCCCCTGCTTGCACGCCTCTGCCCAGGTGCTGATTCCCCGATCCATGAGGTATCGAGATTAAATTTATTCTTTGCCTTTCATCCATGGTTTTGTGGTTGTTCTCGTGTCCTGCCTGCATCGGCTCACACAACCAGGTTACTCAAAGCCCCATCCAGCCTGGCCTTGAACACTTCCAGGGATGGGGCAGCCACAGCTTCTCTGAGCAACCTGTTCCAGTGCCTCACCACCCTCATAGTAAAGAATTTCTTCCTAATATCTAATCTAAATCTACCCTCTTTCAGTTTAAAACCACTACCCCTCATGCTATCGCTACACTCCCTCATAAAGAGTCCCTCTCCAACTTTCTTGTAGGCGCGCTTCAGGTACTGGAAGGCTGCTATAAGGTCTCCCCAGAGCCTTCTCTTCTCCAGGCTAAACAACCCCAACTCTCTCAGCCTGTCTTCATAGGAGAGGTGCTCCAGCCCTCTGATCATCTACATGTGAGTCCTGTGACCTCCCAGTGGCCAAGGACACCTTCACCGTTGTCTACTTCCTCCGATGACTGAGTAACTCGTATTCGTTTATATGTTTATCAAGTCTAGATTATGACTGTTATATTGATACAGCAAACCAAGTATTAAGATTTGACCCAATCTGCAGAGGGTCCAGGTGATTAACCATAAGCTAAGTGGTGCTATAAAATTCTATACTACACTATTTACAAAATTGTACTACACTGATTCTGCTTATAGAAATCTTGTCTATTCTGATTATAAATTCTATGCTATAATAATCATAAAATCCCGTTAAGAAAAATATAGCTTTAATTGTAAATACGTGTTAGCGCTGTCATCATTCTGCCAAGGATCCCTAAAAGAATCCGTCTGTCCCCTTGGTGTTGGATGACACCATGAGATCTAGATACATTTATAGATGTCTACTGTAGCATATCACTTGCTAGTTATGGTATTAAATCTCTGCAAGAAAAAAAGTTCATGCTAATCAATATAGTAACTTTCAAGTTCAAGAGAAGAAATGATATATATTCTGGATAAAATTAAGATTAAAAACAGATATAACAGAAATGCTAGAGTAGTTTAAATTAAAAGGTAGAGTTAGAAAACTTTTGCTTTGAAATTTACTGTAAAACTATTTGTTAGTTAAGAACTATGACATATTAAGTTCCTGTTAACATTTTCTAAAGCTCTAAGCACTTAAGCTCATGCAGTCACATAAAAGTAAAGTTACCTTTTCTGTGGCAGACTAATGCCTCGACACTGGCATGAAGTTTCCTAAGTTGCTGATCCAGATTCTCAAATTGCTGGTGTTTTTCTTCAAACCACTGACAAAAGAGGAAAGAGTCTAGCATTATAATTTAGATCACCAACAGCATTTCTTGTTTTAGAGCAGCAAATTATCCATTTATTGCTAGGATGGTTAACTGATACAGCTAAGAATCCAAGCTAGTAAGCAAATTACTTATTTTCTACTTCTACAGCTTTAAAATGCAATTGTGGAGATTCATTAATTTGACTCATTATTCAAGTAAAAAAATTAATAAAATCAGCTCTTACTGCATCTGATTCATTCATCTTGATTGTCATTTTGTTGACAGCGTCAGCAGCCTTGTTTACCATCCTCAATATTCCTGCTCCACTCAGAGCCTGGGTGTTAACCGCTCTTGGCAGCTGGAAATGAATGACAAATAAGGGCAAACAGACTGATTAAAAGGATGGAGGTTTAACTGGGTACAAGGGGGAAAAAAAGGATAGACTATTTTCTTTACTCCTACATGTTACAATATAGTGGAATCTAATTTCTCAGTTTTACTATTTTTACATTTTCAGAGGAAAACTTAACATTATAGACTATTTACTTTTCTTCTACACCTTTAACATTTAAATGGAACAACCAACCTACTTGTCAGAAGTTATGAACTAGTCAAAGGTCCTAACTAGCCACCTATATACTACAGAGAACAAACTGCCACTACAGAAACAGAAAAGCTTAGATTTATAAGAAGATACAGAAATTCTGTAAAAAACTTCATTATAATGCAAGAATCACACTGTGTACAGATCATAAAAGGTTGATGTCTTTTTGCTTTTAAATATAGGCCAGGTTTCAAAACCTACCTTATGAGTATGCAAGAACTGTGCATTTGTGAGGTACTTAGAAATCCTCAGGAGTAAGCTAAGAAACTTTAAACTGATGATATTCTTTGTTAACGTTAGTCTAAATATGCTGTACAAAGTGGTTCCAACGTTAGGTCATTTACCCTTCGTATCTGATACTTTGTGTCAGCAGCATTGACACTTTAAGTTATCTATCGATGATGCTTTTGTCAGTATCGAGGCCTCTGTGAGGACTTAGCATAGCTAAGATATTGACATTGGCCAAAAGACAATCCACTGCTACAGCAAATCTACTACGCACATTTATAGACTTATGCCTTTGGAGACATAACAGACAATCTGTTCCGTAATATATTTCATTTTGTGAAAGGTGCCAGATTGATAGTACTGGTGACTGAAGTCCTCTATCCACAAAACATCTAGCATGGCCAGCAGCACTGCATGCCTGTTCACATTATCATGCCAACAGACCACAAGCTTGACTCCTAGAGGCAAGAACTGTTTTCAAGCCAGTTTAATTCCTGATCTTAATTAACCCTCAGTAGCACTGATTATGGATTTTCACTCTGTGTATGATGAGCTTCACTCAGAATTGGACAGACCAACTCACTTGGCAGAAGTCATTGAACAGCAGATAGCTTTTGGTCACTACCAACCTAAGATTTATCAGAGGTAGAGGCAATAGACTTTGTACATGATTATCTAAGTAGCCTTTTGTCACTCTGTCCCATGAAGGGTACAATCCACTTTTATTTCATATGAATTTAGGAGATTATGTCTCAATACAAATAATACGTTACTTCATACATTACAATATCTAGAAACAAATAAGGAACTTAAAAGAATGTAAATACCTCAGAACTTTCCAAGAACTGCCTTAAATATGAATCCTGCAACAAGGTAGGGTGGTTTGCTGTTCTTTGTAGGTACCTATGATTTAAAAAAGTTAAAATATTAGATAACAAAACAGATTTCATGTGCCTGACAGCATTGGAAAGTGTCCTTTAGTTAAAGAATGGGTACACTGCAGGTAGCATGTAACCTTTCTTCATTACCTAATGGGGTTCAAACACTTGTAAAGTCACCTCTAAAGACAAGTTGCTGGCAGTGGTTTCTAACCTATTTGGTTTACATCAAACTTCTTAAGGTGTCATAATTTGCCATAAATCTATGTTGCACAGTATTGAAATAATATACTTGATGTTTTTGACACCTCAGTGAAGGCTTCCTGCTCTAACAACGACCAATTTAAGCCAGAAAACAGATGGGCATGTTTAAACACAACAGCAAACAGGCTCGTTACAGCTATTTCTGGCTGGCTCATTTTAGAATTAAAGGAAGTCTTGGAGAAGCAAACTGATCTTGTTCTGGGTATGAACTATTTATTCACTGCCTAAACAGCCTTCAACCTATATTAGTTCTATGGGACTCATCCACCCAGAAGTAAAATTAGTGCAATTCCTTTTGCAATTTTTTGCATTTCTGCTTAGATCTAAAAAACTATTGATTGTACAAATATGAGTTGAAGAGACAAATTCCTACAGTGCTCATTAACTAAAAACTGCTGCAAGTTTGTCATAACTGATTTTAATATTATGTATTAACAGTGTCTAATACTTACAAGAATGCTTTACAGAAACTTAATACCTCAAAAGATCATGGGAGCATGAGAAAGTATGCAATACTGCCAATTAAGATTTACTAACAGAACACCATTAACAGTATTTCAACGTTTTGCAAAGCTTTAGTTTTGCTCAAGCCCCAGCTGTAAAGTACCAGAATTGCCCCATTACAGTCACAAATTGCTTGGAAAGTGTCCTAGAGCGTTATACGGACTGGGACTTAACAGAAAGTTTGAGTACATTGATATTGTAAACACAATGTATTTTATCCATCCTCCATTAGATATGGCCACCAGATCCTTATTTTTCTTCCTAAATAAGCTAAGAGTTACACTGAAACTATTTCATATATCAGATATGTTGTTGACACAGCAAAGAGCTTTTCCCTTAGAAAATTGCTGCTAGAGAATAGCACTTACTCCAAGGGAAATAACTAACCTGTTCACTGGAAACAATTAGAGATATGCTTGAAGACACCTGTCAGACTTGTAGTACTTAAGTTCACTATTCTAAGGCATAAACTTCAGTGAATTCAATAAAAAAGACACGTTGCTTTCCTCCCCACTTTACCCATAGGTCTGGGAAATCTAGAACAGATTTTTTTTGGTCTTTCTGGGGCATACTGATATGTTTTCATAGAATCATAGAATGGTTTGGGTTGGAAGAGACCTTTAAAGATCATCTAGTTCCAACCCGCCCTGCCATGGGCAGGGACACTTTTCACTAGACCAGATTGCTCAAAGCCCCATCCAGCCTGGCCTTGAACACTTCCAGGGATGGGGCAGCCACAACTTCTCTCGGCAACCTGTTCCAGTCTCACCACCCACACAGTAAAGAATTTATTCCTGATATCTAACCTAAATCTACCCTCTTTCAGTTTATAACCAGTACCCCTTGTCCTATCACTACACTCCCTCATAAAGTGTCCCTCCCCATCTCTCCTGGAGGCCCCCTTTAGGTAACTGGAAGGCTGCTATAAGGTCTCCCCGGAGTCTTCTCTTCTGCAGGCTGAAAAAACCCCAGCTCTCTCAGCCTTTCCTCATAGGAGAGGTGCTCCAGCCCTCTGATCATTTTCATGGCCCTCCTCTGGACCCCTTCCAACAGGTCCATGTCCTTCCTGTGCTGAGGACTCCAAAGCTGGATGCAATACTCCAGGTGGGGTCTCATGAGAGTGGAGTAGAGGGGTAGAATCACCTCCCTCAACCTGTTGGCCACGCTTCTTTTGATGCAGCCCAGAATGCAGTTGGCTTTCTGGGCTGTGAGCGCACATTGCCAGCTCATTGGATTCCGATACTGCCAGAAGTTCCCCACAAGGACCAGGGCTTGTGAATGTGAGGCTGCTCCTATCTGTATATAGAGGGCCTTATCCACTCAGTCTTCCTGGTTGGGTGGCCTGTAGCAGACCCCCACTGTAACATCACCTGTCCCTGCCCTCCCTTTAATCCTGACCCATAAACTCTCAGTCAGCTCCTCATCCGTCCCCAGGCAGAGCTCCATGCACTCCAGCTGCTCATTGACACAGAGGGCAACACCCCCTCCTCACCTCCCCTGCCTGTCCTTCCTGAGGAGCCTGTATCCTTCCATTCCAACACTCTAGTCATAGGAGCCATCCCACCATGTCTCCATGATGCCAATAGGTCATAGCCCTGGAGGCATGCGCACGTCTCTAACTCCTCTTGTTTATTCCCCAGTGCTGTGTGCGTTTCCATAGAGGCATTTAAGTTGGGCCCCTGATTAAGCTGACTTACTGGCTGGAGTGACTGGTATTCCTTTGTTCTGCACTCCAGGTGCTCTCCTGTTGACCTGTGACCCTTCTTCATGCTCTAGGCATCTATTACTGGCATTAGCATCATATCGGCAGGAGTGGGATGGACTGAGGTTCCCCTCCCCCAGCAACTTTAGTTTAAAGCCCTCTTCACCAGCCTGGCAAGCCTCTGACCAAAGATGCTCTTCCCCTTCTCTGACTGATGGACCCCATCAAGCCCCAGTAGACCAGGTTTCTCAAAGCGAGTCCCATCGTTAAGAAGCCAAACCCCTGGCTGTGACACCAGTCCTGGAACCATTTGTTGATTTGCCAGATTCAATTGGCCCTTTCAAATCCCTTCCCTCTGACACGGAAGACTGATGAAAAGACTGCTTGGCTATGGGTCCATTGCAGAGTGTGCTTGCAACCAGCTATCTAACTTCTTCTCAGCCTCCCTGATGTTATTCAGCCTTCTCACCACCTTCTGCAGCTCAGCCACCTGCTGCAGGAGATCCTCCACCTGGGCACACCTTTTGCAGGCAGGTCTTCCACCTATCCTTGCCCCAGGAGAAAGGTCTAGGCATTTCCTGCCATCTGAGGTCTGCACTGCAGCCTTTCCCTTCAGCACCTCCATCTGGGTCTGCACCATCTACCACTGGGGTATATGGTGCAAACACCCAGCTGGAGCTTCAACCTTTGCTCTCAGACAAGTGCCTACCGTTCTCCCTTGAGAGTCAGGTAGGATGAGTGCCCTTGACCTGTACAGATGGTCACAGAATGGTGCCTGGTTTCTGGGTTATGTATCCTTCACAAGTCTCCCACTCAGCCAGTAGAATGCCCCTCCTTCAAAGAGGCACCCTCCCGTGCGAACTGCTGCACAAGCTGCCACATAAAGTGCCACACTACACCCTGTTTGCCCATCCTGATCACTCACGCTGCCATTTGTGGGAGTAGGGAGTGGCCACTGTTACTCCTGGCCCCACCCACACCTCATCACCCGCCCTCACCAGAGCTGCAGGCTTGTGGCAGGTTTTGTGCTCCCCTGGGGTTTCCCTGGCTCTGGAAACCCCCCTGTACACCACGATCCCCTGCCCTGCTGCAGAAAGCACCTGCACCAGAGCTGATCACCTTGGCAAGTGACCTCAGCTTTAGGAAACAGCAACATAACCACTGCCTCTTAAATACCTTTTGAACACCTTAATAGGTAGGTGACTTTTTGGTTCTAAATGGAAAAGCTAGCTGAAATTGGCTTAGGAACATGATGAAAAAGTTGCTCATTGCCAGATAAGAAATTCATGTTTTTTCTGAAAAAAAGAAACAGAATATGCCATGAAGCCTTCACAACTGTCAAAAGTACTGAGTCGTCCCTTCCCCAGTATGGGAAGAGTGCTTAACATCCACTGGAAGAATTATACTAATTTAAAGAAGGAACACAAATTTGTGAATTAAACTTTTTCTAATCTGAGTTCTTTTGTTCAAATGACCAAGGAGGAAACCAGTCATCTCTATCACAGACAGAGACCTAAAGTTGTCTGGAAGTGGTTGTTCAGTTGCCTTAAGTCTAATTACTTCAATCCCAGCTGTTATTCCATGTCTTCATATCTTTATAACACCACTCTTTCAGCAACAAGCTTGTTGTATAGCCAGGATGTGTTTCAGAGTTCTGCTCCAAGGGACAGAACTACTTCAGTAACTTCGGGGTGAAATTTTAAGTAGCAAATGTTAAGCTGTATACCAACATTTAGTGATGGGCAGCTGTAAGACAGGACAATCTATCAATATTTTGAGGGTCAACATCACTTCAGATGCTATTAGTTAATAAATGGAAGGATGGTAGCAACAAGATTCTGGAGATATTTTTCCAATTAAGACTGTTTTTGGAACTCCAAAAGCTCAAGAGCTTCATATATGCTCTTTGACATACAATCAAAACCCTTTGATTTCTATTAGTTTCTAATTTAACTGAAACTGGTAAACAGTGTATTGTTTTCATATGATGTAATAATCACATAGAATCACATCACAGCAATGGGTGTATGTAAGAGAGGACCTGTAATTTCCTCGAGTGTTTGAGCCACTGGATGGTGTAAGGGATGACTACTAAACAAAGCAGCCTGAAGGAATGTCTCAAAACCTCCTAAGTACCAGGCCTTCTGCTCAAGGAACTGATAAGGCTAACACTCACTTATCTCTTGTGTGATTCATGGTAAAGAGAGAAATGGTGCCTGGAGGATGAGTTTCACAGAAACAGAATAGCCCTGTTTTTTCTCTCGTGAAGGACGAGCTGTTTCTCCAGAAAGACGCTATGCCCAGTGCTCACCTTTGACTCATTATCTGCAAAATGCATATTAAAGTTCACACCACCACATATGCTAATGAAGATTATCAAGATCATGCTAAACATATATGACTATAGCTCTCATATCCCCACCCAAATCATGCTACACGTCACCTGGGGGTGGGAGGGAGAAACCCGAGATGAAACCACCCCTAGGTGTGGGCAAACATAAAAGGGGGAAGACTTTCCCTGAAGGGGAAGATTTTTGACCTGGGAAGATTTTTTTCCCTGAAGAGATTTTACACAGAGGAGCGCTTCTATGACCCGCGATGACCAGACTAACGCTGGAACTGGGACCGGTGATTTCTATCTCTCTCTCCCCTTCTCTATCCCCTTATTTCTTTTCTTTTCCTTTTCTCTTTTCTTTCAAAGAAATAATGCAATGCATACCTTACCGCTTGCCATGATTTGTTATATACCTAGCCAATTATCATGGACCTAGTTAAGACCTGGTTACTAACCTAATAAACGTTTGTATACAGACCTTGAGAGTTGTCTCACCTTAGTCCGCGCCGCTGGGAATTTATGAATCTGAGTCACTCCCCCTCTCTTCTGGGTGGGGTGTGACAGCACATTATAAAATCATACCAAAATTAAGTCTGTATACTTGACTCAGCTGTATGTGAACATAAGTTATAGAAGTTTTACTAGTTGCTTTCAAAAGGCTTTACCAGCCATGTCAACAAGAAGGGATGATGCAGCACATCAATGACAGTACTCTTTGTGACAGGTGCACTCCTCTTGTTTGAACTAACTGAACTTTGGTCCAGGCAGATGCTCAACAAGTAGGCCTAACTGAAGTTAATCCTATTGTGCAAGGCTATCAGCGAGAACCCAGCACTAAAACCACAAAAACAATTTTGCTGGAGACCGGGCTGATAAGCTGCAGAAACTGCATGAACACAGCAGAAAACCTGACGAGTCAACCACTTTACACTATAATTATCTGCAGCCATCAGGGTCTGTTGAGCTCTCCCTCCATAGCAGTTGGCTGTGCGGTGGTGATCTCCCCTTGAGTAGGGATTCCTCTCAAGGTTACCCTTTGAGGCTGAGAGATCCCTTACCTGGCACCAGGCATCAATGGGCTAGTAAGTGACATTTTTTGCATGCATGTAACATTTAGATATGTATAATAAGCTTACATGATGATCTTTGTATCTCATACTAACTTTAAGTATAGTAAATAGTAGAATATTAATTGCCAATCCATCTGTACTTATTAAATATTTTACATACCTAAATTTACTGATTAGAACTCAATAAACTAAAGTAGTAGATCAGACCTGTCTGAGCGATCTCTGAGTCTTCTCCTATGACACCCTTCCATAGCAAAGGTATCTGAACAATACTAGCTGTATGCCAGTGCTGGATGATAGAGATCTGCTATCTCTTATATCAAAATGGTCGGGGAAACCCCCAGTATCAATACAGGCTGGGGGATGAAGGGATTGAGAGTAGCCCTGCCATGATGGACTTGGGGGTACCAGTGGATGAAAAGCTGAACATGAGTTAGCAATGCGTGCTCTCTGTACCTAAGTACAGATGGTCCAGATCCCAGTTAGAGAGCCCATGTAGTATATTAAAATTCATTTTGATGCTAAACAAGTTTTAGTTAGATACATATGTTACCTTTCTAATGCTGCTCTTCTTTTTTCTACGAATTCAGCAGATGAAGAATCTTCCTTGCCTACTTTAACCTTGGTCATGCCTTTGAAGAAAATTGCATCATATTGATTTTACGTTACCATAAAGAAATCATTAACATAACTGATATGATTAGAAGATTAAGCTCAACTACATTTAAGCCAAATTACAATGAAAAGTGCCACAGAAAAATATGAAGAACACAAACACCACATGCTGCACACTTCTGTGGGAAACAGATCTATGAAATATGCAATTTCCTGTAACACATCTATTGTGATTAAAGTTATTAAAAAACTAGTTGAATTTGCATTTATGAAGACAATCTAAATAAAAGTCACAGTCTTACTGGTCACTTGTGTTCAGAAGAACATAGTTACTCTAATAAAACAGAAAAAGAAATTAAATCTTAGTTTATAAGTCTATTGATTAGTATGCTCAAAACTAATTTTTATTCTAGTATTTTCTAATTTCTAAAAATAAGTGTGTGGGATTTTTTTTTGGGGGGGTGTTTTTTAGGGTTTCTTTTTAATTAATGTATTGGGTATAAATGACAAGGTTGGGGGGGAGGCAGGCCCTGCAGGAGTGATCTCTGTAGGAGGAGATCAGTGGCTATGCTAATGCCAGTCACAGCTGGTTCCAGCTGGCTTAGCAATGGACCCACCATAAGCCAGAGAAGCTTGTGGTGTGCCTCTATGAAAACATATTTAAGAAAGGGTGGTAGATATCAAGGGAAAAGAGAAACAAGGCCAGAGCAGTAGGGGGAACTCCACGCCAGAGCAGATACTCCCCTGAAGGGACTGCAGCCTGTGGAGGAACCCATGCCAAAGCAGAGGAAACGAGTAGAAGGAAAGAGCAGCAGAAGATAAGAGTAAGGAACAAGGAGTGGTAGAAAGAAACCGCTAAGCCCTGAACCCAATCTCCTGCACCACCTGTGGCCTCCCTGCGAAGAGACTGAGTGTAAGATGTGCCAATAACAAGGGGAGTGGAGACTATGAAGGGGGGATGAGAGGTGTCTGGACTGAAGTTAAGCCTGGGAAAGGGGGGGGAGGAAAAGTGTTTTCCTTAAGTGTTTCTCCCCCCCGCCCCCCGGCAAAACCCCAATTCAGTAATTAAATGTTTTAAATTAAGTTAAATTCCTCAAGTCAAGTCTGTTTTGCCCACAACAGCCAAAAGATGTCCATACAAGAAAATTACTGCTCCAGTTTCTATTGGGCAGAGTAGAAGGGCTGATCTCACTTTTGGCCCTGATGAAGGGACTTCCAGTTTGCAGTTTCAAAAGTCAAGTACTAAATATTCTAACTAGGAATAAATAGACCCTGCCTCTGCCCAGACAGAGGAAAGCAACAACCAGGTTTACTAGACTGTGTGGGTTCAATGTGTACCCCAAAGGAATATAAGACTGCAGCTGACACCAGTGCACAGCATACCGTAATACCATCAGGTTACAAAGGAGCACAACCCATCTGTATTTCTGGATTAACAGCTGTCTGTGTTGGAGGCTAATGTCGAGATGCTAGGAGGAGCTGTGCTTCCACACCAACTACTTCGGAAGCAGATTGAACCCCTTCCTATGCTGTCAATATCTCTTTTTCCTTTGGAGTATAGCAGGCTTCAGATTCTCTGTATCCCTGATTCCAAAACCCTAGGGGTCGACCTCAAGTCTCCCCTGGTGCTTTCTGTCACAGACTCCAGGTAGGGCCCTTCTCCTTGGCTGCGGTGTAGAGCACATTTCTCACATCTTGTCCCACCCGGACTGGCCCCAGAGCTACTGTGTGGACTATTTCCTGTTTAATTTGTTCAAAGGCTTGTTGTTGCTCAGGACCACACTTAAAATTGTTCTTCTTCCGGGTCACTTGATACAGAGGGCTCACAATCAGACTGTAATCTGGGACATGCATCCTCCAAAAACCCACAATGCCTAAGAAAGCTTGTGTTTCCTTTTTACTAGTTGGTGGAGACATAGCTGCTATTTTGTTGATCACATCCATCAGGATCTGACGGCATCCATCTTGCCATTTTATTCCTAAAAACTGAATCTCCTGCACGGGTCCCTTGACCTTACTTCATTTGATGGCAAAACCAGTTCTCAGAAGGATTTGAACTATATTCCCTTTCTCAAAATCTTCTTCTGCTGTGTTGCCCCATGCAATGATGTCATCAGCATACTGCAGATGTTCCGGAGCTTCACCCTGTTCCAGTGCAGTCTGGATCAGTCCACGGCAAATGGCAGGGCTGTATTTCCACCACTGGGGCAGTCAATTCCAGGTGTACTGGATGCCCCTCCAAGTGAAAGCAAACTGGGGCCTGCACTCTGCTGCCAAAGGGATTGAGGAGAATGCATTACGGATATCAATTGTGGCATAGAGGTCTCAAGATCGCTTGCCCTTGTCCTGGTGGGAGACTTCAACCTACCAGATATCAGCTGGGAACACAATACAGCTGAGAGGGAACAGTCTAGAAGGTTCCTGGAGTGTGTTGGGGATAACTTCCTGACACAGCTGGTGAGGGAACCAAGTAGGGAGGGAGCACTGCTAGATGTGGTGTTTCTAAATAGAGAAGGACTTGTGGAGGATGTGACAGTTGGAGGCTGTCTGGGGAAAAGTGACCAAGAAATGATAAAGTTTTCGATTCTCAGGGAGGCAAGAAGGGGTACCAGCAGGACTGCCATCATGGGCTTCCGGAGGGCAGACTTTGGTCTTTTCAAGAGTCTGCTTGACAAAGTCCCTTGGGAGGCAGCCCTGAATGGAAAAGGAGTCCAGGAAGCCTGGACGTTTGTCAAGGAAGAAGTCTTAAAAGCGCAGGCCGTCCCTGTGCACAGTAAAGTGAGCCATCGAGGGAAAAGACCGGCCTGGCTGAACAAAGAGATAGGGCCACAGCTCAGGGAAAAAAGGAGAGTTTATGGCCTTTGGAAAAAGGGGCAGGCCACTCAGGAAGATTATAAAGGTGTAGCAAAGTTATGTAGGGAAAAGATTAGAAAGGCCAAAGCCCAGCTAGAACTTAACCTGGCCCTGGATGTTAAAAACAACAAAAAGAATTTCTATAAATATATTAGTAGCAAGAGGAGGACTCGGGACAGCCTCCATCCACTATTGGATATGGGAGGTAACGTAGTGACAGAGGATGAGGAGAAGGCTGAGGTACTGAATGCCTTTTTTGCCTCAGTCTTTAGTAGCGGAGTAGGGTGTCCCCTGAGTACCCAGACCCCTGAGCCAGCAGATAAGGGCAGGGAGCAGAATGAAGCTCCCCTAATCCAAAGGGAAGCAGTGAGGGACCTGCTCCAGCACCTAGACACAAACAAGTCTATGGGACCAGATGGGATTCACCCGAGGGCACTGAGGGAGCTGGCGGAAGTGCTTGAGGAGCCACTCTCCATCATTTACCAGCAGTCCTGGCAAACTGGGGAGGTCCCAGCTGACTGGCATCTAGCAAATGTGATGCCCATCCACAAGAAGGGTCGGAAGGATGATCCGGGGAACTACAGGCCTGTCAGTCTGACCTCGGTGCCTGGGAAGGTCATGGAACAGATCATCCTGAGTGCCATTATGCAGCGCATGAAGGACGCCCAGGTGATCAGGCCCAGCCAGCACGGGTTCACGAGGGGCAGGTCCTGCTTAACAAACCTGATCTCCTTCTATGACAAAGTGACCCGCTTGGTGGATGAAGGAAAGGCTGTGGATGTTGTTTATCTGGACTTTAGTAAGGCCTTTGATACAGTCTCCCACAGTATCCTCCTGGAGAAACTGGGTGCTCATGGCTTAGATGGGAATACTCTCCACTGGGTTAAAAACTGGCTGGAGGGCCGGGCCCAGAAAGTGGGGAATGGAGTCAAATCCAGTTGGTGGACGGTCACAAGTGGTGTCCCACAGGGCTTAGTACTGGGACCCGTTCTCTTTAATATCTTTATCAATGATCTGGATGAGGGGATCGAGTGCACCCTCAGTAAGTTCGCAGACGACACCAAGCTGGGTGGCAGTGTCAACCTGCTGGAGGGTAGAGAGGCTTTGCAGAGGGATCTGGACAGGCTGGATCGATGGGCTGAGACCAACAGGATGAGTTTCAATAAGGCCAAGTGCCAGGTCCTGCACTTGGGTCACAACAACCCCAGGCAGCGCTACAGGCTTGGGGAAGAGTGGCTGGAGAGCTGCCTGGCAGAAAAGGATCTGGGGGTGTTGGTTGACAGCTGGCTTAATATGAGCCAGCAGTGTGCCCAGGTGGCCAAGAAGGCCAATATCATCCTGGCCTGTATCAGGAACAGTGTGGTGAGTAGGACCCAAGAGGTGATCATCCCCCTGTACTCGGCACTGTTGAGGCCTCACCTCGAGTACTGCGTCCAGTTTTGGGCGCCTTACCACAAAAAAGACATTGAGGTGCTGGAGCGAGTCCAGAGAAGGGCAACGAAGCTGGTGAGGGGTCTGGAGAATAAGTCTTATGAGGAGCGGCTGAGGGAGCTGGGGTTGTTCAGTCTAGAGAAGAGGAGGCTGAGGGGAGACCTTATCACGCTCTGTAACTACCTGAAGGAGGGGTGTAGAGAGGCCGGGGTTGGTCTCGTCTCCCAAGTCACAGGAGATAGGACAAGGGGAAATGGCCTCAAGTTGCGCCAGGGGAGGTTTAGATTGGATATTAGGAAAAATTTTTTCACCGAAAGGGTTATCAAGCATTGGAATGGGCTGCCCAGGGAGGTGGTTGAGGCACCATCCCTGGATGGTGTTCAAAAGACAGGTAGACATAGTCCTCAGGAATATGGTTTAGTAATTTTTATTTCCTATTTCTTATTTATTTTTTTGTCAGAGTTAGGTTGATGGTTGGACTAGATGATCTTTAAGGTCCCTTTCAACCTAGACAATTCTATGATTCTATACCACTGGGCTGCCTTGGACTCCAGTTCGTATTGAAGTTCTCGTATGTCCAGCACAGCAGTACTCAGTGGCAGTGTGACTTCATTCAGGCCACAATAGTCCACAGTTAGCCTCCACTCACCATTAGATTTTCGCACTGGCCATATGGGACTGTTAAAGGGTGAGCGAGTCTTGCTGATTATTCCTTGGCTCTCCAGTTGACAAATCAGCTTACGGATGGGAATCAGAGAGTCTCAACTGGTGTGATATTGCCACCGATGCACAGTTGTGGTAGCCATCAGCACCTGTTGTTCTTCGACCCTCAACAACCCCACAACAGAAGGGTCCTCCGAGAGACCAGGCAAGGTAAAAAACTGTTTAACTTCCTCTGTCTCCAAGACAGCTATGCCGAAAGCCCACCAGTACCCTTTCAGGTCCTTAAAATATCCTCTCCTGAGGCAGTCTATGCCAAGGATGCATGGGGCCTCCAGGCAAGTTACAATGGGGTGCTTTTGCCACTCATTCCCAGTTAGGCTCACTTCAGCTTCCAGTACAGTCAACTCTTGGGATCCCCCTGTCACTCCAGAAATACAAATGGGTTCTGTCCCTCTAAAGCTAGATGGTATTAGGGCACACTGTGCGCCCATGTCCACTGGACCCTTATACTCCTGTGGGTCTGATGTGCCAGGCCATCAAATCCACACTCCAATAAACCCAGTTGTCCCTTTCCTCTGCCTGGTTGGAGGCAGGGCCCCTCTAATCCTGGTCATAGTATCTGTTACTCACTTCTTGCAGAAATGACTTGGAATTCCCTTCAAGAGGATCAGAAGTAAGATCATCCCTTCTACTCTGTCTGAGGAACTGTCCATTGGAAACTGGGGCGGCGCTTTTCCCGGAGGGATCCCCTTTTGCGATTGTTCTCCCTTGCAACTCATATACCCACGCTTGTAGGACTGAGGTAGGTTGTCCATCCCACTTCCTCATGTCCTCTCCATGGTCACGCACGTAAAACCACAGGGTGCCTCATGGTGTGTACCCTCTATACTCTCTCTCTGGAGTAGAGAAATGCCTACTCCTAATAGTTGAGATACTGGCCCATACCGTTGGGGAGAAGGACATATTCTCTTCAAGTTGCTGGACCTTCCAGGACAGTTTCTCCACAGCTGAGACAAGGAGAGAAGAGAGACTTTCTTCATATTGCCAAAGTCGGGCAGCCACCTCATCCACTGTTGGTCCTTCTTCGCCTTTCCATTCCATCACTGCCAATAAGTTGGCATATGATGATGGGGCGCTCCGTACAAACTTCTGCCACATGAGCCTTGTACATTGGATCTCATCAGGATCAGTGGGTAACTGCATGTTGTCTGGGTCATAATAAACCATCTCCTGTATGGCTAATTCCCTCAGGTACTGGATACCTCTTTCCATGGTGGTCCACTTGCTCAGATGACACACAACATCTTCACTGAAGGAGTACCTTTCCCTCATGCCTGACAGGAGTCACCTCCAAAGGCTGAGGGCTTGTGTCTTTGTCCCAATTGCCTTGTCAATGCCCCCTTCCCTAGATAGGGATCCCAGCTGCCTGGCTTCCCTACACTACAATTCCAAGCTACTTGCCCTGTTATCTCAGCATCAGAGCAGCCAGGTGACAATGTTCTCACCTGGAAGTCAGCTGAAATCTTTTTGCATGTCCCGCAGCTCACTCAGGGATAAAGATCGGGTGATTATCTCTGGTTCTGCCTCTTCCTCCTGTTCTCATGATGGCCCTGGTTCATTGTCATCCTTCACTGAGCTAACTGATTTCTTGGTGTATTTCTTCTTCTGGATAGGGGCAACTGATACTGGCACAGGTTGGTTTTCTGGTTCAGCTGCAGTGCCTGCCACCAGGGTTGCAGTAACTGCAGTGCCTGTTGGTCTGGTTTCCATCTGTTTCCCCTGAGGATGCTGCACAATGTTGAGCAGTGCTTGGTAGATACTGGCCAGGGCCCAGCACAGCACGATAAGTTGTGCCTCTCTGGAATAGCCACTGAATTTTCCTTTCAAATATTCTATCACTTTATCAGGGTCCTGTAATTGTTCGGGGGGTGAAGTCCCAAACCACTGGAGGTGAGAAGTTCTCTAGATACCTGCCCATATTCTCCCACATGCCATGCCACCCATGATTATCCAGCCTCGGGGCAGATCTTGGTGTGGTAGTCTTAAATAGTTGTTTAACCCTAAACAACACCTGAAACACATTCAGGAGACATAGCAATAGGAACATGCAGGTTTGAACATCCCAAGGATATTCAAAATTCTCAAAAGCTGTCATACCTGGCCCGAAGGAGAAAAAGGAGGCAAAAGAGCTGGGGAAAGTATTTCCCCTGTTTCCCCCAAGCAGGACAGCAATGCCACATTAACACTCCAGCATAACCGCCTGAACAGTGATGTTATCATAAGTTGATATTACACAGGACAGCAAAATGATAATGCTGATCCCTCTTCCAGAGCTGATAAACAGTATTGTGGGGACTACATAGACCATATAAGATTTTACATAACACAGTCATGAGAACAAACAAAGCAACATTGTGACCAGAGACTATTTAACTAATAGAATAAATGCATATAACAAATTTGGTTTTACACGCTCTGGTTGGATCTGTCATTATCTCAATCCTTTGTACCCCACATTGGGCACCAAAAAGGACTGTCCATGGTTTAGCCTCAGCTGGCAACAAAGAACCACGCAGTTGCTCACTTAAGCCCCCACACCTGTGGGGGAGAATCAGAAGTCGTCAGAATTAGTGGGTTGAGATAAAGGCAGTTTAACAGAACAGCAAAGGAAAGAGGCAAACAACAATAATTCTGATACAGGAACAAACAAAACACAATTAATGTACCACTGCTCACCTACCACACCCAGAAAGCCCCAGCCCACTCCCAAGCATGACTGATCCTTGGGAAAATTAACCCTATCCCCACCAGAACCAGGACAGCATTTTATGGACATTTTGCAGGGATGACCTGCATAAGGGAATGATATTGGCACATATATCAAAGGATGGGAAAGGCGGTGGTAGTTAGTGATGGAATGGGATAGTGTGGGACCTGCGCATGATGTAAACAGTATGGAATAAGGGGTGGAGATTGTACTGGGTCTGGCTGGAATGGAGTTAATTTTCTTCATAGCAGTCTCACACTGCCCCACCAGTGAGTAGGCTGAGAGTGCACAAGAAGTTGCGAGGGGACACAGCCAGAACAGCTGACCCCAACTGACCAAAGGGATATATCATACCATATGACATCACTCTCAGCAAAAACGGGAGCAGGGGTGGGGCATGTGTTGCCAGGGCTGCCATTGCTCAGGGACTGGCTGGGCACTGGTCAGCTGGTAGTGAGCAATTTGGGTTTTTTTGCACCACTTGTTCATCTTGGTTTTGTTTTTATTTATGTGTTGGGTTTTGTGGGGTCTTTTTTCCCTTTTTTTCTTGTTAAAATGTCTTTATCATCTCAAACCAAAAGTTTTCTCACTCTTACCCTTCCAATTCTCTCAGCAGGGGGAGCAAAGAAGCAGCTGTGTGGTGCTTAGCCACCTACCAGGGTTAAACCACGACAGTAGGACATGTCATATTAAGATTCAGACTTACAAAGTAAAATAAAATATGCATGCAAAGTAAAAAAAAAATGCATGTCATAGAATCATAGAACCATAGAATGATTTGGATTGGAAGGGACCTTAAAGATCATCTAGTTCCAACCCCCCTGCCATGGGCAGGGACAACTCCCACTAGACCAGATTGCCCAAAGCCCCATCCAGCTTGGCCTTAAACACCTCCAGGGATGGGGCATCCACGATCTCCCTGGGCAACCTGTTCCAGTCTCACCACCCTCACAGTAAAGAATTTCTTTCTGGTATCTAATCTAAATCTCCCCTCTTCCAGTTTAAAACCATTACCCCTTGTCCTATCACTACACTTCCTGACAAAGAGTCCCTCTCTGGCTTTCCTGTAGGCTCCCTTCAGATACTGAAAGGCCACTATAAGGTCTCCCCAGAGCCTTCTCTTCTCCAGGCTGAACAACCCCAGCTCTCTCAGCCTGTCCTCATAGGAGAGGTGCTCCATCCCTCTGATCATCTTCATGGCCCTCCTCTGGACCCGTTCCAGCAGATCCATGTCCTTCCTGTGTTGAGGACTCCAAAGCTGGACACAGTACTCCAGGTGGGGTCTCACGAGCACAGAGTAGAGGGGTAGAATCACCTCCCGTGACCTGCTGGCCACACTTCTCTTGATGTAGCCCAGGATGCGGTTGGCTTTCTGGGCTGCCAGTGCACATTCATAGAATCATAGAATCATAAAATTGTCCAGGCTGGAAGGGACCTCCAAAGGTCATCTAGTCCGACCTCCCCACAGTCAGCAGGGACACCCCCAACTCGACCAGGTGGCCCAGGGCCTCATCAAGCTTCACCCTGAATATCTCCAAGGATGGGGCCTCAACCACCTCCCTGGGCAACCTGTTCCAGTGTTCCACCACCCTCACAGTAAAGAACTTTCTCCTAATCTCCAATCTAAATCTGCTCCCCTCCAGCTTAAAGCCATTGCCCCTCGTCCTGTCACTACAGGCCTTTCTAAACAGGCTCTCCCCGGCCTTCCTGTACACCCCCTTCAGGTACTGGAAGGCTGCTATTAGTTCTCCCCGGAGCCTCCTCTTCTCCAGGCTGAACAACCTCAGGTACCTCAGCCTGTCCTCGTAGCAGAGGTGCTCCAACCCCCTGATCATCCTTGTGGCCCTCCTCTGGACCTGCTCCATCAGGTCCATGTCTTTCCTATATTGAGGGCTCCAGACCTGCACACAATACTCCAGGTGAGGTCTTACTGGCTCATGTTAAGCTTCTCATCCACCCAAGTCCTCCTCAGGGCTGCTTTCTAGCCATTCTCCGCCCAACCTGTATTTGTGCCTGGGGTTGCCACGACCCAGGGGCAGGACCCTGCACTTGACTTGGTTAAACTTCACGTGATTTGCACGGGCCCACCTCTCAAGCGTGTCCAGGTCCCTCTGGATGGCATCCCTTCCCTCCAGCGTGTCGACCGCACCACCAAGTTTGGTGTCATCGGCAAACTTGCTGAGGGTGCACTCTATCCCACTGTCCATGTCGCCAACAAAGATGTTGAATAGCACTGGTCCCAGTACCAACCCCTGAGGAACACCACTCGTCACTGGCCACCACTTGGACATTGAGCCATTAACCACAAGCCTTTGAGTGCGGCCATCCAGCCAGTTCCTTATCCACCGAGTGGTCCATCTGTCGAATCCTTGAGTTTCCAGTTTTGAGACCAGGATGTCATGCAGGACAGTGTCGAATGCTTTGCATAAGTCCAGGTAGACGACATCTGTTGCTCTGCCCTTGTCCACCAAGTCTGTGGCAGTATCATAAAAGGCCACCAAATTTGTCAGGCACGATTTGCCCTTGGTGAAGCCATGTTGGCTGTCACCAATCATCTCCTTATTTTCCATGTGCCTTAGCAGAGATTCCAGGAGGATCTGCTCCATGATCTTGCCAGGCACAGAGGTGAGACTGAGTGGCCTATAGTTCCCTGGGTCTTCTTTTTTTCCTTTTTTGAATATTGGGGTTATGTTCCCCTTTTTCCAGTCAGCGGGAACTTCGCCAGACTGCCACGATTTCTCAAATATGATGGAAAGCGGCTTAGCAACTTCGTCCACCAGCTCCCTTAGGACCTGTGGATGGATTTCATCAGGTCCCATGGACTTATGCACCTTCAGGTTCCTTAAGAGGTCTTGAACCTGATCTTCTTGTACTGTGCGCGGTTCTTCATTTGCAGAGCCCCTGTTTTTGCCTTCCGTGACTTGGGCAGTGTGGTTAGAGCCCTTGCCGGTGAAGACTGAGGCAAAGAAGTTGTTNTGTCCCTGACATATCTGTAGAAGTTTTTCTTATTGTCTCTGATGTCCCTGGCTAGATTTAGTTCTGCCTGGGCTTTTGCTTGCCTGATCTGGTTCCTGACCACTCGGACCATTTCTCTGTATTCTGCCCATTCTACCCATCCCTGCTTCCACCCTCTATAGGCCTCCTTTTTGGTCCTGAGCTTGTCCAGCAGTTCCTTATTCATCCACGCAGGCCTGCTGGCTATTTTGCCTGACTTCTTTTTTGGGACGCACCTCTCCTGAGCTTGGAGGAGGCAATCCTTGAATACCAACCAGCCCTCTTGGGCCCCTCTCCCCTCCAGTTCTTTTTCCCATACTATCCTCCCAATCCGATCTCTCAGGAGACCAAAGTCTGCTCTTCTGAAGTCCAGGGTAGCGAGCTTGCTGCACACCCTCCTCGCTGCCCTATGAATCTTGAATTCTACCATTTCATGATCACTGCAGCCAAGGCTACCCTTGAACTTGACATTCCCCACCATCCCCTCCTTGTTAGTAAGGACAAGGTCCAGCACAGATCCTTTCCTCGTTGGTTCCTCGATCATTTGAAGAAGAAAGTTATAACCAATGCATTCTAAGAACTTTCTGGATTTCTTGTGCCCTGCTGTGTTGTCCCTCCAACAGATATCGGGGTGGTTCAAGTCCCCCATGAGGACCAGGGTGTGCGAGTGCGATGCTGCTCCTATCTGCCTATAGAGGGCTTCATCCTCCCTGTCACCCTGATCTGGTGGTCTGTAGCAGACCCCTACTGTAACATCACTTGCCCCTGTGCTCCCTTTAATCCTGACCCATAAGCTCTCCGCCAGGTCTTCATCCATCCCCAGGTGGAGCTCCACACACTCCAGCTGGTTGTTGACATAGAGGGCAGCACCCCCTCCCCGTCTACCCATTCTGTCCTTCCTGAAGAGTCTGTAACCCTCCATTCCAACACTCCAGTCATAAGAGCCATCCCACCATGTCTTGGTAATGCCAATAAGATCGTAGTCCTTAAGAGGCATTAATTAAAAGGCATTTAAGTTGGGCCCCCGATGAAGCTGACTTACTGGCTGGAGTGGCTGCGATTCCTTTGTGGTGCACTCCAGGTGCTCTCCTGCTGACCTGTGATCCTTCTCCAGGCTCTGGGCATCTATTGCTGGCACTGGCATCAAACAGGTATTGGATTGGATTGAGGTTCCCCTTCCCTAGCAACTTTAGTTTAAAGCCCTCTTCACCAGCTTGGCAAGCCTATGACCGAAGATGCTCTTCCCCATCTCTGACAGATGGACCCCATCAGCCCCTAGTAGACCTGGTTTCTCAAAGTGAGTCCCATGGCCTAAGTAGCTGAACCCCTGGCTGTGGCACCAGTCCAGTAACCATTTGTTGACTTGCCAGATTCGACTTGCTTTTTCAAAACCCTTCCTTTTAACTGGGAAGACTGATGAAAAAACTACCTGCACTCCAGAGTCCTTTACCATCATTTCCAGGGCTCTGTAATCCTTCTTGATATTTGTCAAGCTACTCTTGGCTGTATCACTGGTGCCCACATGAAACAGCAGCAGCAGATAATAGTCAGTGGACTGTATGAGCCTTGGTAGTCTCTCAGTGACAGCCCTGATATGCGCCCCTGGTAAGCAGCACATGTCTCTAGAGAGTGCATCAGGCCGGCAAATTAGTGCCTCCATACCTCTCAGAAGAGAGTCACCCATTGCATTTTCTTTGTTGTGCTGGTTGTTATACAGGAAGGATATCGGGCTGCCTTACTCAGCTCCAGCATCTCTCCTGGTATGGCGGGTCTTTCCTCTTCAGTCTGCAGAGAGGCGAAGCGGTTCTTCAAGGGCACTTCAGGCTTCGGGGGAAGTCTCTTCCTCCTGCTGGTCCTTGGCATTGCAAGCTTCCATTCTTCTGCATTATTGGCCCCTCCTCCTGTGGTGGTTTAGCTTCAGACCGCAACAAAGAACCACCATGTGGCAGCCGCTCTCTCAGGCCCCACCACTACAACCGTGAGGGGACAATGGGAAGAAAAAGGCAAAACTCGTGGGTTGAGACAAAGGCAGTTTAACAGAACAGCAAAGGGAATGAGAAAACAACAGCAATAACACTGAGAGAGGAATATACAACCACGATTACCATACCACCGGCTTGTCAACCGGGGGAAGCCCCAGCCCGCTCCCCAGCGGTGACTTCCTGCCCCCTCCCCTGGCCAGCTCCCCCTACCCCCTGGCATGGCCCACATGGGATGGAATACCTGTGTCCCTGCTAGATCCTGGGAAGAATTAACCCTATCCCTGCTGGAACCAGGATATCTCCCTTCTATGTGTGCTGGTGGGGGAGTTTCTGGTTGTTTGACCATGGGCTGTGGGTCCACTGCAGACTGCGCATGGAACCAGCTATCTATCTCCTTCTCAGCCTCCCTGATGCTACACGGCTGTCCTGGTTTGAGGTAAAACAGAACCAGCTTTCTGTTCAGTAATTTTACATCTTGGCTAGGCCTCTTCTAACTCTCTGAAATTAATGGCATATTGTGGAGAAAACTGCTTGTTCTCAGAATGATAAGACCAACGTTTGTGCTTCATGCCAAGGAACGGTATCGAGACAGGCTCTTGCTTATACTTATTGCTGTAACAACCAAGGTCAGCCAATTTCCTTATTTGCCCCGTTGGAAGATCGGAAGCAGGAAAAGCGTAGAGGGGTCCCACCTGTGGGGAGGAACAGACAGGACAGGTGACCCAAACCTGACCAACAGGGGTATTCCATCCCATCTGCCCCATGCTCAGTATAAAAGCTGAGGGATCAAAGGGTCAACTCTCTTTCTGCAATGGCCGACGTCCGAAGAGGACCCTGTCTGTTCGTCTGCCTTTGATCCCGGTCCGTGTGTTCCTGACTCCAGAGCTGGAATCCAGTCCCCATCCGTCGCCGAGTCCAGTCTGGGACTTCCCCAGTGCCTGCCGGTGACGTCTTCCTGGGAGCTTGATACGGTTTTGTCTATATTGTATCTAGTTCATTATTTTCTTCTTTTTGATTTTAATATTAATTCTTCATTAAAGTAGTTTAGTTCATTCTAAACTTCTGAATCTCCTTATCTCTTCCTTCCTTCTTTTTGGGAGGGGGGGGGGAAGGGCCATCTGTCATTCTGGTTTTGGTAAATTCGGCTGAAACCATGACAGATTTATTGGTGCCCAACTTGGGGCACGGACAGAGCTCAACCAGATAAATTGTCTGAATAATTTGGATTCCAGCTTCCTCAGGCAGAACAGACAGCTCAAATGATGTCGTTCCTACACAATATTTTATATGCTATTTTTAGAGAGCTTTGTATGAAGTTAATTGATACAGTGGTGTTTAACTGGTCGAGTATATTGATTTTTTTTTTTTGATTTTTTTTTTTTTTTGTTGAGATGAGTTTACTTTTGTTTTGTGTTTGGATGCGGTGGGCCAAGCGTGCTATGTTGGTGTGGATTTGCCTTCAGATGTATAATGTGTAACAAGTACCTTTGTTGAGAAAGTTTGTGCAGAGTGCACCATCGATGTATTCCCACACTTTGTCAACAGTGAGGTTGCTGACAGGGTACAACAGTATGAAGATAATCTCTCTCATCCCATCGGTGTAGCAGCAATAGAAAACCTGACTGAGAAAACCGAGCAAATGGCTGAGAGAATGGCTGAACAAACTAAGAAAGTGGCTGAGCAAACTGAAAAGATGGTTGAACAAAATAAGACCAAGACAATGACTGAGACAATAGAGAACATAGCCAAGACACAAACTAAGATAATGACTGAGACAATGGAGAAAATGACCAAGGCAATAGGTGGGCAAAATGAGACAATTTTTCACAAACTGCTTGAAAAACTGTCTGAGACAGGGAAAGAATCCCATATTCCGGCTCAGACCCAAATTACTGCTCAAACCCAAGTTGCAGCTCAGACCCAAGTTGCAGCCATTAAGAAAAAAATGCCCTCCTATGAGACCAACCAAAGGGAAACAGTACTCGTTCCAAAGTTTCTTGTGGTTTTGCCTTTGCAATAACGGAGAGGACATGAGGAGATGGGATAAAAAACCTACTCCAGCCCCCCAGGCACGAGTGCTTGAGTTGCAAGGTAAAGCAGACAGAAGAAAGGATTGTTACGTGAATGTGGTTGCTCCAGTCCAGAGTAAGCAATGCCCCTGTCTAGACAGGAACTTATCTTGCAATTGTAGATGCTGTCCTCAGCATTAGGGTTGCCCTGCCTCCAGCCAGGAGGAGGAGAGGGATAACTGTGTTTATTGGACTGTGTGGATTCGATGGCCTGGCACATTAGAGCCACGAAAGTATGGAGCCCTGGTGGACACTGGTGCACAGTGCACCCTAATGTCATTGAATCGAAACCTAGCCGGATTGATTAGGTGGCGTCCAGTAAAACTTCTCCGAGATGGACATGTTACCCATGGGCATGAACCACAATGAATTTCACACCATCTTTCCTACCCTGAAAACCTGATCTGCTATGAAACGGACTTAACTTTTGTATATAAAGATAAATCATAACTGAGTGACTTACATATATCTATCTATATATGTATGTGTGTATAGATTTTATAGGTAATAGTATTTGTGATCTAAGGATGATGCAAATGGTATGGAATAAGGGGTGGAATGTCCCGTTTTGAGGTAAAACCGAACCAATTTTGTGTTCTGTAATTTTACATTTTAGCTAGGCCTCTTCTAACTCTCTGAAATTAACGGCATATTGTGGAGAAAACTGCTTGTTCTCAGAATGATAAGACCAATGTTTGTGCTAAATGCCAAGGAATGGTATGCAGAGAGGCCCTCGCTTATACTTATTGCTGTAACAACCAAGGTCAGCCAATTTTCGTTATTTGCCCCTTAGAGGGTCGGAAACGGAAAAAAATGCAGAGGGGTCACATCTGTGGGGAGGAACGGACAGGACAGGTGACCCAAACCTGACCAACAGGGGTATTCCATCCCATCTGCCCCATGCTCAGTATAAAAGCTGAGGGATCAAAGGGTCAACTCTCTTCCTGCAATGGCCGACGTCCGAAGAGGACCCTGTCTGTTTGTCTGCCTTTGATCCCGGTCCGTGTGTTCCTGACTCCAGAGCTGGAATCCAGTCCCCATCCGTCGCTGAGTCCAGTCTGGGACTTCCCCAGTGCCTGCCGGTGACGTCATCCTGGGAGCTTGATATGGTTTTGTCTATATTGTATCTAGTTCATTATTTTCTTCTTTTTGATTTTAATATTAATTCTTCATTAAAGTAGTTTAGTTCATTCTAAACTTCTGAATCTCTTTATCTCTTCCTTTCCTCTTCTGGGGCAGGGGGGGAGGGGAAGGGCCATCTGTCGGTCCAGTTGTGGTGATTTCGGCCGAAACCACGACAACGGGAGAGCCACCTGGAACCCTAATGAGTTAATTAGTGGTGCTCGAGAACCCATCTATAACCTAAACCATATAATTCGCCTTCAAGCTCTTTTAGAAATTGTTACTAACAAAACTGCTCGTGCCTTAGATCTGTTGGCAGTCCAGGCCACGCAAATGAGAACTGCAATTTTGCAACACCCCAAGGTTCTTGACTAACTGCTAGCTGAAGGAGGTGGTGTTTGTGGTAAATTGAATGACTCAAATTGTTGCTTAAAAATTGATGATAATGGCCAGATTGTCAAACAAATAACCTCTGGAATAAGAAAGTTAGCCCACATCCCTGTTCAAACCTGGAAAGAGTGGGAAATTGATCCCTTTTCCTGGCTTCCAGGAGGTCCATGGGTCAAATGAATTTTGTTCTACTTGCTGTGCAGAACTGCAATGCTTCTGTTCTTACCATGCATAATTCCATTTTTAATACGATTGATTCAAAGTGTAGTACAAAATATGGAGTTTGTATCTACTGTCTCGCCTAATGGCGTAAAGTGTGTACGGGCCGTCCGAAAACCTGTTTCTGTGCCTGTAAATATTGTGTAAACTCTTGTCTAATTCTCTGTCTTTTACTATCCAAGCCTCACCAACTACGGGTCCTGAAGAACAGGACCTTTGTCAGTGACCTTTGAGCGACGGGGTAGAAGTAAGAACCCAACAGAAAGACAAGATGCCTCAAAGCTCACTTGCCGCAGGACTTCTGTCGCCAGTGTACCGATAACAAAGAATGTATGTCCTTGGTTCTCAAAACAACTGATCCTCTGCCCTGAAAACTTGCCTGCCTTGCAAGGCCCAGCACTGCTTGTGCAGCAGAGGCAAGGGGGGCTCATGCAGCAACTGTGTTGGACAATGATTGGATGAGCACAGGTAACTGTCACGTTGATTGGTCAAACTACAAGTCAACAGGAACTATAAATTACTGTTCTACCCCACTGCAATTGGGACCCCTCACCACCATCGACCCTCACCATTGCGAAGGCCTGAGAATCGTGGATCAATGGAACACCATTGACTCCAGAAGTTCGTCGAGCCGTCGTGTGGACTGACCATGGTGGTGATATACTATTTTTTGCGGCTCTCCGAAATTCTGCTTCTCCTTTCCTCCTTTTCTCTATCGCCATTTAGCGTCATTTTTAGATAACAATAGTAAAACTATAGTAAATGGCATCTGACCTCGTTTGTGTCTTAATCGTGCCCCTGGAATCATTTCAAACCCCCTCCCAGACACCAAAAATTGGACCGGGACCTAACAAATACCCAAATACCCATTTGGCTAGTTTGGGTCAGCTGACCCTAGCTGTGTCCTGACCTCTCAGACTGTGTCCCCCTCTCAACTCCTTGTGAAAATTAACCCTATCCCCACCGGAACCAGGAGGCAAGCTTACATTTAAATTACAGTGCTTATGTTTTTTCTGAAACCTTAATTTTTTCCTAACAAACTTCAGTCCCTCTTTTAAGTGGTGACACTCTAAGTAGAGTTCAATAAGGATTTAAAATCCTTTTGTAATCCAGACATAAACATGAAAAGCATTGGCAGAGCCCTTATCACAAGGAGCATTGTCTCTCCCAGAAGGAAATAGGCGGCTGCGAATGTCTAGACTGAAGGTGCTTCATGGCAGAGTGCAAATGGAGCTGACGGGCATCTGTCTGTATCCAAACATGTAGTCATGTCCTACAACATAAAGAGCTTAACACTGCATGGAGCAGTGGCTAAATGCCTATAATGTCTAAATTACCTTAAAAAATATAGTATAGGCTCTCAAGTTAGTTCAGCATATCTGACCATATTATCCTAATGACTGAATGATGATGCTTAAGAAGCATTAGGTGGCACATCTGTAAAATGATTTGATTTTTCTTTAGATAGGGCTGTCATGAATAGAAAAAAACTTAGGTTTTGTCAACAGCAAATAGAGACACAGTGAACACTTCTTAGGAAAACAAACAAGTAAAGGTGGGACAGTGTACGATGGAAAGAGGCATCATTTTTATCAAAGGGACAGGCAAAAAGGAGACAAAACAAGCCTACACAAAGCCCACCTTGGAAGATGCCCTGAAGTGCTAATATCTCAATGGATGGGTCGATGTTTAAGACTTGTGTTGACATTTAAACCAGGAAAGGAGTAAGGGCCACATATCACTTATGCCTTTATCCCATTGGGATCTGATTAAAATAGAGCTGAAGAATGATGCTATGGTTCAGCAGTATTAGGCTGGACTTTCAAAGAGACGACATTAATATAGAGTAGATGTATGCAATGGCTCAAACTGGGTAGTGAAGGGGATGCACTATAGCCAGGAGACAACAGTTAGGCAGAACTTGCTAGTGCACACTGCGTTTTGAGGTAATTATGTTTTTTCTCCAGATGATAAATTATAATCTCCCAAAACACTGGTAAATATATTGGTATGCTGTATTTATTCAGTAGGCTCTGCAGCCTCCTATTGAAGAGAAGATCAGAAGATCATAGCTAGCAGTTTCTTCCCTCCTCCCACATTGCACACTGTTCCAAGTTACACTCAATCATATACTCTGAGACAGACTTGTGTTTCAGTGTGACTTTTGGCTTCTGACACCTCAAACTGTGAGGACTGGCACTGTCTGCTGCTAGTATCAGTAAGGATTTATTTTCCAGAACCACTTGCCTGTTTGTATTCCACATGAGCATTTATAAGAAACTATAAGAAATAAAGGAAGAGATAAATGGGGGGGGGGGGGAAGGAAGAAAAAAAGTGAAAAGTGATTCAGAAATGTGTCTGGTCTTTCCTTTCAAGCCACTGTACAGAAACTATTCTTCTACTGTGGGACAAAACCTTTGAGCACAGTGAGATGTGTTTATACTGCTCCAATCAAAGAGCCTTTCATCTCCACAAAGCAAATTATTAACATATTCCACTGAAGATGTGAGGGTGGAGATCTGGCCTTGGAAAAAAAGCTGGTCAAAAATGAACATTTTTTTTTTTATAAACACTTTTAATGATAGTGAATGACTCCTTCCCCAGATCCTTATGCCCAGGTAAGTACTGCAGGCTGATTGTTTGTCTGGAGAAGTCCCGTGGGCTGTGCTATTTGTGCTGAGGCATGCCTAATTGAAAGGCAGTGGTGTGTGAGGTGTGGGCCTTTCCAGGTTCATCGAGTCAAGGCCTGCACTGCTGGCCGGCTTAAACCTTCACCAGACACTACTTTTTGTTGGATGAATGAACACTTACCTCTGTTCCAGACAGTAAATCTTGGCCTTTCAGAAGCAGCAAAAACATGATGAGTAACTTACACAAAATATGCAGAACAGTTCTGTTAATAGACTACTCCCCATGCCCTCCCAGCTTCTTTGCAGATGTCTGGTTACCTAGCAAAAATTTTGCTTACTGTTATTGTATGAATGAGTAAATATTTTATTTTTTCTCCCTTGCCCAACGGATCAATATTAGCAGAAGAGTGTAAAGGGATCGTACCTGTGGGGAGGAGCAGACAGGACAGGTGACCCAAAACTGACCAATGGGGTATTCCATTCCATCTGCATCATGCTCAGTATAAAGCTGAGTGATCAAAGTTGTTAGTTTTTTCCTTCTCCTTCAATGGTTGGCATCTGAGGAGGACTCTGCTTGTTCTTTAGCTTTTGATCTTGATCTGTGTGTTCCTGAATCCAGTTCCTGTCTGCCACTGAGTTCAGTCCCACTGCTAGCTGGTGATGTGATCGTCATCCTGGGAGCTTGATATGGTTTTGTATATATTTTATTGTTTTCTTATTAATATTTTGTTGTTGTTGTTGTTATTATTTCATTAAAGCTAGTTTAGTTTTTTTCCAACTTGTATGTCTTTCTCCTGGGGAAGGGAGAGGGGTTAATAGAAAACATCTGTCATTCATTTAGTGGCTAGCCCAGTCCAAACCTTGACAGGGATAAAGAGGAGATACTTTGGAAGCTGTCAGGTACAGTGCAGAGCCAGAGTGAATCCATGCTTAATTTCTGACTTTATGCCTTCACTGCATACAAAGTCTACATGGAGAAGTCTGATTTACAGATTGTTGATGCTGTGTAATATAAATATATAAAATCAATTGATGTTGGCAAATAGGAGATTGGCTCTGAAAGCAAGCTAGTTGTCCCAGCACCTTGCCATTCAGGCTTCAATTCAGGGGAAAAAATCCAGGAAGCTGATTGGCAAAAGGCATTTTCCTCCTAGCTGAGCTAAGACAGACCTTTCCTGGGCTGAATCATAGAATAGTTTGGGTTGGAAGGGACCTTTAAAAGTCATCTAGTCCAACCTCTCTGCAATGACTAGATATGAAGCTACCAAAGATGAGGCAGGAAGATCAAGTACAGCAGCCAGTAGAGAACAACAGGAAACACAGGGTCAGCCTTGGCTGTTGCACGTTCCCTGAGCCAGTCTTTTGGTATAAGCCATTAGTACCAATCTGAGCGCTAGGTTTTCAACTATTCCTTTTGAAAAGGGAGAAATTATGCAAATCATAGGTTTTGCTATTTATGAACTTGTAGGGAACAAACTAAATTGTTCTTAGATATGCACAATGAGAGGAAAAAGCTCCTAGCTTTTTTTGCTGCATCGAAATTCCTTTAGAAATACAGAAATCAAGTAACTAAAAAAAATAGCAAACATTAAAGGCTCTATTTATATAAGTGCTTTTTTATGCCTAGCTGAGTTAGTTTTAAATCAGCTGTGTTATTCATAAGGCTTTTTCAGGATGTGTAGTATGTTGTATTATTTTTAGTCCAGGGTAGGACAGCAAGTTAATAAGAATCACTCTGGGCTTCCCACTCTGGCATGAAGCAGCTCCAACTTCAGAGGGGTCTGGGGAGAGATATGAGCTATTTGTCACAGTTTTTTCCAGTCATTATCTCCTTCCCTGACCTTGTGACAGCAGAGCAGCAATGGGGTCACCCAGGTACGTGGTAGCAACCCATTCCTAACAATATACAGCAGCTGTAGCTCGTGGGAGGACTTCCTTTAGGGATGGCCAGAAAGTGGTCAGGGTGCCAAGTTGGAACAGGCACAGATACTCATGAGTGCTTAGGATGGTGTCTCTGTGTGGTCTCACCTTGTGCCTCCTACTCATACCCTGAAAAACGAAGCTTCTTGTGCTGCTAACAATCATTTCTGAGAGGTACTAAAGCAATGCTCCCCTCTGCTTTGGCCCTGTTACTCAGGAGTGTTTGATAACATAGACTGCTGCTTCACTGGCATTTATCCATCATGTTGTGTCTGGAAACTAGGTCAGAGGAAACTAGCTTTTTGATATATACTTTATATTCATCATTCTTCATTGTGAACTGCAAGGTCACACGACTCAGTGGCCTGAGGAGAAGCATAGATGTGCTGAACCACTGCCAAAGCAGCTGAAAAAGAGCTCCTATTCATTGCAGATTACGTTTCAACCTGTGACAAAAAAGCATACCTGTCAGCTCCATGGCAGGCTGATTAGGTTAATTAAGTCCTTGCCTATGAGTATATTAATTAGAACTTACACTTTTGCACTTACAGTAATGAAAATTGAGATGGACAATGAGTGTATAAATCAGATTTATAGGCTGCAAGCATAACTGTAGCCTTGGTGTAACCTTGGAAAACTTAACTCTTTTCACAACGAAGGTCTGCAGAACAAAAAGAATAGTGTATATTTTTGCATCCTCTCAACAAAGGTATAAGAAGCCATCTCATCTTTCTTGTCGCTTTGGAGAGCCATACGTAAGGCTAGATAATAATATGACTCTGCTCAGTCCCGAGAAGACTCTTAGGAAGTTTGATTTTTATGCCTCATGTTTTCAGATGTAAACACGTTTGTAGGAGACCAGAGAAAAGAGAACAAAATGACAGTAGATTTGGGAAACATAACTTGCTAGGAGTAGAATTGTGTTTGCTTAGTTCAAAACAAGAGAAGACTAGGGAGGAAGAGAGGGCACTCATGATAACATCCATCCAGTAGGTAGAAATGTGTTGCAAAGAAAATAATGATCACCTGAATCCCATGCCAGTTGGAGGAAGAGCAGGAAGAAATCACCTTACATGCAACAGTAAAGATTATGGAAATTGGAAAACTTTGTAAGTGTTACCATGGTCAGATATTAGAAGAGGCTGCCTAAGGGCATGGTGAAAATACAGGAAAGTATTAAGATGATAGGTAAAAATTTATTTGCATTGGTAGAGGAAGATATCTTGCCACCTCTTACAGCTCTATCCATTGGTGACTCTGTAGGGGATTATGATTTAGCCATGTTCAGGTTAAGATGCCAGCAAAGCATCTCCCAGAGAAAGTTGGAAAAAAATAAAGATGGTACAGTACGGAAGGAGACAGATCAGCAGCAGCACAACAGTTTTGGGAATTGGGACAAAGAAGGTTTGGAATTATGGGCAGATCAAGTTATCCAAGCAAAAGTGCAGAGCAGCTTGGTAAAGAGTCCGAAGTCTTAAAAAAGCAATGCAGAAACCCCAACAAAGGTTGTGGTAAAGACAGATGGAGAATAGAGATGAACAGGTGGAGAGAAAAGTAATGGAGACTGATCACATTTTGTAAAAGGAAGTATGACTACCAGTGGAGCTGAGGAAGAAGGGAATGAACAGAGGCCTGAAGACCTGGTCATGGAGAGGTCATTAAAAGCCTCAGTTATGCAAGGCCTAAGGCACTGTGTCCCAAGGTACAAGAAAGTCTTTATTTTAACTGTGCAGCATTAAAATCAGATTTAAAGGAGGTAATTCCATGTCTTTTTTTAAAGAGCACATCTGTCCCTAATTTTCTAGCATGCACGCATACACCACAAAGAAATAATGTAAGCCAAGCATTAATTAGAAAAACCTTCCAGAAAACATTAAGGACTTTGTAGCGTATGAAGGCACGGACCCTTGTCGGTGATGCAACCAGAATCGTTTATTATAACCAACAGGCAGCTTATATAGTACCAGTGTATCTTCTTTCCCAACCGACATGCCCCTGCAACCCCCAACTGCCAGGCAGGCGGAATTCCCCTCCATCAGTCAGGGGGGCCAGGCATTGTTTACAGGTCATCTGGAGATGCTCATGGGCCATCCTCTGCCAGTGTTCCTGCTTCTTCTTCTGGTCTCTGTTTCTTCCACAATCCTGTTAACCCCCTGTTCTCCCATAGGACTTGTCTTTGTGGAACTGAAGAGTTTCTCATCAGATTAGCTCAGTCTGAGAAATGTACTGTTAAAAAGTCTGTGTAACCATAACTGATGTTCATTTTGATTTGTACATAGTTTGGCGAAGAAGTAACACGCAGATGTGAGGTTCTCAGCCATTTCTTGACATTGCTTAAGAAAATACAGTCACTGTAAAGCACAGAACATTTCCTAAGTATGGCAGTGATAACAACCTCATTTTCAACTGACACTAAATAAGTTTCCTAGGTGGCTGACATCAGATGCTAGAAGCAGCTCATGTGTTATATGTATTTTGAGGAAAAATGCCAGAGACAATCCCCTTCCCACCAGCAGGGACTATTGATGTGTATTAACAGCTTTACCAGTTTAATGAATTGGGTCATTAACAGCAGTGATTCCTCAGGGTAAGGAGCAGCCTTACCTGTGCTTACAAAGCCTGTGCTGCTTTGTGTTAAGCAGAGGCATCTCTAGCCACCACCATCAGTCATGTTGCCTGCTCACTGCCAGCTATTAAATGCCAGTTGTTGAAGAAACTTTACTGCAGACTTTTTTCTATGGGACATAGATAAACAGTATTTAAATGGTGTAATGTCATGCTCTGCTCTGTGACTGGTGAAACTCAAGTAACTCTAGCTGAGGATCTAAAGACAAAATCAGGGGTTTCTGATAAGCATGGCATTTTGTTATTCAAGCCTTTCCCTTCCCACGCAGTACTCATCCCTGAGCCACATGCAGGCACCCATCTCCTCTGCTCTTTTTGATGAATACAGCAACAAGTGTGGAGCTTCTCCTCTCTGTAATTAAAAGATGTCTAAGTAATTAAGAAATTAATGAAGACTGTTATAGTTAAAATAAAAAACTAAGTCCGAAATAGATTCACTAAATATTTATTAAGGTAGGAAAGCAAAAGCAGCGCTGGGTGGCCGGGGAGTCACAGCTCCACCAAGGGCTCGCAAATTCAAACAAGCTGAATAGCTCTTTTTATCCTCACAGAGGTCGGGTTCGACACCTTCAGTACGCCCCTCTGCTTCTTCCGTTATCTTTACTCCATCTGGTCTGTCTTGCTTCAAGGCGGTTTCAAGACAATGTCGGCTGTAAATTAGTTCATACCCTTCCCCTTCTGCATGATTAATTAGTACAAAGTTAAAACAGGGATAACATTGGGGTTAAGCTTATCTTGTCAAAACAGGACATTCTCATGTGGTTTAGCAATATAACATTGTGGACGTCTCTTCTTGTTAGGGAGTTCTCAAGACTGCCACAATGGGCTCGTTCTTCTTGCTTAAATTGTT
>QJSC01025938.1:15239-28619 GCA_003697955.1 Calidris pygmaea
TTTATCCCGGCAGCGTCCGGAGCTCTGCCCCGCGGCTCCTGCTGGGATGGCGCAGGCTGCCTGCGCTTCGGAATAATATCGTTGCTCCCTTCCCGATGGCAGCAGCTTCCTCGTGGGAGAAGGGGAAAAAGCACAAACCGAACCGGGGAGAAAATAAGAGGGGAATGTTTGCCGACTGTCTGCTGTGTGTTGTTGCTGTTTGTTGTGTTTCCGCCGTTGCTTTGGCAACCCTGGGAAGAGATGCCAGGCTGGAGCATCGCGGGTACCAGCGCTGCGTGGTGGGGAGCCGGGGACGGGCTTGGCGAAGCTGCCGGCCCCGTGGCAGCCCCCGCTGGGGATGGAGGGGGCTTTGGGGCAGGGGGATTCATGGGGGTCATGCTTGCACCCTCCTGGGTGAGCCTGGGACGGGGGCTTTGCATCCCTGGGGCCGTGGCATCCTCCGAGAGGGACCTGGATCTGAGCTGAGCAAAGGAAGTGTGCTTTAAGGGTCCGTGGGTTCTCCTTGTCTGTGGGGAAAAGAGCCAGGTCCCGTTCCCCAGGAGCCTGGGGAGCATTTGGGCTCATCATCCCCTTCCTTCTTGTCCAGAAGAAGGGGAGCAAACCAGCAGCGTGGTGGAGGGGGGGGGGGGGGCTGCTGCGGCGTGGCACTGGGCACAGCTCACAGGAGGGTCTGCGGGGACGTTGGGTGATGCCATGGGTGCACCCGTATCCATCCGGGACAGGAGTCGTTCCTCTTCTATCGGGTCACCAAACCATGTGTGGCCTCACGCGGGGAGGGATAAACTGCTTTCTGTCTCCTGTAGCTTCCTCTCCAGGCTGGGCAGCCTGGCCGGAGGTGGCAGGAGGGCTGGAGCCCGGCTGGGAGGGGGGTGACCAGGGCAGAGGAGGAGAGAGGGGCTCAGGGAGGATGGTGATGCTCCAGGAGTCCTCCCCGGGAGCTGTGGGAGCGCTGACATCCATCAGAGCAGGAGCCCTGTGTGCCCTGCGGCATCCCCAGGGCAGAGCAATCAGGGGGTGGGTGAAGACTTTGCCCGTGGGGACCAGGATCTGCTCAGAGCAGCCAAAGCAGCACCAGAGACGTGTGTTAACTCTTCGGGGGCTGGAGAACAGGTCCTAGGAGCTGCCTGGGGGGGGGGGCGGTTCAGCCTGGAGAAAAGGAGGCTGAGGGGAGACCTTCTTGCTCTCTCCAACTCCCTGAAGGAAGGTGTAGCTGGGGGGGGGGGCAGTCTCTTCTCCCAAGCAACAGGCGATGGGACAAGAGGAAACAGCCTCAAGTTGCCCCAGGGGAGGTTTAGGATGGATATTGGGAGAAATTTCTTCCTGGAAAGGGTTGTGAAGCCTTGGAAGAGGCTGCCCAGGGCAGTGGGGGAGTCGCCGTCCCTGGAGGGATTTAAAAGCCGGGCAGACGTGGTGCTGAGGGCCATGGGTCAGTGGGGTTTGGGCAGGGTTGGGTTGATGGTTGGACTCCACGATCTGAAAGGTGCCTCCCAACCTCAACCATTCTATGAAGGGAGCTCCTCAGGGACATGGACATGGTCCTCCTGGAGGCTGCAGACCCCAGCTCTTCCTTCAGGACAGTGGTTTTGGGGGGGGGTCTGGCACTTTCCATCCTAAGAGGTGTCAGCATGGAAAGGTTTCAGCCTGTCGCTGGTTGGAAGGGCCAGTTCAATGACATAATTTAATTGCTGCATCTCCAAATGGCTCTTGTGTTAACGGCGAGGAGAGGCCTGATGAGGAATCCTGCCCTGAACTGGAAGCTGACTCATTCCCCTCCCAGTGCCGGGGTCAGCGCTGGATTGCAAATAAACACACCAAATTCCCACTGCTGGGTTCTGGGAACGTGCTCCCGGCCCCGCGCGGAGGGCAGGGACCCGGGAAGGGGCTGGGGATCCGCCTGCTCCCGCTGCATCCTCCACCCTGGGAGCAGGGGGGGCTTTGGTGGCACCTGGAGCCACCTCAAGGTTGGGGGGATAAAAACCCCAGAGAGGGGGAAAACCCTCCACGTTGCTCTGATGAGGGTCTGAAAAAGCCCAAACACGGTGATTCAGCTCCCTCTTCCCTTTCCCAAATGGAAGGAGCAGGGATTGTTCCCCAGCTCTCTTGCTGTAGCTCCCAGGTGAGACCCAATTCCCGTTTTCTCTGGGTCCGGCCCCACGCAGCCCCATCCCCTCCTCCATGTCTCCATCGCGGCGTCTCCGGGTGCACCTTCAGCCCAAGCCCAACTCTGGGGAGCGAGGAAAACCGAAGCAACAAGAGGATGGAGCTGGGACTTGGAAGCCACATCCGACTCCCAGGATGTGGGGCTGGGAGCGTGTGTGTGTGTGTGGGGGAGCAATTTCTGCCCCAAAAATCTCCTGGTGTGGGGCTGAGCAGAAACGGGCACCAGCCGTGAGTCACCCCACACGGCTCCTGGTGAGGAAGGAGTGACCTTGTGGTGCTGAGCCAGCGTGGGCTGGGGACTGTGACCCCCCCGGCCACGGGAAGGGGAAGCTTTTGCTCAGCAGGGATGCTCCAGGGGAAAAAATGAGCTCTGGGGCTGGAACTGGAGGGGACCGGAGCAACAGGCATTGAGGTCAGGGAAGGTCCGGGGTCTGCCCCATCTCTGAGGGGTCTTGCTGGAGCAGTGAGGCAGGATTTGGGCATTCCTGACCCACTGGGCTGTGTGGGCTGGGGCTCGGCAAGTGCCCCCCCCCCCCCTCCCAGGGCCAGGACCTGCTCTGCTGTGAAACTCCAGTGGAAATAAAATAAAGTAAAAATAAATAAATCTTCCCTCTGCTCCTGCCACCGTGTCCTCAGCCTTGGGATCCTCCCAGGCTGGAGCTCACCAATGTTTCCCCCCCCCCGGCCCCGGCCCCGACTTCTCCTCCATCAACTTTTTTCGCTTGAATCAGCGGACGTGACTCACCGGGAGGAAAGAAAGGGCTTGGGGTGATCTGGGCTCCGGCCACCGCGGCCACGGCGGGTCCCTTTGGGGACAGGGGCCGATGCAGCCGGACAGAGCTGGGGTACGAACCCCTTTTTCCTGGGAGGGGGCAAACCCAGGGGGGGGCCATTCACCTGCGTCCCATGGCTGTCCCCTCCCCAGCCCAGCCCAGTGGGTGCAGCCGGGTGGAAACTGGTTGAGCCGGAGCACCCCGTCCCGGCAGAGAGGGGACATTCCTTTGGAGGGGACCCTTGGGGGGGCTGCAAGACACGCCTGTACCTTCATCACCGGGGTGGCCGTGGCACCTCGAGGGGACCGGGCGCTGGGGACACGTGTCCCCACACTGGTGCTGGGGATGATGTGGAGAAAATGGCTCGGTGGCAGTGGGTTTGCTCCTCCCGGCACTGGGTCAGGGGAGCAGCCGGGTGAGGGTGCCAAATCTTGGATTAGTCAAAGAGATCAAACAGCCACAGGATTAGGGAGTCAAGAGAGCCCAGCCACCGGGGGGGGGAGGAAGAGGGGGAAACAGCCCATGGAGGAGGTTTTGTGTCCTGTTGTGGGCTCCCCAGTTCCAGAAGGACAGAGAACTGCTGGAGAGGGTCCAGCAGAGGGCTACAGAGATGCTGAGGGGCCTGGAGCATCTCCTTTATGAGGAGAGGAAGAGGGACTTGGGGCTTTTGAGTCTGGAGAAGAGAAGGCTGAGGGGGGATCTGATCAACACCTATAAATACTTCAAGAGTGGGTGTCAGGAGGATGGGGCCAGGCTTTTTTCAATGGTGCCCAGGGACAGGACAAGAGGAAATGGCCACAAACTTGAACATAAGAAGTTCCACCTAAACACAAGGAGGAACTTCTTTCCTTTGAGAGTGGCAGAGCCCTGGAAGAGGCTGCCCAGAGAGGTGGTGGAGTCTTCGTCTCTGGAGACATTCAAACACACCTGGACACAGAATCACAAAATCAAAGAATTGTTGGAGTTGGAAGGGACCTCCAGAGATCGTCTGGTCCCACTCCCCGGCCAAAGCAGGGCTGCCCAGAGCACATCACTCAGGAGCATCCAGGTGGGGCTTGAAGATCTCCAGAGAAGGGGACTCCACACCCTCCCTGGGCAGCCTCTGCCAGGGCTCTGCCACCCTCACCCCAGAGAAGTTCTTCCTCACATTGGGGTGGAACTTCCCCTGGTCCAGCTTGTGCCCGTTGCCCCTTGTCCTGTCACTGGGAACCACTGAGAAGAGTCCGGCTCCATCCTCCTTCAACCCACCCTTTAGATATTTAATAAGGTCTCCCCTCAGCCTTCTCTTCTTCAGAGCCCCAGCTCTCTCAGCCTTTCCTCAGCAGGGAGATGCTCCAATCCCTCCAGCATCTCTGGTGCCCTACGCTGGACTCTCTCCAGCAGTTCCCTGTCTCTCTGGAACTGGGGAGCTCAGAACTGGACGCAGGATTCCAGTTGTGGCCTCCCCAGTGCAGAGCAGAGGGGGAGAATGACCTCCCTCCACCTCCTGGCCACACTCTTCCCTACGCAGCCCAGGATCCCATTGGCCTCTTGGCCACCAGGGCCCATTGCTGGCTCCTGGAGAGTTTACTGGCCACAAGGACCCCCAGATCCTTCTCCTCAGAAGTGCTTTCCAGCAGGACCATACCCAACCTGTACTGATGCCTTGGGTTCTTCCTCCCCAGGTGTAGGACCCTACACTTGCCTTTGTTGAACCTCATGAGGTTCCTGTGGGACCTGCTCTGGGTGACTCTGCTCTGGCAGGAGGAGATGATCTCCAGAGGTCCCTTCCAACCCCATGTCATTCTGTGACTCTGTGATACGCTGGACCCCCAGGGAGAGGTGTGCAAGGCCTGGGCTTGGGAGCGATTAGATAAGTGAATCAGGGCCTCCGAGCGATTAGAGAAAGAAATCAGGTTTTACACCAATTAGGTAAAGTCCCCGAGTGATTAGATACAGCGGGGGCTGCAGAGAGAGGTCTCCTGGTGGTCGGTTGGTCCTTGGAGCAGATAGGGCTGGGAATTGATTAAAGGAGCATCAGAGGCTGAGAGCAATTTGATAAGAAAACAAAACAGTGGATCAATTAACCCTGGGAAAGGGAATGGGGCTGGGAGATAACGAGGAGAGGGGAGCGGAGCCGGTAAAACCAACCCCTGTGGGGCTGGTGATGGATGGGGATGGGATGGGATGGGATGGGATGGGAAAGGGATGGGATGGGATGGAGATGGGGATGGAAGGAAAATGGTCCCAACTGGATCCTCCAAGGGCTGTGGTGACCTGGGACACCTGGCCGAGTTTAATGGCAGTTTAATGTCAGCTTGACATTAACGTGGGTAAATTCCCAGCCTGGCCCAAAAATGAGATTACTGTTGGCCGTGGCCAGTGTGAGCCCAGGGCAACCCATCGCAGGGTGCAGCAAAGCATCTCCTCTGACCAGGGAGGTCCTGCTCCTCCAACCAGAGAACTCTTAATTTCAGATAATTCCTTTTTTTTTTTTTTTTAAAGCAGTTTTTGCTCTGGGCTCACGCCCTAGCACACCTGGAGCAGGGAAACGTGGATATCCTGGGATAACTCCGACCCGAGTCCTGTTCCAGATGCTCGGGGAGCTTTCCGATATGGGCGCCAGATGAGCGAGCAATTAAGTAACTCAACAGAGCCTTGAAATAATTAGACTAAGGAACGCAGCTCCGCTCCAGCAGAGGAGTTCAGTGAAGAAATGGGAGGGTTGGAGAGAGGGAGATGAGGAGGGTGATCAGGGTCTCGGCACAATTATCTAGAGAAAGTCTGCTCCAGACTGATTAGAGGAAGGGAAAAGAGCTTTCCGGGCAATTAGGTGAGGGAAATCAGCTCCGGGCAGGGAGAAAAATAGACTGTGGAAGAGATTGGGGTGGGAGATAGCGAGTTCTCCCTGCTCCCGAGCCGAGGCTCCGCGAGGCGGGGGCAGGAGGAGGATTAGGAGGGATTAGGGAGCGGAGGTGGGAGCTGGGAGTTTGCAGGGAAAAAGGGAGCGGGGAGGGAGCGGGGAGGTTGTCCCTGGGATGGAAGGGGAACAACCCAGCCCTGTGCCTGGGGACCGGGAGGAAGGAAACACTAGGATTTGGGATAATGCAATAAGAAGTGTGTGTGGGGGGGTCCCAGCCCCCCGGCTGTGGGACCCGGGTGCTATTTCCAACCCGTCACGTGGCGAGAATCTTCCTTAATCCCTAAAACGGGATTAGTCCCCGGTGCCCGGAGACGTCGGGTACTTTCTGTGCGGGTGACTTTGACTTTAGGGCAGGGAAGGGAGTGTGGCCGGGGGGGGACACACGATGACATGGGGCCAGCAGCCACCAGAAAACCCCCCCAGTGGTCCCTGGCCAGGCTGGGGGGGGGGGAGCACCCTGGAGGGGTGCACCCGTGGGGGTGCCCACAGCAGGGAGCTGTACCCCGGGTTTTGGGGTGCAGGAGGCTGCAGCCCACGGCCGCTGCTGGGAAGCGCCGAGTCCCTCGAGAACGGGTGCCTTTGCCATTTAATTGACTTAATTAGCCCTGACTGCTGCTGGGGCAGATTTTGCTGGTCTTTTCCTCTCTGAAGCTGGCCCCGGCTTGAATTCACAGGGCTCCGTCAGGCCACGTTCCTTATGCTTTATTTACCTCCCCCCCCTTTCCTTGCCTTCTTTCTTTTTTTTATTTTTTTTTTTTTTATTTAATTTTTTTACATTCTTGCACATTGAAAAAAGGAAAGGGGAGGGAGGGAGGGAGCGCAGCGTCACCCCGGGCACATGATGCTGACTCTGGTGCTGCTGGAAGGGGAAGCTGCGGTTTGGCTGTGGGGGGGTGGTATTTTGGCCTCTGGAAATGACCCTCTTGGAAAGATAAGCCTGGTCTTGTCCAGCTCAGTTGGGGGGGGGGGACACACGACTCACACAGACACACACCCCCCCACGGGAGAGATGGCAGAGTCGGTGGTGGGACGGATGGAGCGGGGGCGAAGGACCTCATGAGCAGCCCCCAGGGGATGCTGCTCCTCATCCTCGTAGTGAGGGGGCTCAGCCCCAGCCACCCCCTTTCCCCCCCCCCTGCCCAGTTCACGCTGGGCTGGGGGGGAACTGGCCTCCATCCACACCCCACTGCAAACCACCCGGCCTCAAAAGCGACGTGTTGGAAAACAAGCCCCAACTTAACCCAAGCACCCTTGCAGGTCGTGGAGATGCCTTATTTATTTTTATTTTTGTATTTTTATTTTTATTCTTTCAATTTTTATTCTTTAATTTTAAAATTTTATTCTTTCATTTTTATTCTTTCATTTGTATTCTTTTATTTTTATTCTTTTAATTATTAATTATTCTTTTATTTCTTATTCTTTTAATTTTTTATTCTCTTATTTTTTATTCTTTTAATTTTTTATTCTCTTATTTTTTATTCTTTTATTTTTTATTCTCTTATTTTTATTCTTTTATTTTTTATTCCTTTATTCTTATACTTTTTAATTATTATTTATTCTTTTATTGTTATTCTTTTACTTTCTTTTATATATTCTCTTTGATATTTTTAGTTCACTACTCTCTTTTTCCCCCCCCCCGCCCCGTTTGCCCTCCTGAGGCTTCGTCCCAGCTCCCGGGGCTGACTGTGAGTGATGGAGAGCAGAGCCGGGGAAGGTCTCCCGGACACTCGTCCCTCCTGGGTGTCACAGTCCTGCTTTTCCCAGCGGGGGGGTGGCTCTGCCCTATCTCCTTCACCCCTTTGGCCTCTCCTGAGCGCGCCGGGACCAGCCTGGTTTCTGGGGGGGGGGTGACAGCGTTATCTGGGACACGTTGGAGCCAGGCTCCGCTCCGGTCCCCGTGTCCCGGCTGGCGGCGGGGACCTGGGGGAGATAACGTCCCCGGGGCCCCCCCTGTGCTTCACCTCCATCAAAAGGATGGGAAAAAGGTTTTATGGGACACCAAAACCCCATCAGAGCCCTGAGAGAGGGGTCTGAATCCTCCCCTTGGTGGGGGGGTTGAGGGTCCCCCATCATGAGATGCTGTTCTCATCTCCTTCTCATCACAAGATGCTGTTTTTCTTCAAACCCAAATGTGGATTTCAACGTTGTCATGAGATTTTTTTTTTAAATTTCCCCCCCCTCCCTCTTTCTAATTCAGATGAAAAAATGTATCTGGGGAAAAATAGAAATATTTAGAGGTTTCCCTGACAGGCGGTAAGAGCTGGGAGGGTTCTGAGAGCTCTTCTGCACTATGGTGTCCTCCATGGTGGCGCTCAGGAAACCTCAGCACAGGGAGTGGGGCTCGGGGACACCCACGTCCTCGGTGACCCCGCTCCGGGTGGCAGCAGGAACGTCGGTGATGGCCTGTGAGGAGTTATTCCTCCTTCCAGCAGCCTGGAATTTCAGGAGCAGGATGAGAAAATGGGCTTGTGCTCATTTTGCGGAGGTTTCTAGAATATATATATACAAATATTTATATTTTTTAGATATAGAACCCCCCCTACAAATGTCATATATATATATAAAAAATACATAAAAATATGTTTCTCTGATATAAAAATATATATTTTACTTTACATTGTGTGTCCCTCAGGGCTGGAAAGGGAGTTGGTGTTTGCGGTTCCTACCAGCCCCCCCCAGTTTCCCACACCTGGGGGTCCCTGGGGTGTCGGGGTGTAAGCAGATGTTGGGCCAGATGCGCCTGAGGAAAAGCCCATGGGCAGCCCTGCGATGCTGAGGGACCTCGGGGGGTGTCATAGGGGGCTGCTGGGGATAGAGGTGTCCCCCCTCTCCCTGCCACCCCATGGCCATGGCCCTGGAACGAGCCCAGACCTCCCTTTCCAGGAGGCAGAGAAATCCCCAGCCCCGAAACTTGCCTTCCCCACCCCATTTTTCTCTGCTCACACCCTGCGGGTCCGGTCTCGGGGAGATGGCAGCCGGTCGCCCAGCCCCGAGCGGAGGGCGGCCACCGCAGCCCGCGCCGGGGAGGGGACGGTTCCCATCCCGCGCCCCATTCCCTCCATCCCAGCTCCTCAGGCATCACCCCGTCGCTTTGCCCAATTCCATGGGGGGGAACAGCACGGCCAGACCCCGACCCACCGCTGTCCCTGGGGGCTTGGCACCCGCTGGGTCCCCATGGATGCCACATACGTGGTGGCATCTGTGCAGCGCCGTGAGCGTGGGGCTGCCGAGCTGCTCCCTGAGGAGAGAGAGGGGCAGGAGACCCTTTTGGACTTAGAAGGAGGACTTCAAATCCCACCTGCCTGGAGACCTTGCGAAGGCATTTTCCTGCTCCAGATTTCATAGAATCATGGAATGGTTTGGGTTGGAAGGGACCTTAAAGACCACCTGGTCGTCGTCCCCCTGCCCTGGGCAGAGACACCTCCCACCAGCCCAGGTGGCTCCAAGCCCCCTCCAACCTGCCCTTGAACCCCTCCAGGGATGGGGCAGCCACAGCTTCTCGGGGCAACCTGGCCCAGGCTCTCACCACCCTCACACCAAAGAACTTCTGCCCCACATCTCAGCTCAATCTCCTCAGTTTTGGTTTAAAACTGTTCCCCCTCATCCTATGGCTCCACTCCCCAAACACCATCCCTGAAGGGATCTAAAAGCTGGTGCTGAGGGACACGGGGCAATGGTGGGTTGGTCAGTGATTGGTTGATGGTTGGTCTTGATGAACTTTGGGATCCCCTCCAACCCAGGGAAGTGGTGGAATCGCCAGAGCATCACAGAACGTTTGGGGTTGGAAGGGACTTTAAAGACCATTCAGTTCCATCCCTTCTAGAGGAGGGGACATCTTCAAGGAGACCAGGTTGCTCCAAGCCCCCTCCAACCTGCCCTTGAACCCCTCCAGGGATGGGGCAGCCACGGCTTCTCTGGGCAACCTGGGCCAGGCTCTCCCTCTTCCCAATATCTCAGCTCCATCTCCCCTCTTCCAGCTTCAAACCCTTTCCCCTCATCCCATCACTCCCCTCCCTGATCAAGACACACCAGCTTTCCTGGAGCCCCTTGAGGGACTGGAAGGGGCTCCAAGGTCTCCCCGCAGCCTTCTCTTCTCCAGGCTGAACCCCCCCAACTCTCTCAGCCCCCCCCTCCCAGCAGAGGGGCTCCAGCCCTCCCAGCATCTCCGGGGCCTCCTCTGGCCCTGCTCCAACAGCTCCATGTCCTTCTGCTGTTGGTGGCCCCAGAGCTGGAGGCAGCACTGGGTGTGTGTGTGTGTGTGTGTGTCTCCCCAGAGCGGAGCAGAGGGGCAGAATCCCCCCCCCTCGCCCTGGGGGTGCAGCCCAGGGGGTGGGGGGGGGTTGCTGTGCAGTCAGTGCTCGGTGCCAGGGTGTGTGGATCTTCTCACCCCCCAGCCCCTCCCCAAGTTCTTCTCCTTCAGTGAGATTTTTGCAGAGGTGGTTCCGTTGCCCCCTCCCTCCCCGTCGCTGGGGTGGGGGGGGGGAAGAAATGCATTTAAAGAGTTTTGTGGCTGCAAAATCTCCGCTGCTCTGGGTCACACGCTGCCGCCGAAACGCCGGGGTGGGGAGATGCCGGGACAGGGCTGCGCCGGTGGGACGGGGTGTCCCGGTCCCTGGTGGGACAGGACGGGCAGGGCGAGCTGATGTCCCCAAACCACCCTGTTGTCCTCATGTCCCTTGGGGACGGGACCTGAAGGTGCGGGTTTTTTTCCCCACGGCCGTGTCTGTTCTGCCACGGCCACAGGGAGGTTGGACCCCACCCCGTTATGGGGTGGGGTACCAGAGACCTGGGCAGCCCCATGGGGTCTGGGAAGGATGGGAAGGTGACACAGGGTTGTGTCCACCTGGGATGGAGTCTGGGAAGGATGGGAAGGTGACATGGGGTTGTGTGATCCTGGGATGGGGTCTGGGAAGGATGGGAAGGTGACACGGGGTTGTGTGACCCTGGGATGGGGTCTGGGAAGGTGACACAGGGTTGTGTGACCCTGGGATGGGGTCTGGGAGTCGTCCCTCTGCCCCATCGGTGGGGTTGGACTCGCTCGGAGCACGTGCATCCTCGGGCCGTGGGTCAGGGCGGCAGCGGCCAGGAATGGTGGTTCCCCCCCTCCGTGGATGCTGGTTTTGGGGGTCAGAGAGTGGCGCTGGGGTGGTGGGAGCACTGGGGCTCGCTGCCCCTTCCTGAAACACCCCCCCCCCCAACCCCCCAGCATCCTGGCTCCATCGTTAGCCTGACCCCTGATTACACTCCGCAGGCTCTGCATCGCTGCCGTTGCCCCGGCAACGTGTCGTCGCCACGGCAACCGTGACAACCTTATGTTCATTAATTTAAAAAGGTTCACAGTGTAACAAATGAAATAGTTATAAGCTTGTCAGGGTGTTAAGGAGCAGGGGCTGACAACTTGCCCCCCCCCCGTCGCTGGAGCAGCCCGGCTCAGCTCCAGCCCTGGGAGCGGCTCTGCCTCGGGATGCCCATCCCAGCCCCTCCATCCCCCCCCCAATTAATTGCAGCAATTAGTTTGGGACAGTTTTTTTGGGAGCATCCTGGCAGCGTGACCTCCCTGGGGAGAGGCAGATGCAGGGATTTGTGGGGTTTGGACCAAAGATGCTTCGTTTGGGGCACCCACCCCATGGCGTGGCCGGTGGCTGGAAAAGTCGGGGTCGTCCCACTGTCCTCCCCCCGGGTGAGAACGGGGTCTCTCCTAGAGGAGAATTATTTCATACAACCTGTAGCACCTTGGTATCTGCTCTATTAAAATGATTATCTTTACCTTTGTACCCGGTATGGTTGAGAGGGGGAGGATGAAGAGACCAAATACATGATTTTATACATATATATATAAAAAAAAAATATATATATAGTTTCCTTAGGAAACACAGGCAGCATCATGGATACCCTGACAGCCCATATCCTTGGATCTGGAGGTTAATCCCAGCTGGGGGAGCCCAGCAACTGGGGAAAATCAGTGTTTTCCTTGAAGTCCCTGGGCCGGCAGGTACCGGTAGGTGTTGTGCAGCCGAGGATGAGAAAGCCACGGCAGCTGACGGCGGTGGAGTGTCTGCCTCTTCCTTCATCCTGCATTATTTTGCTGAAATCTCAGCAGACGTCAAGTTGACCCTTTAATCTCAAATAAAGGCCGTCCTCCGTTCGGCTTTTTGTAAGGGGAAACATGAAAGCAACCGGTTTTAAAAAAAAAAAATAATAAAAATCTCCTGCCGTTGCGATCCCACTCAGCGAGCTGAGAATAAGGTCATTTTTCAGCCAGAAAAGTGGCCGTTTCAAGTTAAAAATGCTGAATTCTGGGCCACGTCCGTTCCTGCTGGAAGGGGTGCTGGGATTGCACTGGTTTTTGCTGGCTGGGACCCAGCGTTTCCCGGCTGCGATGGCTCGTGTGCGTGTGGTCCCTTGCGGTGGCCAAGTGTCATTCTGGGGAGCGGATTTTGTCCCCGTTTTGGCCCCCGAGCTGCTTTTCTGGTGCCGTGGTGGTGGCAGAGGGGTTGCCCGTATCCACAGCCATCCCCCGTAGGGAAACGGAGCCCAGGATGGAGCTGGCATCGGAGGATTTGTGAGGAAAACGGGGATGCTGGTGGCTGTGGCAAAGGGGGACTTTGGTGGCCACGGGGTCGAGCAGCCTCCGCCGGCAGCAGCGGGGTGAGAAACCCGGTGAGCACCCGCGGGTGCTCGTCTCCTCGCCTTCAAGAGATCCTTCAAAAAAAAAAAAAATCTTTCTCAATAATTAAACAAGCAAGGCCTAAAAATAGCGCCCAGATCTCCTCTATGTGGCAGGATAATTTAAGGGGAGAGCAGGGAACGAAACGTCCTCTGTGTCCCCGGTGACTGGGTGGGCACCGGCCGGGCACGGGGAGGGTGCTGGGTGTCGGGACCAGGCTCCGGCGGTGGGTGGCCGGGATGTCCTCCAAAGCCACCGGGCTTGGAGAAGCTTTATTCCCTGGAAAAGGCTCCTTGGCCACTTTTTATGTCGTGGTGGCTTTTGGAGGAGCACGGCAGCCTCGGCCGGGGGCTACCAGGCTGCAGCGAGGAAGGGACCCATTTGGGCACCCCCTTGTAGCTTGGAGGCTTCTCCTCCACTCCGGGACCCAAAATCTACCCCAAAATAAGGCGGTGGTACCGGCGACCACCCAGTCCCGTGGTCCTGATGCCACCGTGTCTGGCAGCCCTGGAACAGCATCCCCAGATGGGGCGGCCTGAGCCTCAAATACCCGCTCTCCGAAGCCCTCGCTTATCTCCAAAGCTCTCCAGCAGGAAAGCAGGGCTGTGGTGGAGCAGATAAACCCTGCGCCTGGAAGGTGAAGGCTCTGCTGGAGCCTCTGCTGGTGGCAGGGGGCTGTAGGGGACACCCGGGGCTGGGGAGGGTCCCTTGGGGTGCGGGGACGCGGGTCCCTGTCACGCTGTCCCTTTGAGGGGGCCTTGTCCCGCAGGGAGGAGGAAAGTGGGAGCTGATGAGAGCGGTCCCAGGGCAGAGCGATGTGAAACGGGGCTGCGACCGGCCACTCAGATTGTAATTAATTATTCTGGCTGGGAAATAAC
>QJSC01026091.1:0-15065 GCA_003697955.1 Calidris pygmaea
CCAACTTGATCTCTTTCTATGACCATGTGACCCGCTTTCTCGATGAGGGGAAGGCTGTGGATGTTGTCTACCTGGACTTTGGTAAGGCCTTTGACACTGTCCCCCACGGCATTCTCCTGGAGAAACTAGTGAATCATGGCATAGACAAGTGTACCCTCCGCTGGATAAAAAACTGGCTGGATGGCCGTACCCAGTGAGTTGTGATTAACGGGACTAAGTCTGGTTGGCGGCCGGTCACCAGTGGTGTCCCTCAGGGCTCAGTTCTGGGGCCAGTCTTGTTCAATATCTTTATTGATGATCTGGACAAGGGGATTGAATGCACCCTCAGTAAGTTTGCAGATGACACCAAACTAGGTGGGAGTGTTGATCTGCTTGAGGGTCGGAAGGCTCTACAGAGAGATCTGGACAGACTGGATCAATGGGCCAGGGCCAATGGGATGAGGTTCAATAAGGCCAAGTGCCGGGTCCTGCATTTTGGTCACAACAACCCTGGGCAATGCTACAAGCTTGGGGAGGAGTGGCTGGAAGGCTGCCCGGCAGAAAGGGACCTGGGGGTGTTGGTGGACAGCCGGCTTAACATGAGCCAGCAGTGTGCCCAGGTGGCCAAGAGGGCCAATGGCATCCTGGCTTGTATCAAGAATAGTGTGGCCAGCAGGAGTAGGGAAGTCATCGTGCCTCTGTACTCGGCACTGGTGAGGCCTCACCTCGAGTACTGTGTTCAGTTTTGGGCCCCTCACTACAGGAAAGACATTGAAGTGCTGGAGCGTGTCCAGAGGAGAGCCACCAGGCTGGTGAGGGGTCTGGAGAACAGGTCCTATGAAGAGAGGCTGAGGGAACTGGACATATTTAGTTTGGAGAAGAGGAGGCTGAGGGGAGACCTCATTGCCCTCTACAACTACCTGAAAGGAGACTGTAGAGAGGCGGGGGTTGGCCTCTTCTCCCAAAGGAAGAATGACAGGACCAGGGGAAGTGGTCTGAAGCTGCGGCAAGGGAGGTTTAGATTAGATATTAGGAAGAATTACTTTACTGAAAGAGTGGTCAGGCACTGGAACAGCCTGCCCAGGGAGGTGGTGGAGTCACCATCCCTGGAGGTATTTAAGAAACGTGTAGACATGGCTCTTCAGGGCATGCTCTAGTGCCCAAGATTATTGGTTTGTGGTGGGGTGTTGTGGGTGGGGTCGTGGGTGTGGGGTTNGTGTTTTTGGTGGTGTTTGTTGGTGAGGTTTGTGTTTTGTTTTGTTTTGTTTTGTTTTTTTTTTATGTGGTTGGACTCGATGATCTCAGAGGTCCCTTCCAACCACTAAGATTCTGTGATTCTGTGAATGTGATCATTCTGGGTAGGAGAGGAAGGCTGCTGCTGTGTTTGTTGAGCAGAATGCAGATACTTGCCAGGGACTTGCAGCAGTTCCTGGAGGGCAAGATGGGAGCCAAGGACAGTGTTATTTCTTCCTGTACAGGACATGCCTCTAGATACGAGAGGAGCAGAATTTGGGTACACAGAAAACTTCCAGTGTGAACAAGGAAGCAAGCAAAACATTAGGAATATTCCAGGTGTACGTAGCAAATGAGCTTTGGCTTGCAGTTCTATTTGTTTAGTATAAATTGGTCTAGGATCCTTTTAAAAATCAAGAGACTAGCAGACTTTGTTTTGGGGGAGTCTAAAAATAATAATAATTAACAAGAAGGCTTTTTAAAGAAGAGGAACCTGAGAGTCATTGATGGCTTGGGAGGAATTGTATCTTGCCAATTTCAATATGGTATATAATTTTCTTTTGCAGGCAGAAGTCAGAAAAAATTCGCTGTCTTTTCATCCAAATGGAATTATGTGAACAAGGGCCATTGGATAACTGGATTGAAAAGAACAGACGAGACCGAGAGTATCGCAAGATGGCAAAAAACATATTTTTACAAATACTGAAAGGAGTTAAATATATTCATTCTGAAGGGTTAATTCATCGAGACCTCAAGGTAAGTAGGATAGGTCATTAAAAAAAATTAGGTGAAAACAGTACTTATTGGAATTTCAGAAAATGTTAAGTTGTTCTAGTCTTTCCTTAGTCTATTATGTATTCTACAAGTGTGCTGCTTCTGATATTACTAGGGATTAATTATTATTTTTTTTTACCAACTGCCTGGACTTCATCCAAAATCAGAAGGTAAACTGGAGGATATCAGAATGCAGTACTTCAAAAAATCAGTAGTCATCAATTAACAGACATTTTCAGTGTATTATGTATTACTGGGTCCCAAGACTGCCTACTGGAAAAAGAAATACTAACTTCACTTGATGAAATTATTGAAAGAAAGTGAAAAGTTGAGTCTAGGAAGTTTGCTCTTGCCAGATCGTAAAGGGGTAGTTTATCCTAATACATACTGTGTTCGATAAGAGTATACTCCTAATTGCTCTTGTATCATGTATACATACAAACATTTGAATACTACTTTTTTGTGATAGAATTTCAGTCTCTACAAGAATACAATCATAAAAAGATTTTATCTCATTATAAAGATTACAAAGGACAACCTTGCAAGCCTTCAGGGCTTCATATGCCAGCTATAATGTTGCTTACAAATTTTTGAATCGCTTTGTGAAAAAGTCATTCGTGTGGAGATGTTCTGAAAACAGCTGTAACAGAATGTTGATTTAGGATTAATGTTGATTTATTAACATTAATGTTGATCTAGGATGCTCTTCAACTTGTATAATGGCTAATTCCAAACAACTAGAGAGTATTAGAGTGGAGAGGTGATACAGTGATGCTGTTCTTGATGCATATTCCAAGGATGTCCCATCCCTGGAGGTGTTCAGGGCCAGGCTGGATGGGGCTTTGAGCAACCTGGTCCAGTGCGAGGTGTCCCTGCACGTGGCAGGGGCGTTGGAACAAGATGATCTTTAAGGTCCCTTCCAACCCAAACCGTTCTATGATTTTATGATATTCCCTTCCTCTCAGGACTTCCAGTAACCCAAAATTTATGGACTTCTTGACCCAGAAATTGAAACCTTTTGCATTTTGCATTCATAGTGTAGTTCCAGATCATCTTCACTGCCAACTTGTGAAATCTTGTCTTACGAACAGATACACTCATATCTTCTAGAGCTTTTCTGTGGTTATTGCTACAATACTGGAATGAACCACACATACACACATTATTTTCCCGAGATGCCTGGGAAAAAGAGGCCTAATAAGTGCCTTCTGTCCTCATCCATTAATTCTTAGCTTTTCCCACTCTGTGCTATGTATTTTCTTCCTCCTCCAGTCCTACTTTATTTTCATCTCGACTCAATCTCCTACTTTTCCCTGTTCCTATGATTTGCTGCCCCAGTCCCTTATCCATGGCATCTAGCTGTAACCTGCTTCCAAGTCCTGTTGCTAACTTGTCTGTCTGCGTTTGAATTTAGGAATTTTTTTCCTCACTTTGATCTGCTGTCAACTTAGGTGCTTGGCCATCTGAGATCTCCATGTCCCAGCTGCAGGATAGGTTCAAGCTGAGATTAATCCCTTTTGTGCCTGATACGAACGGAGTCTTCAAGTAGTGTAGCCAGGTATAGGTACTGTGTGTGGACATGGTCAAACTTGAACAGAACTGCATTGGGATGCCTGTAGTAAGCCCTAACTCTGCAATTGACTTAGTACAGATAACCCTGCTATGCCTATGAGAAACCATCATTTGAGTGGCATTCCATGGGAGTCTAAATGCTTTGCCCAAGTGTAGCAAATCCCAGGGCTAGGATTGAAGACGAAAAAGCACTTCTGAATAGAAAATGTTATATGCACAATGTATTTGAAGGGCATTAAAGCATGATACAGTAATGACTGAACTGGTGGAAAAAAATGTTGCAGTTACTGTGGCATGTACTACTTTAAATTTAGTTTGTTTTTAAAAATTAATTGAACTTTTTTCTGTTTCCCACCCCATCAGTTTCTTAATGCTAATTTATGGGAATAATTATGAAATTTTATGGGGAGCACTTTTGTGGCTGATAATGCTTGACAATAAACCTTGGCCATATGGTGATTTTTTTTTTAATATATATCTAGCCTCAGAATATATTCATATCACATGAAGATAAAATAAAAATAGGTGACTTCGGTCTTGTGACTTCTGTGGAATATGGGACTCTGACCAGGAACAGAGGAACAGAATCCTATATGGCACCAGAACAGGTAATTATCCTTCTATATTAGTGTCCCTCTGTAACTGGATTTGCCTTATAAACTCAGCACTGGATATTCTCAATCCTAATATAACTAAACCAAGTTGCCTGAAGTTCCCTGATGTGACTGTATACAAGGGTAACTCTATTCTGGAGAAAGCTGTCTGCAAGTGTGGTCATTTTATTTTGCTGTGCTAACCTGCAGGGTGAGACACTGCATGCTGTAAGAAATGCTCTTGCAAAACCAGGCTGCCGGCCATGTGTTTCAATTTGAATTTAGGATCTCTGTTAACTGTGGCATTTGAGTCCTTCTATTTGTTTCATTATTTGTGATGGAGAGATATTGGCATGCCTTTTCCGTATAGGTCTGTAGAAGTCTTGATTTTAGTGTATTTATTGTGACATAATAGCCACTATTTACCAATTCTGTAGCAGAAAGGGTTAATCACTAATAAGAAGGTCAAGTAGGGCCAGTCCTGTAGCCTTTGGTTGGAAATTTCTACTGACTTAAAATTTTGCTTTAAATGTGCTGTCCGGTTGGATTTGACACCTATATTGTTCTTGTTCTCATCTTTGTAGTGCGGAGACGAATACGGAAAGGAAGTAGATATTTATGCACTAGGATTAATTTGGTTTGAAATTCTTTCAACAGTTAGTCGTCATGAGAAAAGTAAGGTATGTAATCTTTAAATTAAAAAGTCCTGCTGTCATTGTTTTGCCTTGCTGCTGGTATTGCATAATAGAAGTAATCTGTTTATCTAAAGTACTGTCACTATTTACATCTTGCCCTTTGTTCTTTGTTCTCTTCACTGGATAAAAAACTGGCTGGATGGCTGTGCCCAGCGAGTTGAGATCAACGGGGCAAAATCCAGTTGGCGGCCGGTCACCAGTGGTGTCCCTCAGGGCTCAGTTTTGGGGCCAGTCTTGTTTAATATCTTTATTGATGATCTAGATGATAATGGGATTGAGTGCACCCTCAGTAAGTTTGCAGATGACACCAAACTAGGTGGGAGTGTTGATCTACTTGAGGGTTGGAAGGCTCTACAGAGGGATCTGGACAGACTGGATCAATGGGCCAAGGCCAATGGGATGAGGTTCAATAAGGCCAAGTGCCGGGTCCTGCATTTCAGTCACACCAACCCCAGGCAACGCTACAGGCTTGGGGAGGAGTGGCTGGAGAGCTGCCCGGCAGAAAGGGACCTGGGAGTGTTGGTAGACAGCCGGCTTAACACGAGCCAGCAGTGTGCCCAGGTGGCCAAGAAGGCCAACAGCATCCTTGCCTGTATCAGAAATAGCGTGGCCAGCAGGAGTAGGGAAGTCATCGTGCCTCTGTACTCGGCACTGGTGAGGCCTCACCTCGAGTACTGTGTTCAGCTTTGTGCCCCTCACTACAGGAAGTGAGCTGCTGGAGTGTGTCCAGAGCAGAGCCACCAAGCTGGTGAGGGGTCTAGAGGACAAGTCGTATGAGGAGAGGCTGAGGGAACTGGACATATTTAGTTTGGAAGAGGCTGAGGGGAGACCTCATTCCCCTGTACAATTGTCTGAAAGGAGGTTGTAGAGAGGTTGGTGTTGGCCTCTTCTCCCAAGTAAATAATGACAGGACTGGAGGAAATGGTCTAAAGTTGTGGCAGGGGAGATTTAGATTAGATATTAGGAAGAATTACTTTACTGAAAGAGTGGTCAGGCACTGGAACAGCCTGCCCAGGGAGGTGGTGAAGTCACCATCCCTGGAGGTATTTAAGAAGCGTGTAGACATGGCTCTTCAGGGCATGCTCTAGTGCCCAAAATTATTGGTTTGTGGCTGGGTGGGATGTGGTGGGGTGTTGTGTGTGGTGGTGTGGTTTTTTTTGGGTTTTTTTTTTTTTGGTGGTTGGACTCGATCTCAGAGGTCCCTTCCAACCATGATGATTCTGTGATTCTTTTTTTTTTAAGGCCTGTAAGTCCTTACACCTTGGTCAAAATGTAGTAACTGAAGAAATATTTCACTTATGTCCTACTGACATACACATTAAAGCCAAGCATGCTAAAGAATAATGTCTAGCAAAAAAGGTTTGCCAGTACAAGAAAACCACACCAGTGTGTCTGTTCCACTCACAGGTTCAACTCGGCTCTGTTTAGCCGCTTCGTAGTATTTTCTGAGACATCTTGTTCCTGCTCACAGCTGACTCTGCAGATGTGTCCACAGTCCCAATAGTGTTTATAGTCAAAAGGGCAAATCAATTTTTTAGTCTTGTTTCCTTAAAGCATAAAAACCTTGTGCCTGTAGGCAGGTGGGGAGGTCAGCTGGATGGAAAGTCCTAGGATGGTCTTCAGCTGCTCCATTAGCTTAAAAAATAATTCCACTTAATGGCTGGCAAACCCTGCTGAAAGAACGTAATGCAAAAGTGAAGGTGATGATTATGAGCTGAGTAACTGGTTCAGCTGATGATCACCAGCAGATAATGTCACAGGCCTAAACCTACTGCTGAAAAGTATGAAAAAACTTGAAGTTGTTGAGCTGTTGTTTTACTGGATACTGGTTATAAAGACTTGCTAAGCCAGGCTATAACATCCATAAGACTAACTAATGATTCAGGACGCATAGGTAAGCGTGCCCGTCATCTTCTTCTGGCACACATTACAGTAGTTGACAGCAAAGTGAATGATATGGACTGCTCTGTTTACCCAGAAAGCCACATCATGGGGAAAACCACAGTTGTTATCCAGAAGCAGTTTCTGAAAGCATATTAGAGATCCTCTACAGCTAGTTGCTTTGGGCTCCACATAGCATTTTCTGCAGTGACATAGAAATAAGTGTGTGGTACCGTATGAGGTAGAAGGGAGGAAGTACACCTGTTTGGCGTGCAAATAGTCACATCCAAAGTAGGAAATCTAGTCGCCTTTTTTTTTTTTTTTTTTTGCTAAAGTGGTTAAGAGGATATAAACCCACTACTTTTAAATTCAGGAAAGAAGGATAATGGTTCTGAAATCGAGAGGATTGCTGAAACAGACACATCTTTATAGGGCGTGAAGCTTTTAAGCTTAAAAAGGGACTACAGTTGATGAAAAGACCATAAAACCAAAATGAAGTATAACTAAATGGAAAAAACTTTTAAACCGTTTACTGTTACTTTCTTTTTGAAGCCTCACCGTTTTTGTAGAATTGTATTTTCCTAATTTCTTCACTAAATTATATAGGTCATAAAGTGAGATGCAAAATATAGTCAGTGAAAACATACTGAAACTCTTTTATGAATTTCAGGTATGGAATGATGTTAGAAAAGGTAAATTTTCTGAGAGCTTCACCGACCGTTTTCCAACAGAGGTATGGGATTTTAATACTTTATTTCAGTTAGTTTATTTACTCATAAAAAATAATTTATTGACATTTAATTTCTTTCTGTAGGCATCCATAATCAAAAAGATGCTTTCAAAAGATGCTTCAGGAAGATACACTGCATCTGAAATACTTGACTTTTTAAAATCTGATCAGAAAGACAACTCATTTAAAACTCATACTCAGTAAACGCCTTTTAAAAGGCTTTCAGACTGTGTTTAAATCCAGAGTTTGATGTCTGCTGAAACTGATGAAATAATCATAAAAAATCAGAAGCAACAAGATAACTTAGGATGTCTTTTCCTTGGTGTTTCACATTCCTGCCGTTGAGGAGCTCATCAGTCAAAAAGGTCACATCACCATTCACGCCCATCAGCTGCAGACAGGACAGCATACTTCTGCAAGCAATCACTTGTGATTTTTACCTGGAAACACAGGTTGTGGATGAGCTGAACTATATTGTACAATAAGTACAAGAACCTAGTCCTTGTCTCTGAGAAGATTAAGTTGACGTAATGCTAACTGGCCTGTGGCAAATCCCTGTATGCATGCTGTTAACATGTGCTGCATCCATTATCATTTGAGGTTATCTATTGCCTTCCATGGAAGAAGTGCTGTCTCGTGGTATGTGACTCAAACCTTTCTGACTTATTCAGTGATGTTTTAAAAAATTACTAGAACTGTTAATACCAAGACTAATTTTGGTAGAAAAGATACTACGAATAGGTGTGGGTTATTCTTCACTGAATTTCAGTTCTTTAACATGAAGTTTCTTATCTCTATGCACCTGTTGAATATCTAGCATCTTCACTGTTCTAGAATTTAAAAGTACATTCTTTTAAAGTAATCATTCCTTGAGAATTTAAGTGTTAAGCATTCAGCTTCTCGGATATCTAGTTTAGATTTGTTTTTTTAAACTTTAAAAACCTTAGGGTTTTGTGGTTTTTTGGTTTGTTGGTTTTTTTTTTGTCCTGAAAGAAACACTTAAGGTGCTTTTAATATATGAAAATTCTCCAGCTTCCTCAGTAGTAATTACTTTAAATCCTGTGCTGAGAGAGCACCTTAAACATTCTCTCCGAAGCAGGGAAAAATGACAGGCATGTTAGTCCTTCAGATGCTTGTCTTTGAGCTGTATCCTGTCAAACTAGTCATTGCCATGGAGCCCACATACCTCCATAAAGGTGAACGAACAGAGATTTCTTAGCAGAAAAATAGCTACTATGTACAGTAAATTACTGTATGCTTTTTCTGAAATGTTAAATGGGTTAAAAGTGGGTTCTTGGTTAAAAGGAGTAATATAAATGAATGCATAGTAACTTTTACATTCTTACGGAAATTGCTGATCTGCTGCAAGTATCTGTTACTAAATAAGAATCTGATTTTACATCTTTTTGTAAAGCCTGAAGTTAGTTGTTTGGTTTTTTTTTTTCCTCCTTATATGAATCACAAATATATTGAGCATTTCACTATTCTGGACTAATCAGTATTTCCTTGCAGTGGTCAAGTTCTGAGAGAAATTATATCCTGACACAAAATACCACTAGTTCTACTTCCTCCTCCCTTTCACCCATAAATTGACTCTTATAATACGAAAAATGGTACATGACAAACTTTGGTTGAATATCCTTTACAGTTCTTGGACAGAGCACCCATAATACCGTTACATTCTTACTGTTAAGTAATACTGAGCTTGTTCCAGTAGGTTTTGATACTTTTTTTTTTTCATAGTATTTGTATACTTCAACAGTACCTTTCTATTTGTGACTGTTTACAGTAGTGACTGCTGTTTCCTAAAAATGAAAGGTCTATTAAAATGTATTTTTCATATTTAAAAAACCAAACAACATGATCTGGTACTATTTGGTTATGCAAAATATGCATCTTTACATATAACAGAATATTGATTCTAGTAACATCACTGGAATATTTTACAAGCTTTTTTTATCCCCCCACCAGGTCTAAGGTGGTAAGGAAAAAAAAAAAAGTCTGATGTTTAGTCATCTCTGTAAAGATGAAAAAACCCACCTGTTTAACACATAATATAACAGAGCAACTAGCCAGTATTTATTCTGTTACTCAAACTCAAATTTTATTATAAGCTGATCTTGTTCAGTTGGGCAGGGCATAACCAAAGACTGTGGAAGGCTTAACCGTCCTCTCAATTATGGTACTTCAATTATAAATGCAAAGTTTAAATTCCTATTACATTATGCATCAAGCAGAAAATCCACAAGATGCTTCAGAAAGGTGAGTTTAACCTGACAACATAACTGTTCTTCTGCATACATTGGTGTGAGTTCTTCAATACGACACAGCTCTGAACCTTCTAAAAGATACTATGAACTATACATACTTATCTAGGACTTCTTCCCTTAGAAAGGCTTTAGTCATGATCTGCAGCACTGTTTCCGGGGCAGTTTGAGGATAAATCTTCAGAGTCTACAGGATAAACAGAGAAAAAGCGAGCAATTCCAACTCAGAGGAGGACAAAAAAAAAAAGTTGCTAGAATTATTTGAAGAATCCACGTAAAGCAGATTAAATAGAATTCAAGAAAGTTTGCAAGTTTTTAATTCCAAACTTTGTATTAAAACAGTGAACACTAATTCTACCCTTTTTGGTGCAGTGAAACTGGACAGTGTCCTGTTTCAGAAACACCTGCAAGACTTCACAGCTTTTTAATGGTACTAGTTTTAAGATCTGAATGTTCTGTTCTCAATAAGAATATAAATTCAAATACAGGCCCATATGGTTGTTTGTTTGGGCTTTTTTGGGGGTGTGTGTGGGGGGTGTGTGTATGTGTATGTAAACTCCTAAATACTGGCTTATAATCAAAACATCAAAAGCTTTGTGCAAAAACCAGCAGCCTGGAAAAGAAAACTTGCTATGTAGGTTTAAGAGACTGCAATAAGAGAAACATAAAGGATATATTGTACTATTTGAGTCTAGCTGCATGAGCAAACTCAAACACTTACAAGTTTACTCTCACCTTCATAGGTTGTTCCACACCAAATGCAATAGAAGTGTTCTTGTCTCAAATAGGTAGTCAGGATGTGTAGCTTTTCTGATACCTAGAGATACGTACAGGTATGCAATGATCTGGGGTTCACGTGGCATTAAACAGTTTAAGCTACTAATTTTGTTAAAACAGTTTAACTTTTTGCTATGAAAAAGGTATACAATGCTCAGTATAGCATGGTTTCCCAAATTTGTAGCAGACAGCACAGGAATTCATGATCTCTGGAAAGTTAGTGGCTGTTGCTTGCTTGTCCTTCTTTCCAGCTAAGAAACCTGCACTGAAGAGAGAGCTAAAAATATTACCTTTATACCTTATTTCAAGTATATGGTATTTTTTGTGGAATTCTTCACTCCTAATCTCTGCAAATCAAACACATAAGGGTACCAACAGTTATGTAATCTGGTTCTCAAAAAATGTGAATTTCCAGTGTGCATCTCAAGCTGATCTGTGAAGCTTTTTCAGAAATTATTTAGTGATTTTAAAATACAGCCTAAGACCTGAGATGAGGCATCCAAAATTAAAACTCAAGAGCAAATAACTTTGATCAACTATGTGATCTTGCATATCTTTGGCTAAGACACAAAAAAGTTTAGAATTTAACTTCTAGGCTAATTTTCCAAAAATCAGCTTCAAAAGAGAGGAGCAATAAATCAGTGGTTTAATGTTTTATATTTTATCATGTAACTGCTCTAAAAATCACTGCTCTAAAACTGCAAAGAGGCCATTCACTACAGCTTGGAAAATAACATGTATATATACATCTTTTATACATGTATGTACATATCCATACATACTTTTTAAAGGAATATTAGAATTAATTCTGAATCAAGACATTTAATTGCAGAGCTTACACTTAAGTCTGAGCTTGTGCATTCATCTTCTTTGTCTTCCTCATCCTTTTTGTCTTCCTCCTCAGGTTCTAGCCAATACCAAGTCTCCTTTGGAGCATCGATATCCTTAAATAATGAAGGACTTAAATGAAAATTAGCTGCCTTTGTAGGTTTTCTTGTAAGATGCTGGATAAAGCAATTTCTAATAGGTAACATGTTAAGTTCTAAAACTTTCCTGTGTAGTATAACCTAGAGGCTGTAGTGTGAAACTAAGTACAACAGCCCACAAGAAGGATGGTTCATTTATTTAAAAACAAATAAATGCATGCTAACATTAAGTTCGATTCCATTTATGTTCAGTATGTGTAAGGCTAAACAGCAACATAATCACACACCAAGGCTGTGAACAGATATCCTTTCTTATCAGTTGAAGATATGCTACCCCGAGTTATTTCATCAAGAGATCACACAGTGCATCCCAATCTGCCTCACGTAAAGTTAGAGGAGGAAGAGTCACAAAGATGGATCTAAGCTCATTCAGCTGATTTCGTATGAAGCAGACTAAGGAGTACCAAACAATCGCAGCAGAACTTACAGGGCAGTATTAACCTCTAACAGGTTAATAGAGAAAAGAACAATAGTTCAAGTTTTCAAGTGGCAAAAATTTATAGCAGTTCACTGCTATTACCCACGCTATTCTTTGCAGGTGGGTTTGTTTTTTGTTTAAATGCTTCTTTGGTCAATCTGCTGATTCCCTCAATGATGATCCCCATCCTTGGAGATACCCAAGAGCTGTCTGGACATGGTCCTAGACAACCTGCTTTAGGTGACCCCTGTTGAGCCAGGAGGGTTGGACAAGATGACCTCCAGAGTCCAACACCAACCATTCTGTGATGATGTTGCTCCCTCACGTAAGGCAAACAACACTGTCATTTTGGACAGCCTGACATTGCCTACTACAAGATACGCAAACAGCTCAAAACTAACCACAAGAATGCAGGAGCAAAACCAGGTGAGCTCCGATGACACAAATTTACACGGGTCCTCACATAAGTTACCAGGAGGTTGATATACCCCTTCAAATATCTTCATGGTAATTGTTATCCCACAATTTCAGAGAATTTCCAAGAATTGAATTGCTACTTTGTTTGTAGCGCGTAACTCTAACCTATAAGTCTTCCTTACAACCCCCTAAAAAAACCCAGGTCTCACTTTTTGCATATCTAACTGCTGGCAGGCCCTCTGGCTTTTTCGGAGGTCCCCTTCCATCTTACGTTCTTCTTGTTTGTTTTTGAATCTTATTCTGTTAAGAAAAAGTAGATAGCTAAAATAAGCAGGGAGAAAAAAATTCATTATAGACGATAGCTTTTCTAAAATAGAAAATCTAAGATTCTAGCTTCACCAATTCTCTCAGATCAGGACAGTGTTGAAGTTAAGAAGTCCTGACATTTCTGTGGGAGCACACATGTATTTCTTGGGAATTATACCTTCAAGACAGTACTTTTTTGATCACACTACACCAAACACTGTTTCTTGATCAGGTTTTCATAAGACATGAAAAAAGTGATTCACCAAACATCACAGGTAAAATATACAGCCTTCCCTAGGCTCTCCTTCTCCGCATGTAACAAGCAAATCAGGAGAAAATAAAAACAATACCTAAACAAATTTACTCTGATTTTTAAAACCATTGTAGCAACATTGCTCAGGATAATCTATAGATTTTCTATTAAAAAAGATGACATGCTTCTCCGATTTAAAAAGTTGCAAATGACTTGAGCAAAGTTAGTACGTATATTGTTTGCGTTATTTACATTTACAAAAATAAATGATGCAGCACACACTTTTAGCCTTACAATGTTCATCTGCTTTTGTTTTAGAACTGAGAAATAAACGGAGAAAAAATGCTGTATTTTAACGCTCACCTCTCATTCCAAACGTTCAAAAATAGTAACGTGTTAAAAGAATAACCAAACTTAAAGCATAAAAAGAATCATTGTTTAGACACTGCTTGGAATATCAGTTACATCATTTCACCTGAACTGATCTGCAGCTTGTTCATTTGCTTGTTTTTTCATGTGGAGTTTTTGTCTGTAGTTTTCCAGTTTTTCTTCAGCTTTTCGCTTTTTTAATTCCTCATGACCAAGCCCACTTCTGCCTATAGAAGTTCAAAATATGAATGTAAGCAGTTGAGAAGCTCCAATACCCAACTAAGAAATTAGGAAGTATCACAAACCTGTTTTTATGTTCAGAGGAATAGGTTCAACAATGCCTTCTCCTGTGAGGGAAAAAGAGGTGAAGTTAAAACATTCTCAAACTGTGATTTGTGCAATATATTAAAGTAGGCAAGCTGCTTTTGCCATTAAATATGTACATTTTCTTGTGATATTGTTACCTGGAAGTAGAAAAATGCCCTATCAATTTACGTTCAGTGCATTACAAAGGACTCAGCTAAACTGGAACGCCCTCTCTTTTTTTGGCTTGTCTGCTGGGTTGCTATATACCTTTTTCAGTACGCTACCCAACTGAAAGAAAACAGTACTGACTTGACAGGTATAACATACCTGTGATGAAGACTTCTTTGTTACAGCTTTCTGCAGCATTTTTCATTCTAGAATCTCACAACTTGACAAAGTGAAGAGTAAAAACAATCTGTCTGGGCCGGTTCAGTTGCCAATTGCCTGCTAGAGATGCACTAAACTAGCACAGCAGTTATTAAGGCTTTGTTTTACTCATTTTACTTTACTATTAAGGCTTCATAAGGGTAGGCCAGTGTGCACCATTTCTTCTTCAGAATCCAACTATAAATTCAAAAAGGTTGGTATTTTTTGGAACACTGTTAGCTTTGCAAGGCCATCAAACATTTTTAATGCATTTCTTGTAGACATGCACATATGGAAGTGGATTTATTTAGCAGCAAGTACCACTGCGTCCCTCGTATCTCTTGATAGCCTGTACCATTTTTATTTCAGTTCTTAGAGATCTACTTGCATCTTTTCGTATGCCACTGCTAGTCTGGCCAAAATCACAACACACATTCACAGTTCAGTAATGCTAGGCTCTCAGAAAGGCATGTATTGACCCCGTCTACAAATGAAGTGGCAGCTACAGTCTGTAAAATAAAAAGGTGCAGGTGAATAAAGGCGCACGTGCTTCCAGACAGTGACAAGCTTACCGCTTTTCCCAAGGGCCTGGCCACTTTTGTAGCCCATCTTTTGGAGTAAAGCAAAGCCTTTGTTCTCATTGCCCAATGCACTTTTCAATACCAGGTCGCGTCTCTCTTTTTCTTCTTCTTTTATACTCTTTTGCCTGTTCTTCTCATTGGCTTCTTTTTGCTTTCCTTCTTTCTGAATTGCTTCCTTCACCCGCCTCACCATGGGCAAGCCTGGCCTTACATCCTGTCTAAGAGTTAACAATTCCAGCAAATGTTAGCACTTTTTTTTTTTTTTAAAGGACATATTTAAAATCACTTAAGAGGGAAAAAAAGGACATGGACCTGATGGAGCAGGTCCAGAGGAGGGCCATGAGGGTGATTAAGGGGTTGGAGCACCTCTGCTACAAGGACAGGCTGAGGGAGCTGGGGTTGTTCAGCCCGAAGAAGAGAAGGCTCTGGGGTGACCTAACAGCAGCCTTCCAGTACCTGAGGGGACCTACAGGAAGGCTGGGGAGAGCCTGTCTACAAAGGCCTGTAGGGCCAGGACGAGGGGAAATGGCTTTAAGCTGGAGGGGAACAGATTTAGACTGGA
>QJSC01026091.1:15165-78064 GCA_003697955.1 Calidris pygmaea
ACAAGAGCCACCCACTTACTTAATAAATAAATCGGACATGTAGTCTTCCTCTTCATCTTCCTCCATGTTTAGCAGGCGCACGCTGTTCCCGCCCCTCGCCTGTGCACACCGTCAGCCCGCTCTCCCAGCCATCTCACTGCTCTGCAGGTCGCCTGGAACGCACAACCCGCGACAGACACCGGCTCGGCTCGGCTCGGCTCGGCAGGCGGCCGCAGGATGCAGGGACGCGGCCCCGAGGGAGGAAAACACGGGGACCCGGGGGACACCCGCACACCGCACGTTTGTCCGGGCTCCGCCACCGGCGGCCCCGACGCCCCTCATCCCCGGGAACCCCTCCTCCCGCTGCCCAGGCGCCCGCAAAGCCGCGGGGGAGCCGAGGGACGCCGCGCACTCACCCACCTCCGCTCGGCCGGCCCGGCCCGCTCCCTTCCCGGCGCCTGCGCGCGGCCCCCGCCCCCGCCCGCCGGCGCCTGCGCGCCTCCTGCTTCCTGCTGCGCCGCTGCCGGTGCCTCCGCGCTGCCGAGGTGCGTCGGGGGCCGGCGCCGGGCCTGGGGGCAGAGCCGCCGGGGGGCCCCGCCGCCACCGCGCCCGGGGCTGGCAAGGCGCGGCCGCCGCGCGGTAGGAGGGTCGCGCGCGCGCCCTGACCGTTAAGGGCGGCGGGCGGGCAGCGTCGGCCCGGCTCGGCCCGGGGGTGCGGCGGAGCGGGGCGGCGGGTCCGCGGCTCAGCGCGGCTGTCTCGCCTCCTGGGGCTGCCCCGAGCGGAGGCGGCGGCGGCGGCGGTGTGTGGAGTGCGTGCGTAGCGGGGGGCGGCGGGGCTGCCGCGGGTGCGTGTGGAAGGCAGCGCGCCCCTGGGTGCCTGCTGTCGCGGCTCCCCTGCTGAGGGGTCGGTGTAGGGCTGGCGCGGCCTTGAGGGGTTAACCTCCCGGGGCGGGGGTTTGGCCCAGGCGGAGGCGCACGGGGAGAGGAGCTACAGGTTGTGAACGTAACCGGCACAGGGAGAAGGACCCAGGCACTAAAGGGGTTTCACCTGAGGCGGCTCTTCGGGAGGATGTCGCCGCTCCCGAGCTTGCCGGTTGTCAGCTCTCTGGGTCAGCTGAAATGCCTGTACGATGGAAGTTTAAATAGTTTATTTAGGCTACCGAGGGACAGCTGGAGAATAGAAAGGAGCTCCAGTACGTCTGAACATTGTGGGGTTGGACCAGACGATCCCCAGAGGTCTCTCCCAACCCTGTATCGTTCTGTGAACGTTTTATAACCTCTACAAGAAGAGGTTTAGCCAACAAGTAAAATTACTGAATGGAAAATTGTTTTTTGTTTTGCCGGGACATGCTTCAGCATAACTTGCTGGATGCCCTTTGACTGCGGGGGGCTTTTGCGCTGCGTCCAGCAGCGGGAGGTAACGGTGTGCTTGTTGCTTGTGACATGCACAGTAAGACCCAGCCCTCCCCGGAATCAGTACAACTTGGTAGGCGTTTTTTTCCTGATGTTTGGAGCAAAAGTTTGGCCGACGTAGGTGAGCTTTGGATTGCCTGCCTGCGTAGCTGCGCGTTAGACTCTGAGCCTTCAGTTCACTCAACAGTTTGTGTAGTTGTTCTTGTATCCGATCCGCTGTGCTTCAGTGGCGCAGCTGAACCTATGTGCAGATATGGTAGCTCAGAGCTTGTGTTTCCAAAATTTAGATGAAGAGGCAAGGGAGTGTGTGGAAGGCGTCTTAAGAGATTCATGGTTCTAAAGGCCAGGGGAAAATTAAAACTTTTATCTGGGAAGGAAAAGTGCTGCCATGCGGTGCCCCTGTGCTCTGTGTGTCTGACAAGCAGTGTAGGTCTCTGGGATGATGTCCAAAGAATCATCGTGCTGTCATTCATGGTGTTTCTCTCTGCTCTCATGTAGAGGTGTTTCAAGGTGATGTGTCTGTGTACTATTGGCAGGCAACACCTCCTCAATTCCTTATGACTTTAAAAAAAAAAAAAAAAGCCCAAAGATGTCTTTGGAGGAGTCAGGGAGGGCTGTATGTGTTTCCATGTGTGGCTCATCCACCATTGCTGATCTGTTGCTGGAGATGTATGTGGTGAAAAATACTATAATTCAAATTACCAAAAAGCAGGGAGCGAGCTTAGTATTACAGACACTGTGATGCTTTAGTTCCATTAGCAGCAAATCATTAAGGTAAATTTAGAACCATAGTACCAACTACAGTTGTAGTATTAATCTGTCGTGCTTTACTACTGTTTAATCTGGAGACTGTTTTAAAGAAAAATTAAAATTATTTAATTTAAATAACTTCATTTGACTTAAAAGAATTCATTAGGTTTGACCACGAATGAGGAAGCAGCTGTGAGCACTTGAGAGCACAAGTGGAATGCTGAAGCTGTCGAAAGATGATGTCTTGCATAATACCCGTTAGTTGCTTTGCTTTTTCTGTTTTGCCCGAGAACCTAGTTTCAGCATCATTGCATTCAGGTTTTGGGGTTAGGTTGGTTTTTTTTTTTTGCTTTCTGTTTTTCTTTTTCCTGAAGATGGTTGGTGTTATTTTGTGGATTTTAGATAAGTTTGGGTTTTTTTTTCCTAGTTGTTCTGCGTTAAACAGCTATACTTGGTTTAAAGGTGGTTTGTTAGGGTTAAGTTGTCTGCAGAGTGTTTGCTTACAATGATAGCGTGGTTTTGGTAGAGCTTTGCTGCTACCCCCCTATTCACTGTTTGAGCAGGATCTTGGGTGTTTGATCTGTGGTATTTTGCCTGTTGGGAAGACTTGCGGTCATTTGGCTGCTGCTTTTATTCCAGTCTGTCACACGAAAGGCTTGCTGGGTTCCAGAGGGCTTATTCATACAGCCCTTAAAGCAAGGCTAGTGGGATGTGGGAAGTCTTAGGTCAGTGATCCCAAATGCTGTCAGATTTGTGATGGGGGGAAATCCTACTTGTGATAGGCTCATTTCCTTCTTGCCTTGTTTGTTGAAGGTGGCCAAGCTCCTTCCCAGGCTTCGGGACTGTGGTCAAGAGTTTTGATTAGGGACAGTCCTTATTCTGTTTTATGTAAGAGGAGACAGTGAGATGAGATGACTTTTTATCTCTTTTGTGGGTTTGTTTTTTTTTTTTTTTTCTGTAAGCAGAGACTTCAGTATATTTTTCTTGGCTAAGAGCTAGCACCCTGAAGTTGCCTGTAGGTGCTCTTTTTACAATTAATAACTCTGTTCCCTGAAGTACTAATGGATGTACTTAATTGTAAATATGTGAATAGCTTTTATGTGGGAATGCTCAGGTAAGACAAGTCTAAGCAGGCTGGAACCATGATTCTGTAATCTACAGATTTCAGCATCATGTTTTCATTTGATTTTCAAAGTTTTTTACTGTTGTACTATACTTTACACTAATATTTACATTTTTATTTTAGAGCGCTACAGAAATTTACAAGAAAACTGGAATTTAACCAATTATGGAGCTGGCTCATAGTTTGTTACTGAATGAGGAAGCTTTAGCTCAAATCACGGAAGCAAAGAGACCGGTCTTTATCTTTGAGTGGTTAAGATTTTTGGATAAAGTGCTGGTAGCTGCTAACAAGGTAATTTGATGTTGTTTTCCCCTTCTTTGTACAACATTTGTATTAATTTCATGCTAGAGAAAGTTGACAGGTAATTGCCAGGTGATAATTGTATGATTTCAGATTGAGCCTGAAGAGTCTCTGTATTAGTTCGTAGCTTTTAAGTGTTTAATTGTAGACAATCAGTATGACTCTCTGTTATATGATACGTAGCTTGGTTTGAGTTCTTCATTGTTGTAAATGTTTGGAAGGCAAAACCTTCCCTCCCAGAGCAGGGATTCTTGATGTTAAAGAGGATTAAAAGATGTTCTAGGCAGGTATTACTGTATTTTTAGTAAGTGTTTTAAAAAAGTAAATATTAAATAGGGTAATAGCTAATTCTGAGCATTTGACATCTCTCTGCTATTGAATGTATCTCAAATCTCTGTGAGACAAGCAATTTGCTGAATTGCATACAGGTAGGAGTGGTATAAGATTTACTTCAATCTCTTGCAGGTTTTTCTGGGGGTTGGAGGCAAGACACAGGATTAAATTACTTTTCTTTTTTATTAATTTTTGGTCCATTAACAGACAGATGTCAAGGAAAAGCAGAAGAAACTTGTAGAACAGCTAACAGGACTCATCAGCAGTTCCCCTGGGCCACCTACGCGAAAACTACTAGCAAAAAATCTTGCTGCTCTCTACAGCATTGGAGACACGTTTACTGTTTTTCAGACACTTGACAAGTGTAATGACATCATCAAGAGCAAAGATGATACCGCAGCCTACCTGCCCACAAAACTGTATGTTTAATATTATGAGGGAAAGGGGAATGATTTTTAAGCAAAGAATCAGTCTGTATATGTGCACGTTATGTTTACTTATATTTTGCATGCTTAGTTGGAGTTTACGTACGCTTGATACAGCAGAGAAAAGGGCAGGATTGAGATTGTGGAGGGCAGGGCTCAAAGGTGACACATACATTGTTGTGTGAAAGTGAGATGCTTTCCCCTAGGCAAGGCGGGGGTATCTTATGTTTCTTCACATGCCTATGTCATGGAGGGGAGAACAGCTGATGAAGCAGTGCAACGAAGAAAGTCCCCTGGTGGAATTATTGCTGGTTGTGCTCAGGTAGCCCATTTAAGATGGAGCCTGCAGATTGTCAAACGGGAAATTTTTACCCAAATGTTCAAGTTTTTTGTTCCATTCAGGTATTACCTGTTTATATTCATCTACTGTGATACTCTGCCCAAGTTTACCCAAACAGGGTCTGTATACCTGGATGTGTGTGTGCGTTATGTGTGATACAGTTTGTCTTTATGTATAGGAGCAGTCTCACTGGTAGGAATTTGGTTCATGCCACTAACAGCGTTTGCTGAAACCATTTTTAGCACTTTCCCACACATACTGCTTTGTGTGTTCACAGTGCCTGCTGAGCCCAAGTTTGGGCTTGCCTTCAGACATTATCATAACAATAGGACTGAACAATACAACGTGAAACAGTCACTGTTTTGGCAGATACTGTCCGCCTTCTTTCGGAAGCTGTTGCGACTCTGTGAGGGACTTGTATAAGTGGGAAAGGTTTTGTACTATAACATGCTCTGAAACTTAGGCTACTAAATGAAGCGGTAGTCCAGGCTTCTTACTATATGATTTTCAAACTTCAGTTTTGTGTAGAGAATTACGTAGGAGACGTGCCTGTTAAGGGGTAGGCTGTAATGGGTTTGTAATAAATAGCTTTGCTAAAAAGTCATTTACCCAAGAATTTCAGGTTTAAAAAAAAGCCTTGTTCCTTTGTGATGAAAAAGTGTGTTTTCAGGAGCTGCTTCTGTGACTGTGGAGCAGGCTGTGTATGTAACTGCAGTACAGTGTTAAAATATTCCTACTATCTAATGGTAGGGCATGGAAAACATGTATATAACTGTTCATGTATCCAGTTAATTTTACGGTGCCTATATATTTCCTTGTGTCATGCAGTAATTTATGCGTTTTAAGTTCTTAGGCTTAAAAAGCACCTATCGTTCAGTATCTGCAAAAATGTGTCAGGATATATTAAAGGATAGGTGCTATCTTCCAGGTGCTTGGAAAAGAGAAAGTTTATTGAAACACAGAACCCTAATCTTGTTGAGATTTCAGTGTATACTTGTCTTTTCCAGAATTTTCAACTACACGTGTAGATCCTGTAATAATACCCATTCAAATACATTTATAGTTTTAGAAACTAATAACTTTTCTGTTACTATTTTGTAAACAAAAAAAATACTTAAATGCATGGTGTTAAACAGCCAGTATAACTAGTGGATAATAAATATATTTTTATTCATCAAAGATATTTAAAACATACATTTCTATTTAATTATTTGTCTTCATTTAGATCATACAGAAAAAGAGTACACCTATTAATGTCTTTTTTTCATAGGGCTGCTGTGGCATGTGTTGGAGCATTTTATGAAAAAATGGGCAGAATGCTGGGTAGTTCTTTTCCGGAAACAGTGAATAATCTTTTAAAGTCTTTAAAAAGTGCAGAGGTAAGTTTCAGATTATTTTATATTTATGGCCTTGATTCCATTTAAACTGAAACCTGCTTCCTCCAAAGGTGTTTGGATGCCTAGATTCTTTATCTTCTGCCTAGAAAAATGCGAATCACTTAAATAGTATCAAGTTAAACATGCACATATATTTTTACTGCAGAGTTTAGAGTTTTGTCGTATGAGTTGTATAGTAGTTCCTTCACAGGGGCATCAGTAATTAAAATTGCAAAATGGTCGTATGTACCATTTCTAACTACTGTGTTAGGATTTCTGCTCCTATACCCTGAAGAATAAACATTCAGTTGTGTCGAAATGCATAATAAATGCTGGAGTTTTGCAACAAAGATGTTACTCTGCATCTGAGCGGGATACATCGTGCCCTGAAAAGAGAGCATGTGTCCTGGGCAGTCAGTGAGTCTGATTTGATGAAAGTAGCTCTGTTAGGTTTTTGTTTGTTTAGGGATGGTTTTTGGTTTGGGTTGTTTTTTTTGTTTGTTTGTTTGTTGTTTTGGTTTTTTATTTAAAGGATCAATGACAAGTTGGAAGGAGTACTGATTGTGTGGATTTTTTCTTGGCAGCTGTTTTCTTCGGCTGTGTCATCATACCGATGTGATTTTTTAAATTTTTTTTTTTGTGCCTACCAAGTCGAAGTGCCTGTCTGTGTGCAGGTTGAGTAGGAAGCTGTTGAGTACTTGGGCTTCCGGTTCTCTCATAGTAACTGCTTTTTCCTAAGGCTGCAGCTGATAATTGGTGGGGCAGGACAGAAGCACCTTGTCTAGGACCAATTTGTTGGATTGCCTCAGCTCATCTTAATTTGTGTGACTGAGGAAGTTTTAGTAAAACTGTGTATAGTGCTAACTGCTGTCTTCTAAAACCAGCTAGATAGCAGTTGTATATGACTTCAGTGAACTATATTATCAATGTTCCCAAAAATATTCCTCCACAGAAGCAGGAAAATGCAGAATTTTGCATCTGGTTCTTGATACAAGTATACTGTGTCCACATTTTTGCATTAATGATTTTTTGTGTGTGTCTCCATGCAGTCTCAGGGCCGCAGTGAAATTCTGATGAGTTTACAGAAAGTCCTAAATGGACTTGGAGGAGCAGCAGCTTCTTGTCATCGTGATATTTATAAGAATGCCCGATCTCTGTTGACGGACAGATCTATGGCTGTACGATGCGCAGTGGCTAAGGTGGGTGTGTTTCTTGCCAGTCTTAGAAATTCCTGTGCTGTAACTGCAGCAAAAATCTGCAGTTGGACTGTGATCTGTTGCTTATGGTAGGAAATCTGGTAATTACTTGGGCAAGGTAATACCTTACTAGTTTACATTGAAGGCTCAGACTCATTGGACTTATTTCGTGTAAATGGAGATACTGTAACACTGTATTTCCCACTTTGTAAACAAATATGAGGTAGAATATATTAGCTGTGAGCCTCACTGGGAGAGGTTTTTGGTAACATAGTTCTTTTGTTGTACTTTTCTCTTTTCATTTTTATTTATGTATTAACCTATTCCTTGAGTCCGATTGTTTACTCAGTTAAGTTATGGGATAAATGGGAGAGTGTGTGTGTGTGGAAATTAATTCTTAAAATATTCATATTAAAATATTTGCTGAATAAACCTGACAATTACACTGATACTTAGATAAAAGGTAAGAATGGTCTCCATTGGTGCTCAGCAAGTCTTTTTTTCCTACAGTGTCTGCTGGAATTACAGAATGAAGCGGTATTTATGTGGACAGCTGAACTAGAGAATGTTGCAACTCTGTGCTTTAAAGCTCTGGAAAACTCAAACTATGGTGTGCGAGTTGCAGTGTCAAAGCTTTTGGGGACGGTCATGGCTACAGCACTGATACCAAAACAAGCAACAGGTACAAGTCCTTCTGGATTCCATTTCCAAGTGGACAAACTGCACTTTCAGCACCGTATTATATGACAGTGTTGCACGATATATTGTTGTTCTGGTAGATGGAAGGTGGATTGTAGGTGGATTGTTTGCTTTCATAAAATCTAAGCTAAAAAGAGTAGAGAGTGCAGAATCCATGTTGCAGTCATTAAAAAAAAAAAGAGAGAGCAAACTATCAAAAATGACCTAGGGAAAGTAGCTTATTTTTTAAGCACGAAAACAAGCTGTTATCTGAAATGTTGGCTAGATTTATGTTTGCAAGACAGTTTTGAATTGATAAGTCTGATTTCAAGATTATCACTTGTATTGGTTGGGACTTTGGGATTAAATGATTACTTTTCTTTTTGCAAAAGTGATGCGACAGAATGTGAAGAGAGCCACGCTGGAGGAGGTCTTGGAGCTCATGGCCACAGGATTTTTGCGAGGGGGATCTGGTTTCCTAAAGAGCGGTGGAGAGATGTTAAAAGTAGGAGGATCTGTCAATAGGGAAGTGCGAGTTGGTGTTACCCAGGTTTGTCATAAGCTGTAATATTTTTTTTACTTTTTTTTATAATAAATTAACATTTTACATAACTGTAACCCTTTCGGTTGGAAAAATACACACTTCTGTTTGTTTATAAGTTAACTTACAAGTCTAATTGACTCACCTGTTTTGTGAGATGTACATGCAGTGTCATTCACCTAAACTACTTTCTTTTATTATTGATGTGCATTAACAATAGATTGAAATACATGTTAAGGAAAGCTTATTTGATCAGTGTCTATTAGGTGGGATTAACTTGCAAAAATATTTGAAAACTTAGTATGTTAAAGACTCCAGCTCCATATTCTATTTCTTTTTAGAGAGGGCACGCTGTTGTCCTTTTGTGTATGCTGACTCTTTTCAGCTGCTGGGTAAAGTTTGCGGCCACATTTCTTCTCTCCATATGTGTGTCTTGAGTAGGTGAAATCTACTGAATGTGGAAGCTCCACTTATCTGATAGAGAAAGGTGTCAGCGGCATCTCTTCAAATTCAGTCATTCTCACTCTGACACATATTTCAATATACTGCAGTAACTTCCCAGAAACCAGATTTTTTGACCATAGGGTATTGTGTGAAATCCTTTTATTTTTCTTAGCCTTTTTCTTGTGAACTTGGCAAAAATGCCTGGCCTTCATTGTCAATTAGAACACATTCATGTTGCTGGTGTTATTGACATTATGTTCTTAAAATTTTTAGACACATTTAGAGCAATGGACTGGATTTTCTTGCTGTCACATAAAGAGTATTTTGCACTTCCCATTATATGTAGCAGTACAGGAGCTACTCATGGCACTGGAAACAGTTTAGCCTCAAGTACAAAGACCCATCTAATGCACTGATTCATCCTTCTTAACTTCATTAGGGTTGCTTATTACTAACTGGTATTGCTACTGTACTGCATAATGCATGAGTATAACTGTAGTCTTTAGTCTTCAGTGACTGAATATAGTCTCGTTTCTGTTTTAATTGGATCTGTATGTAACTTCTAAATTTGCAGGCCTACGTTGTCTTTGTTACAACATTAGGAGGTCAGTGGTTGGAACGCAACTTTGCTACGTTTTTGTCCCATGTACTTGATCTGGTCTCCCATCCTCGTGCGACTCAGACCCATGTGGAGGCAGTTTACTCTCGAAGATGCGTGTCCTTTATCCTGCGAGCAACTGTGGGCAGCTTGCTTGGGGAGAAAGCACAGATTGCAGCTGCCAAAGATATATGTCAAGCCATTGGTAAACAAATGAAGGCAGTGGGTGAGAACCATTTTTTCTTTATTTGAGACCAGTTGAAAATTACTGTCATTATACTGGGTCAGCCATTTTTCAGCTTTCTTCTACTGCAAGGAATAATTTTGTTTTTATGGTAAAAGATAATTCAGCTGCTTTCTGTTTGAAATGTGATAAGCAAAATGTAAGTTCTACTTGAAAAGTGATAATGTAAAACTGGCTTGTTTGAATTTGATGATAAATTGGAAGGATTTTTAATTGATAATGATTGTTTCCCTTCATATAATGGGGATGATTTTGTGAATTTGTATTATAGCAGACATAGAAACAGTAAGCTGATACTAAAGTCCCTTTTCTTTGAGGTGACAGTTGCTGCTTCTGGGATATTATGTAGGAGAAAGAACTACAGTGGGATCTATAAACTTAATTGGATAATTTTAACATGGTTAGAGGTTGGGATTAATTATTTGCTAAACGTCACAAGGCTATGTTTGTTTTCTTCCATATATATGCATGCAAATTTGTAAGCAGACTTTAGATACATCAAGATTATATTTTTAGTTACTGTGTAAAGATACAATACAAACATACTGTATATTTGTATACTTGCTTTTGCTGTGTTACACTATTAATCCTGTCTCTTAGTGCACTGCCATCCATAGTAACTGCTGGGCATCTCTTATTTCATGTTTTTTTGATGATTGCGTTTGGCTGATAGCTGTAAAATTATTTCTCTTCAGAATGTCTTTGCTTTGCGAGCTCACAATATGACCAAACTTGTGGTTTTGTTTTAATACAGCGTTGATGTCAAATCTAAACTGTCCGTTTCTATTCTCTATGTTCAGGTGTGATTCAAATGGTAATTAAGCATGATGCTTTTGTTTTCTGTTCTGCAGAAGCAGTAGTGAATGATGCTAACAGTGAAAATAAATCAGGAGCTGCTGATGTGGCTGCAAGCCAGCATGTAATGGTGTGTGCCCTCCAGGAACTGGGTAGTCTGGTTCAGAGTCTGAATGCTACTGCATCTCCTCTTATTCAAGAGCCCTCTATTGGTATGCAAATACATTTAACTAGGTTAAAGGAGGCATTTGAGGAATGAATAGGAAATATAATGAAATCTAGTTAAATAATAAATTAATATAAAAGAAATAAGTTAATGAAACTGGCACTCCCTATAGTACTTCATGTAGCTATGCTTGTCTAGGTCATTGTGTTTAGTACCCTAGTTTTAGTTCAAGTTTGACAGAGTATTAAGCAACTATTCTGATTGAAGTCTGCCTGAAGCTGTATTTTAGGATAAGTAAAGTTGTGATTTTTAGCATTGATTTGTTTTATAGGAAATACATTGTTTTGCTACATAAATGCCTACTCCGGAAAAGCTGTATTACCTTCAAATTTCTGTGGGGAGGTTAAGACTATTTTGGCTAGATGAAGCTGTGTATAGTCTCATTTTAAAAAGCTAGTTATTTGGCTTAAGTTGACTAGGGTTTGTGTGGGGTTTTCTTCTTGGTTATTTTAACATCTGACTCCATATTTATACCGTAGTGTTGCAGTTTCAATTTTTTTTCAGTTTATGGATGTCTGTATTTTTTCCAATGGATGTGCAAGTACCTTTAGACTTTTCATTATGTAGATTGTTATCTTGATGCATATGACATTCTTCTCATGATGATTTTGCTACAACTATAGGATGGGGAAGATTGTGCTTATATTTATTCCTTCTGACTGCTGTGCCCTGTAAGAACAGAAGGCACTGTGTCTCAGTATTATTTCTGCTAGCTGCTATGAAGTAAGCAGGTAGAAGTTATTCGCTCTCTACAGAGAAAGCAAGTGATAACGCTTGTGGGCTTTGAAGTAGGAGTTTGCAAAATTAGAAATCTGGATGAAGGAACATACTGGTGTGGAGACAGATTGGACTGAAGAGCTTGTGGTTAAAAAGTGCAATTAGCTAGGCACGGCACGGTGGTTCAGAAAGTGTAGAAGGATGGTAACTTGGTGTAGGGGAGACAGCACTTTGTCAAAAGCAGAGTACAGCAGTCAATGACATCTATAGCATGTGCTTGTCTGTGATGCAAAACCAAAGATCAGTCTCACTGTTGCTGTTACTGGCAATCTGTAAAAGGTGAGCAGATTGTAGGAATCCTCTCATCCAGTGCCTGTTCCCTTATGTAGGGTTACTGCCTCTTCTCAGTTGTTCAAGTAGTATAAGTAATTGCTATGGCCATGGCAGCTCCAGCTTTGCTGGTAAAACCTGATGTGGAGCAGCATAATACTAGTAACGCTTCTGTCTTTCCTTAAGGAAGAAGGCAAAGTTATAAAATTCAAGTATGTTAGTTGTGACTTTTTTAACTTTCATGTTCCCTATCTAGTATTGATTCAGTTCACTTGTCTATGCATATTAACTTTGTGCATTGTAACTTTAAGAGTGTAAATTCTCTTCTGTAGGTCTGCTGGAGACAGTAACTTCAGTTCTTCTTCATCCCAGCATGGCTGCTCGACTTGCTGCCGCGTGGTGCTTGCGGTGTGTAGCTGTGGCATTACCTTTTCAGCTGACTCCATTTTTAGACAGATGTGCAGAAAGACTCAACAATCTGAAGACTTCCCCTGAAGCTGTTAGTGGCTACAGTTTTGCAATGGCTGCTTTGTTAGGTGGTGTGCATCAGTGTCCCTTAGGGATTCCTCATGCCAAAGGAAAGGTGAGATAGTGAGTATTTCATCTGTGAGTGAATTAAAAGATACCTTTTTATCTAGAACTACTAGCTTTGCAAAGCATGTGACATGGTAACAGGTTAAAACATTATTGAAATTGAACTTGTGCCGAGTGAGACAGCAATGGCAGAGTGTGTGCTTACAGTATTTAAGTTGCAACATTTACAAGCTTTTTTGCCCTCCCTCTTTCAAATTTACATACTGTATGTATTGTCATATGCATAACACTAATCATCTGCACTAAATGTAATCTGCCTTCGTTATTTATAGAGGGTCGATATAAAATTATTTGAGAGCATCTTTATATATAGTCTGTAGGATGGATGTGTAGCAGTAGCTTGCAGTGGCTTAATTTATATTTTTAAAATCCATTGGTTTTTTCATTGGTACAGATGGTGGTCAGTATTGCTGAGGATCTACTACGAACTGCTGCACAAAACAGCAGACTCTCCTTGCAGCGGACTCAAGCTGGATGGCTTTTACTTGGAGCACTTATGACTTTAGGTTTGTAAAAACAGTTGCTTTTTGTTTTATTTTAATGCTTCTCCAACATTTCGAATTATCCACTGTGGCAAATGGTCTCTACATATAATCAGTCCAGTATTTAGCACAAGAGTATTTATATGAAGGGAAATAGAGTGTTAGTTTATTTATTTCAGCAGTGTTTTTTATGCTGGGGAGAAGGGAAATATTAGTGTTTATGTAAACTGAAGGATAGTAGAAGGTGTCATACTTAAAAAAGATTTCTGCTCTGTTTTTAGAAACCCAGCCTTTAGTCGTTCTATGGAAAGGGCAAAATTGCTGATAGTTTTCCTTCCTTAATACAACGGTGTAGAAGAAATGGACTGTAAAGAAAATGTAGTGAGCATTCCAACAAGTTGCATGTGTGCCTCTGGATAGACAGCAGTACTGATTAGAAATGTTATTGATTTAAAAGCCATGCAGTTGTCTTAAAAAAAACAGCCTCATGTTCATATCTGCCATCACAAAAATATCAGAAGTTGTATTTTAAGAGAGTATAAGTTTACTCTTTAATTTTGCAGCAATAGTGGTTCTTTGGTTTGGATTTTTTATACTGGAAAATACAATAAAGTTCTGCTGCATTCTGCAGTATTTTGATCTCTCAGCAGATACCATTTTGTGTTTCATCTTGCTTCTCTAAATTGTGCCTTTTTTTCCCCCAGCTTATTGTCATGTTTTTCTAACAGGGTGGCACTATTTTGGTTGTCCTTCTCCAATATATTTTTAATGTGCTTGCACTGGATCCTCTGGAGTTCTCTCAGAAGTTTTCTTTACACTTGACCATTAAACTAGTTACATAATCAGTAACTGTCAGATATTTTTCTGCTCATTTTGTGAGCAGGTTAGGATAGACTAAACAGCTTGCCTTCAAAATTGTAGTATAAAAAAAATCAGAAGTCAGATTAAAAAGATAGTAAAACGACAGTTGGCAGTGGTTACCTGTTACATGACAATGTATAGAATTGCTTGTTTACTATTTTTAGCACTGATATCAACAAGCAGACTTATTTATACTATTTATTTGCCACACTTTCAGCCTAGAAATGAGAATTTCCTTTGTTTTTTGCTGTTCAAGTGGGAAGAAAAGAAAGAGAAGTAAGAGAATAATAGCTTAAAGAGAAAAAGCCTTCATGGCAGACTGTTCACGCTTAATTAAATACAAATTTTTATTATTCTGTCACTTTTTTTTTTTTTTTTTTTTTTTGGTGTGTGTAGGTCCTTCTGTTGTTCGATATCATCTGCCTAAGATGTTGTTGCTATGGCGAAACGTGTTTCCACGTTCTCTGAAGGAGCTGGAAGCAGAGAAGGCGAGAGGAGATTCTTTTACCTGGCAAGTAACGCTGGAAGGCCGCGCTGGAGCTCTGTGCGGTAAGAATTTCAAACTTCAAGATTACAAGTGTGCAGTAAATCAAAACGTGATTCCAAGAATTACAGGGAGAACTCCTGTAACTTCCCTGCTTGCTTTGAAAAGGAATAAGATGTGTCAGATTTTCATTGATGTGACCTAGTTTTGGCATGTAGTTTTATAAACGTATCACAGAGTCTTTGAATAAACATTTTTAATTGCTGCATTTTGATGTTTTCTTAGGAGCTGTATCTTGCTTATGCTTTATATTTGTTTGTCTCAGTAAAATTTTAATTTAAATTGTTTTGTTATTAGCTATGAGAAGTTTTGTTGCTCACTGTCCTGAGCTCCTTACAGAGGACGTGATCAGGAAATTGATGACACCAATAGAATGTGCCATGACAATGATGTCACAGTAAGTAGGCAGTTATTGCTCTTTATTCAGTTTTGTCTTTTCCTGGACCTGAAATAGTAGAACTAATTTGTTTTAATTCATATTCTGACCTACCACTGCACTGTCACTGCTTGTCAGTGTTGAAAAAACCTTTTATGAGCATTGTGTTTATGGTTGTTAACTTTGTAAAAGTGCATTGTTGCATAGTCTGTGCTGAAGGGCCTTCCTTGGTAACTTTTGCTAACTGTGTTGAGGATTTCCAGTTCAGTGAGCTTTTGAGTTCATGGTTTCTTATCCTTGTGGAAGAAATGAGAAGACTAAGATACTGGTTTACTAGATCTTAATCAATAAATTCTTCTCTTATGAAATGTACAAAGGAAAAGACCTCAGATGTTTTACAGAATAAAAGAAAAAACACAGTTTGGGGTTGGGTTTTTTGATTTGTTGTTGTGTAGTTCATGTCTGTCCCACCCCTCCACCCTTCTCCTAATTAAAGATAAGAGTTTCTTCTGAGGAGGTACATGTATTCAGTTTACAGCAGTGTGTGTTTTAAAAAAAAAGAAAGTTTTCTCAGTACAATTGCCTGTGAAAATGTATTGAAAATTTGAGTAATACTGCTCAGAGTAGTTTTCTGAACACTTGTTTTCTTGTCCTGACTGGAGACATGTCTTGTGAAAAGAAAACTGAAAATACTCTTCTCAGTAACTGCAATATTTCTGGCTGTCCTCTTTTTCTCTTTTGATTCCATAGTATTCCATCAGTAATTAAAGCCCATGGAGCTCATCTTAAAGCTAGTGCAGCTATGGTCCGTTTAAGACTTTATGATATATTGGCTTTATTACCTCCGAAGACATATGAAGGTACATAAATTTTTAACAATTTTTATTGAAGTAAAAATTCTGCTTACTCCTTTTGATGTATTTTTGGTGCTTGCCTTTGAAGCAGATAGAGGATTCGAAATAGAATACTAGGAATCTCCAAGTGTCTTGTACTATATTCCTCATCTTCTGTATGTATCTTGACTGTATAACTGCAGAGTAGAATATTGCAAAATATTAGAGTAATACTTGGAGTATAAAAGTTACAGTCCTTTTTATAGGATTGAGATGTATGGAGATCATGTTCTGAAATCCAATTTAAGTGTTTTATGTCATTGTTACTTAAAGGATAGAGGACATAATTTCTTAGTGTACTCAAAGGGCAGATGTGAGAATGAAGATTTAGATTTGGTGTCTGGCGGTGTCTTCGTTTTTAACTTGATTTGATCTGTTAGACAGATTTACGCTATTATTAGATATTAAACTAATCTGACAGATTAGTTTTTTGGGTTTTGTTTTTTTGTTTTTTTGTGAATTCATTAAATTTACATGATCACGTGGATGAGCAAATTTTTGCAAAATCTGGATTTTCATCCTGGAAGGGGTGGCCTGACCTGTTGTTTAGAATATTGATTTGGGAATTGGGACTTCTGTTCAAAGCCTTGCTCCCAACTCTGATCTTGTCAGATCTGCTTCTCTCTCTGTTTGCTACCTGTAAAATTGAGGTAATGGTATGTGCTTTCATTTGTAACATCTGTTCTTTAGCTGAAATGTTTTGGATAGGAAGCAGCAATGATTCTCTTTAATGTCCATCCTTTTAGGATCATTTAATGCACTCCTTCGAGAGTTGGTAGCAGAATTTACTTTGACGGACAACTCTGCTAATACAACCACATCACTCCTAAGGTCTCTTTGTCATTATGATGATAGTGTTCTTCTTGGCTCTTGGCTGCAGGAAACGGATCATAAGTCAATTGAAGACCAGGTAATAAAAAAACCAGAGGAACAGCAAATTATCTGCGCTGTCTGTCTGTCTGATGCGTGTGGGGGGGAAGCCATCTAAAACTGAACCTTCACATCTTGTTTTTAGTCTTATTTCAGGGGTTTGTTAGGTGTAAGACCTTCCATCTACAGTGTACTGTTTTGATTAAAAACTGCCTACAGCTGAGATACAAGTAGAGTTACGCAATTTATATGGTTGTGGCTAGTGAACCCACCTAATTTCTTTAAAACAAAATAATACTCCATCTCACCCTCCCGATCAACCTAGTCTAGAAATTGTTTTCATATATATTTTTTTGAACCAGGATAAATATAAGTTCCAATTAACATTTTTTTTTATAATGAGACTACTGTCAAAGTATCAGTATTGCAAATGACATTATAACAAATAAGATTTAACTTGTTTTGTAAGTTTAGTATGAAGTCTTACATATCATTTGGAAGCGTTGACACAATTTTGTTAACATCATAAAGGTGCACTTCTAAACAACAAAAGTGAGTCTTTGAAACATATGAATTGAAAATTTGAAAAAAGGAAGCAAGTATTGCTATGGTGGTCCCTTAACAAAATTTTTCAGATCAACTGGTAATGTTGATCTGTTTATTTTTCATATAGTGCTTGGAGAAGAAACGTAACATAGGGAACAATTAGTTAATGTTAAATAGTTTAGGGAACTGTGTGGTAATAGTCTTGTTTTTACTTTCCCAATTTTTGGCAACTAGGATTTCTTTTAAGAAGAGCGCAGAGCAACTAGATTCTAATTTTGTTTCATGATTAAATAATTAACAAGTTATCAAAATAACTTTTTCTTCAGAAAATGTAGATTGTTTAATTGTGTTTCCTGAAAGAATGATGGTTAGGAAGTATTTTCCTGATAATAGGAATATTACTAATTTTAGTACTATTTCTATATCTTTCTTTGTAGGGAATCATTACAGCCAAAACTGATGATTTAATATACTGTATTGTAGTTCATTCACAGAGTGAATGAATAACCTTTTTTCTGAAATGTCACATTGTAGTCAGTGATTCAGAAGCTAGTATTAGTACCATAATTAATCTCCTTTCTCTAATTTCTATCTCTTACTACTAGGATTGGTGGTTTTTGCATTTATCCAGCTGTTAACTGCTGTGACCCTCTGGGATTTAACTGGCCCTTTATATTCTAGTGTGCGTGTGCAGAGGGACACTGCAGTTGCAGGTGTTTGTAAGCTATTCTGTTGTTCTAAGCTATTGCAAGCTACTGGTTTTTTTGTTATCTCTAGTTCCAGATCTTATGTGTGAGGATATATTCAGAGGTATTCATATTATGTGGCATTTTGCAGCTTCAGCCAAACAGTGCGTCTGGAAGCGGTGCTTTGGAACATGACCCGTCTTCTATTTATTTGCGCATCCCCGCTGGTGAAGCTGTACCTGGTCCCCTTCCTTTAGGAGTATCTGTCATTGATGCATCTGTGGCTCTCTTCGGTGTGGTTTTTCCTCATGTCTCTTACAAACATAGGTCAGTTTACAAGACTGTTCAATTTCAGAATCAAATGCCTTGTTTGCTGGATAGTATGTTTTGGGTTTTGTTTGTTTGCTTGTCTTGAAATAAGAATCTACTTTGATATCAACTGTCTTTAAATTCAGAGTTCAGTATTTGCTATTCATTGTGTCTCAGAATTCCAGAACACGTCTAGTCAGTTTAGAAATAAGGTGATTTATTCAGTTCTATCAGTTTTGAAGATTTAGAGTTCAGAGGTGGAGGCTGGATTATTCTCTCCTCTTACTGCATTTAGCAGTAATAACATCTCTGCAACCAAGATTTCCTGCAAAAATATCCATTGCGATTAACTTCTAATCAGCCTTAAAAACATAGCAGTAGCATCCATTGAATTTTATTTGGCTTCCTTGAGTTAGACCATTTGATTTATACTCAGCAAATGATGTTATGCATGATGAAAAAGAAGGAATGAAATTCAACTTATTTTCCTTTGTGTTCCACATTACCGTTGCAGAGTTATGAGTTGTCAGGACTACTTTTGTCATTCAGTTTAGCTAATTTGTCACTGAACACAGAGTGAAAACAGCTCTAAGACACATTTCAAAGTAAAATCATCCTTCAGTGCGATCCTGATGGGAACAGTTTTTTCCTAGCAGTCAGTCTCATCTTGCAGTAAGCGCAGGATAGACTTGAGGCCGGCTTGCAATACTATATCTGTCGTTAGCTGTGGGAAGATTTGGCTGGGGAACTGCCAAGTAGTTAAGAATGCAGATTATTCATTATATTCCTTGGTATCTTCTTGGTATCTTCTGGGGACTACTCCTCCTCCCAGTAATGCTTTCTGGCATTGTTAAATGGATGGAAAAATAGAGGTTAAATGGGGAAAACAATAGGAACAATAAAAGGGATATGGAGAATGACACTATTTTGAGTGGTAGTGGAGAGGCAGCATTTTTCCACTCTTGTCCTCATAGCTTTCTAGTTATACAGCCAAATGTATCTGGAGACTCACTTCCTCATGGTGGTGTTTTCTTCAAAAGGGATAGTAGACATCTGTGGATGAGCTAAAAAAACCCCAGCAAAGTGACATTCAGAGTAACGTTACCGTTTCTATCTAAATTGAATACTTTCTGCAGCCCCTGAAGCATAAATTCTGTGACTGAACTTAGAAGGCCCTTTTGTTGTGTGATTTTTTTTTTTTTTTTTTACATTCTGTGTTTTAGTTTGTATTTTGAACCAATGTCACTTAAATGGTGTTCTCTCCTTTGTTTTAGATTACAGATGTTGGATCACTTTGCTGAATGTGTCAAGCAGGCTAAAGGTGTTCGCCAGCAAGCTGTGCAGCTTAATATCTTTACTGCTGTTCTTAGCGCCTTGAAGGTAAAACATGTAAACTTTCAATGGATGCCAAAGTTCAGCACTTTGATTCATCGATTTTTATTTGATAAAAAAGGCGGTTAGAAGAACATCACTAAAGTTACTAGTTAAAGATTCAAAAGTTCGAAAATCCCAAAATTGTAGTTTTTTCAGATACTAGCATGAGCTCCTATGCGCATGTATCAGTATAGAGAATATATGAGGCTCATGTACTCAGCATTCTATAGTGTTCAGGCTTATCTTTTTTTTTTTTTTTTTTTTTTCTTTTTCAATTCTGTAGTTTTATTTGCACTGTACTCATGGATTTAAGTATTTTTTCATATGTACTCAAAAAAACCCTCATGTCTGATTATAGTGCAGATATGAGGCTCATGGGGATAGAAACAAAAATTCCACTTTGGATGTCTTAATTTTTTCTTCTTTAGACTCTCTAAATAAGAAATTTGCATAGAATTCTAGATGCTTACATCCAGTCCCACTGATTTTAGATACAGCTCTGTGTTCTCTATCTACACTTGGAAGTCCAACCTCATGCTATCTAGTCAGGAAGCTAGGCAGCAAGTCACAGATAATATTCCTGAGAAATACCTGGTTTCAGTGACTGGCATTGCCTCAAGGCTTTGTGGAACAGTGACTTAGAGCATAGGATTTTCTTTCTACTAGTCAAACATCTTAAGGTATTTCTAGTTTTTTGTGATGCTGTTTTATATAGTTTCCAATTCATGAGTCTGTTGGACAACATCTGTCATTGTCATCCTTGTTCATTCTTGGAGTCCCGTGCACTGAGGAAGCTACCCTTGTAGAACTGCCAGTCTGTAATTAAAGATTGGTGAAGCTGCTTCTTGGCTGCCTAGTTTAGAGCAAATTGTTGCTGAGACTGCATGTCCTTGGTTGATGGGCAAAACATTGGCAAAAGAGCATCTCTCCTCCTTGCTTGGCTCTTAGAAACGTGAACCATGTTGCTTCAGGTTGAAAAGTAGATTCTGAGACAGATGCATGTTTTGTGGTTTAGGCCAAATTGGCCACTTACAGGTGACAGATGCTCTCCCCTCACCTCTCACTCCAAGGAGAGGAGGAGAAGGGATAAAGAAATTTTACAAGTTTAGAAGCCACTAAACTACTTTAATGAAATATTAATAATAAATTAAAAAGACAATAACGAAATAGATACAATGTATATAAACCGTATCAAGCTCCCAGGATGATGTCACCAACAGGCACTGGGGAAGTCCCAAACTGGACTCAGAGGTGCAGGGGAACTGGATTCAGGATCTGGAGTGGGGAACACATGGGTTGGGATCAAAGGCGGATGAACAGAGTCCTCCTTGGACATCCTCCATTGCAGAAAGAGGGCTGACCCTTTGATCCCTAGCTTTTATACTGAGCATAATGCAGATGGGATGGAATACCCCTGTTGGTCAGTTTTGGGTCACCTGTCCTGTCCGTCCCTCCCTGCAGGTGGGACCCCTCTACACTTTACTGTTTCCGACCCTCCAGTGTGGCAAATAACGAAATTTGCTGACCTTAGTTGTTATAGCAATAAGTATAAGAACCTCTCTGCATTCCATTCATTGGCATGAACTATAAACACAGGTCTTCTGTTTATACAAACATTTTTCTGCACAATAGGCTCTTAATTTCAGAGAGTTAGAAGCAACCTAGCTAAGATGTAAAATCACTGAACAGAAAGTTGCTTCTATTTTACCTCAAACCAGGACAGCATGGAATTTCCAATACCATACCAAATTGTCAGAGAATTGTCAAAATTGTAAGAGCTGAAATGAGGATTTCAGAGGAGAAAATGTGAATCTGTTGTAGAGCCATCAACTTCTTGCTCTATAATACATGCAGTGTTTGTACTTTACACGTGCTTAATTATTTTTCCCAAAGTAAAAGACTTCTTGAAAGTAGTAGTGAGAGGTGATGTGCTATTAATGAAATATGGGAGCCAAGGAAGCTGCAGAAGCAGTATTTAGTGTTACTGTTCTGTAGAATGTTCACGTAACAGGCTGTATAAATGTTTGCAAACATGTGATTAAGAAAAAAAACATTTTCATATACCTAAAATGTCTTTGATTTAGGTGATTATTACAGAAATGTAACTAAGTTGTGGTTTTCCTCTCTGACAGAAAGATGTTGCAGTTAGACTTTAAAGCTTCTCTTTTTCTGGAGTGTCTGCATAAAGCTGTCTCAGATTCAGTAGCACTAGGGTGCGTGTAGCACTGTAATACATTTGGTAAGAGACTGGTGCAACAGGTCTTCCTGTATGTGAAATAGGTAGTGTTGGCAAACATAAGACTGAGTATATTGTTGCTTTTGAGTTGTAAATATTTTCAACTAGTATATTTTAGGATAAATGACCACAAATTTAAACAAAAGTAAAACTGCATAGTTTTTAATTTAAGATCTCAAATATAGTAAAATTGCTCATATAGCTTCCCTTTCTCCCCTGCTTTGGAATGCTTTTTCATATTCTTTTTTTTTCATGTAGGGTTTAGCTGAGAATAAAAGCACGTTAGGACCAGAAGAAGTTCGCAAATCTGCTCTGACGCTGGTAATGGGAGCCCTTGATAATCCTAACCCTATTTTGAGATGTGCAGCAGGTGAAGCTCTTGGCAGAATGGCTCAAGTGGTTGGAGAAGCCTCTTTCATTGCTAGAATGGCTCAGTACAGTTTTGATAAGTAAGTTGGTTTTGATTCAGAAAAGGAAATAGAACTATAATTTAACGTAGTTATGAAGATTCTGCTGTTAAATGCCATATTGATTATTCTAGTCTCTTCATACTGGATTGCTATGATTACGTAGATCTAACAAACGAAGTCTTCTCTTTTTGATTTATTCCATGTGATTCTTCCAGGAATAAAAGCCAAGCTGTTAAACTACTTGGAATGTGAAATAATACCAATGAGTAGTTTTTGATGAGTTACTTAAGGTTACCAAACTGCTTCAGACAGATAAACGTAGCTTCCACTAAGTGTGTATGTAATATGAATTGTGGATAATAGTTCTGTTTCACCAAAACATTCTCTTTACATATGGATTTAAGCTATCTAATGGCCAGAATATTTTTCCATATTCTGCTGTTAATCTCAGGTCTTTAGAAAGATGTCTGGTAGATCTAACAAGACAACATGTTTCCCAATTTTCAGCTTTAATTTTAAGACATCAGCGTGCACCTGCCTCAGGGCTGCAGCCCATGATTTTGGCTGGCCAGGCTGCATGCACATAGCCTCAGTCCAGCTCTTCTACCTCTGGGTAATTTGATTTTTCCCATAATTTCATCTTCTAATAAAATGCCTCATCTTCGCTGTCCTTCACTGAATTTCTAGTACTGGGACTATTTCCTTGGTTTCTTATCTAGGATTGAAGTTGTTCATGGTTGCCAGTCTGTTGACACTGTCAAGTAATTTTTTTTGTATTTGAGATTTGCATTTAGTTGTTCACTAGTGAAGAGCATGTTTGCCTCTCACACACAGACAACCAGGGGCAGGGAGAAATTTATCTTTCTTTGTTCTAATTAGGATATCTTTATTTTCTCTCTCTTCACCACCACTGAGAAGGTTTAAATTAAAAAGTTATGTATGTGACATGCATTCAGAAGCAGAAGTATTGTGGAAAATACTTAACAAGTCAGTGCTTCAAACAACTATGCTATTCAGAATGCTGTTCATTCTATTGCAGCTTCATTAATAAAACACTATTAAAAAAAAAAAGCTTTATTTGAAAAGTCATAAAACTCAGCTGGAGAAGAAAACAGCTGTATTAAAAATTATTCAGTTGACTTTGCAGTGGAAGACACAGCTGTAGATTTCTTTGTGATTTCTCAATATGTGTTGTCATTTTTCCATTTTTGAATCCTTTTCATTGCAGTGGTCTAGCAATGACTTTTCTGATTATTAAATTAGTCTGCTGTGAAACATTGGTAAACAATAGGTGCTTTTCTATATTCTTTCACTTCCAGAACTATTCTTCATCTAAAATGTCAAGTTCTGACCAGGAAGAAAGAAAATAACTATTAATTATTTTTTTTTCACTTGTTTTATATGTAATGCAGTTTAATAGCAGTATAGATTAAGTACATTGGTTTTGCTTTTATTGTTAAGGCTTCTGGAGATCTTGTAAGGTGGCCTGCAAACTTCTTAGTCGTTTACACTGTTACGGTACTTGAAGGGTTCTTTGTAACAAACTTAGTTTTCTTTTTATCTAAACCTTGATAGGTTAAAATCTGCTCGAGATGTTGTATCAAGAACAGGCCATTCTTTGGCTCTGGGCTGTCTCCATCGGTATGTTGGTGGAATTGGTTCTGGACAGCATCTGAAAACTAGCGTCAGTATTCTCTTGGCTTTGGCACAAGATGGGACCTCTCCTGAAGTTCAGGTAAAAAACACAATCACCACAAAACTGTTTAAAAATGTTCAGGATTAAAATTAAACATTAAATTACCTGTTCAGATGTTCTTTAATAGAGATTGTCACATGTAAGCCAAATCATATGGATGTAGCATGTGCCAGGGAGCATGAAGAAAGTGGAACTTTCCTTATAAAGTCTTACAGTACAGAATCCTAAATGTGTACTGCAATTAAAATGTAACCTTACTGTTAGGGAGGCTGTTGCAAGTGGTTGCATTAATTCAGACTGACAAGCATTGTAGAGTACATCCTTATTTCTTTTCCTCGGAGCAATGAAAAAAAAAAATCAAAATAATCAAGATTGGCACTTGGGAAAACAAGCCTAGTTTTGTTTGGAGATAATGTTTAAAAAATAATAACCTATAAATACAATTTCAACTCTCTTGTAAATTTCCTTAGATTATTTAGGGTAAGACAAAGTTCAGTTTGCATATGTAATTTACTTCATGTTTGAGTGATTTGGAGGCATGTAGTTGTGTAGCATCCCTTTAAAAAACCAAAATGATAACAGTTACTGCTTTATGAAAAAAATTTGAAGTATAAAGGAGAAGCCCAGGTGGAACTTGCATAGCGGCCTTATTTTCTGTTGAGACTATTACACCAGGCCACTGTGAAAAGCAAAGCTTTTAGATCTCATCCCTCACTAGATCAGTGTGGATGCAAAGAAACTATATGGGAATACAAGTAATGGAAATCTGCAGGAATGAAAGGATAAGCTATAATGTGCTACCATTTGGTTAGAACTGTAGAGGTAGTTACGTGATTGCTAGTGTTAATGCTTCTCTTGCACCCCCTAATAAGAAAATTAATTAGAAAATGCATGTGAACATTTCAGCTTGTCATGAAAATCAGTTTTTACTGGAATGTCAAAGGCACCACTAAGAACTTTGTCAGCTGTCCATTTCAGACTCTACATCCAGTTTTACAGTGGAATAATTCTCTCTTTCTTCTGTCTTAAGAGTCACTCTTCTTTCTTTTTATTGTTTTTAAGTAGGTGTGTTGTTTGTGTTCGTATTTTTCTTCCTTAAAGTGTTTAACCATTTTTTGCTCAATGTCTTTGTCATCTGCATCTCTGTTGTCCACAAAACTGTTGATACTCAAAGAGTATGCCAGAGATATTTAAACTCCCAGGTGATTGCTTGAGATTCTGAGGCCTTTGAAACACTTCTGGAGTCAGAGTAGCTAAGTAAACATGTTTAAGCAAGGACGTACAGAGCTAGACTCAGTCTGTATACAAAATTGTTTAAATTTCTTAAATGTATTGCTGAAAAATATTCCTTTGTTTTTTTGATAGACCTGGTCTCTCCATTCGCTTGCCTTGATAGTAGATTCTAGTGGACCAATGTACCGGGGATATGTGGAGCCAACGCTTTCTCTAGTTCTTACTCTGCTCTTAACTGTTCCACCATCGCATACGGAAGTACATCAGTGCTTAGGCCGATGTCTTGGAGCTATAATAACTACTGTTGGGCCTGAGCTGCAAGGTTAGTGGGAATTTGAGGGGAAATAAAAAAAAAAAACCTAACTTGTGTAAAGAAAATATATCACAATCAGAAAAAGGAAGAAAATAAATTTTTGTTGCAGTGGCAGGTGGGGGGTCCGTCTTGACAAGTTCACTTACAATTCTGCAAGCATCCTCATTTCTGTTCCTACTTATTATTGCTTGGGGTTTTTTGACTGCAGTTTGGGGTTTATATAAAGAAGTTGTAGTGATGTATGGTGTTCTGGCTAATGGCAAATTTGCATGGTAGGTAAAAGATGAAAACAACTCTTACTGCGTGTTTTTCCCCATATATTTTTGTGTAGAGGTGGGGCAAGAGGCAAGATTTTTTCCTCTGCTTTTTCAAAACATGCTGATTTTATTATTAACTGATGGTAAGAGCCCAAATTTAACATCATTGAATGTTGTGAACTATAGCTTACTTCCACTTGCTCTTGATATTCATGGTACCTTACTTTAGAGAATAAGGTCTTGTCATGCCAAACACTTTATCTGAAATTCTATGTCTCGGATGGCAAAACCACGGATTTGTAAATTTGTCTAACTGGAATTTTTAGGAATATTTATGGAATGGTCTTTGATGCAGTGACGAAGTGCCAGCCACTAGTGAAATTTTAACTCTAACTGGGCTTAAATTTCTAGTTATGAAAAATTTCTAGATGGTTTAATTGAACTTGTGTATCTGCATGCTGTGTGTTAACCTTTTGATTTGATGTGTCATTAACTTTTTAAATAACTTATGTAGAACGTCTTCTGCAGGGTACATTTTTCTGTAATTCAGGAGTTTTATAAACCTGATGCAGGTTAATTCTTAAAATACAGTAGGATTATTTTTCAAATTAAATGCTGTTCTTTTGAATTCTTGTCCTATTAGAGCAGTGCAACTCATTTAATGGAGCTAACTGAAATCTCTTGCCTATGTGTATGCTAGCTTAATTGTTACCCGAGATTTTAGGAAATGGTTCAGTGCATGAAATGTTGCCCATATGTATAGAATGAAAGAGCCTTTCAAAATTAAAATTCAGATAATTTTACTGATTTCATTTCCTTGGAAGATATTCTTAAAATATTTCTGGCTGAAGATTATTGATGCAAAATTTCATTTGGACAGGACATTGTTTAACTGAGCTAAAAAGAGATATTGAAACACTCTAGTGTTTCTTTGATGTTGTGTAGATACTAATTTGTGGTAGGAATTCAGAAGAGTTGCATGTTAATCTGTCAGCTTTGAAGCAGTAAAAATTCTTGTTTCTCGAATGTTTAGTCTGCAGTTGTCACAGAAGAATTTTGCCGTGTTAAGGATATTGTCTTACATCATTAGGTAATGGAGCTACAATTTCAACAATCCGTTCTTCCTGTTTGGTGGGATGTGCAATCACACAGGACCACTCAGACTCGCTTGTTCAGGCAGCTGCCATATCCTGCCTTCAGCAGCTTCATATGTTTGCACCACGGCATGTCAACCTGTCCAGTCTGGTTCCCAGCCTTTGTGTGAGTACAAAATGCATCCCTTTTGTTCCTCAAAGTTTGATGTATGTGCTTAGCAGAGGACAGGGGAAGCACTTAGCAAGATGTCAAGGATACCCATATGTAATAAGTCACATTTGCAAAAACACTGGAGTGCAGTAAAAGGATGCCTATCCCCAAGCCATTTTAGATCTTTTCAGAACGCTGGCGGAATTGAAGTGATGGGATCTGAGTCTCTTTCAGCCTAGACAGCACAAGATAGCAAGCATTTCTATCTAATATGGCTGAATTAAACAGATGTTGAAACGCTCAGTTTCCTCCAACTGCATGCACAGAAGGAAGTGAATGAGGCGGGGAAAGGTAGGAGATTTTGGATTTATTTTAGCACTGTCAGCATAGTAGATGCTGACGTTCAAATTCTTGTGCTGCTGCTGTTAGTGTTGCTTTCTCCCTCCGTTAGTGTTCTGTCAGCAAGTCCTGGCTTCAGCCTGGAAGTGAGGCAGAGGCTGGAACCCAAGGCATACCAAATACGACTGTACCAGGAAGGGTCTTGTGTCTAGGTGTGCATTTTGGTGTGGGTTGTTGTTTTGGTTTTGTTTTTTTTTTATTATTATTACCGCTTTTAAAATTCTTTTTTAGAGGGTTCAGTTAGTCCAATACTGAGAAATTTGAAAAGCTTCTCCATAATGGCTGTTGGATGTCTTGCAAAGTTCTTTGTGTCATTCTTTGTGGAACTGGTGGTTCTGTCTTACCTGAAGGAGTGCGATCCGACTTATGTCAGCACTGGACCTTTCTCTTAGTCTGTCGTCCAGCCTTTCCCTCGGGCATCCTCTTATTGTTACATGCTTCCCCCTGCCCTGGTGGTTTCATAACCCCTAGTTGTTTGTTGTGTAACTTAAAATGTGCAATACTCTTTCCATTAATTAAATCCCCCAAATGTTCTGTGTTTTAGTTCCATTAGAACAACTTCAGTGTGATATTTAAAGGTGCTTAAAATCAGCTTGTTTTTTCAGGACTAAAACGTTGTACATTCATATGTGGAATAAAGATCGACTGTTAAAATGCTTTATAAACTATACAACCCTTTCATTTAGGAAAGCAATTTCCATCCACATAATAACCTAATACTGAGAAAGCAAATGTGTATTTGGTTTATTAAAAACAAATTCCCCAGGGTAAATAAAGAATCAGAGTTTCTTAAAGAGCGCTCCTCATCTCTTCCAGTGTGGAAAAACATACAGATTTCTGTGTAGCTACTTCCTCTCAGGAAAAGAGAGACCATGCACAATTCTTCTATAAGAAAAATATTTGCTTGGACTTTGAGGTGGTTTACAAGGAATTAGAAGCTCGTGTTGGTTAGCAAGAAATCTGAAGCTTTGTTGTTGAGAGGCACTTATTAAAACTTATGCTATAAATTCTAGTACAAGTTTGAAATAGACGTTTTTGTTATAGCTGTGGTGCACCTTATGATGGTTTTTGTTTAAAATGACCTTTTTGTTTAAAAGACTGGAATTTACAGCTATAGCAGAATATGAGGTTGAGTAATACTGAAGGATGTAACAGATTGGAAAGTATAATTAGTCTAAATCACACTAGCACAGTAGTTCCAGTATTAAGCTCTTACTTCTTTAACCAGATAACAACTGTCAGCTCTGTAAATGTCAGCTTTATTTTCATATTTTTACATTACAAGAAGTGCTTACTTCTGAACTTTCAAGGTCTTGTAAAAAGCTTGGTACCCAGCAGCTCACGCATGAGCATATAATTGAAAAGTAGAATGTTGTTGTCCTTAGCAGCACTGATTTGTTGATACGGGGGTGCAGCAGTTCACTTGTCTGTTATGGTTCTGATTTTTAGGTTCATTTGTGCAGCTCCCACTTGCTGCTTCGTCGGGCTGCAGTTGCATGTTTACGACAGCTCGCTCAGAGGGAAGCAGCAGAAGTATGTGAATATGCCATGAGTTTAGCAAAAAATGCTGGAGACAAAGAAAACAGTGGCATCAGTAAGTATTTCTTTCATGTGGCCTTTTTGTAACAGTTGAGTGTGGTTTGCCTTTGGAGAGGGAAAAAAAAAACAAAATCAAGAATTCCCCCAACAACAGAATAAAAAATCTAAACCTATCCCTTCCAGCTCCAATAAATTCTGGCCACATCCCTGCTTACTCCTTGATTTACATTTATAATTTAACTTTTTGTAAAGCTCAGACGTAAACTTCTGTGCCCCATTTAGACTGGCAATCAAATGGGGAATGCAGTACACATGCAGTGGAAACTTTTTGCAGTTTTCCTGGTATTTTAAGTCTTGCTCTTTCAAAAATTTACTTAATTGTATGCTGTTTGATTGAGATGCCTTGTGGTGTTATATTCTGTTAGCAGTATGTCTGCAAAGCCTGTGGACTTTGCTGGCAGTTTCAATTCTTACGTGTATCATTATATTCTGAAAATGGGAGGCTTAACAGTGTTGATCAGCAGTCTTCATACAAACACAGAATCGTAAGCTTATTTGTATTAAGTCACACCAGTTAAGTCTGTCTCTGGAAATATTCTTTAGAGTCCAGTACTGTTAGGGTGTTTTACAAATTCATGGAGTCTCTATCTTGGAGAGAGACAGATATTCTTTCTTTTAAAGTAATACCCCCTAGGTGTTATTTGCCTTGCAGAAAGTAAATTAAATGAATTGCTAGATTAAAATCTTTCTAGTGTTAATTTAAAAGAAATTCAGTAACATCTTGGTGTATCATTGCCTGAACTATACATACACAAAAACACAATGTCCAATTCTAGGCTGTTATTCCAAATTTTAAAACTGAGTTACCGATTTCAGGAAAGATTTCTTGTTGCCGTTTTGCAGATATGAATCCTTTTGCTCCAGGAGCTGGTTCTCGGCGAGATGCTCATTCCCGGCATCAGGGGGTCAATATAACAGAGACAGGCCTCGAAGGTGTCCTTTTCGGAATGTTGGATCGGGAGACTGATCGGAAGTTGTGCTCAGATATCCATGATACTCTGGGACATATGCTTTCATCGCTAGCAGTAGAAAACCTTTCTCACTGGCTAATGCTTTGTAAGGATGTCCTTGCAGCTTCCAGTGGTAAGTGTTCTGTAGTGTTCACATAAATGACAGTATGTTCTTAATATTAGCATCTTCTGGCAATATTTGTTTGGAGCTTGTCTTTTATCCTAGTTAAGATATAGCTTATATTGTATATAGAACTTTGATTATAGTGCATGAAAACTTGCTTAGAAAAAAGAAATCATCAATGTTATGTTAAGTCTTAAAATACCACTTCTAAAATTAAAAAGTTAACTACCTTAAAGTAGGATTTCCAGTGGAAAAGCAGTGTGATTATTACTCTGACATTTCAGCACCTTAGTGAAAGCAGACATATTCTTTTTAGCCTTTATACATCAGGACCATACAGAAGGAAGAGTGCTTGTGCACACTGTGAGCTTTCTTTCATGAGGTTTTGTGAGTTACTGATGTGATGATGGGTTGCCATGGTGATGAAACTTTTGCTGCTTGTTCAGCCTTGCAGACTTGTTTGCAAAGATTTTGTCCTCTGAGACCCTGTTTTTCAACTTGTAGGATGGTTGTGACGCAGATTCTGTTCATTTCCTTTGCATTTATTCTTGTTTATTGGCATACTGTGAGTTCATCCTGAAGCTCTTTCTAAATGTTGCCAGCTTTATGTTTACTGATGAGTAATGCTACCAATGATTTCTTTATGCAGTGCAGCTACCATAGATCTGCCCAGTGAAAAAGACCTCGTTTCCTGAGTTCGAAGTTGGCATGTCCTTTTCTTATTTCATGTGGGATGGGTTTTTCAAGTTTTTAACGTGCTTGTCCAGTCTCTTATTTATGTATTACTAGGTGAAATAATCTCCAGGAGAACCACATTTAAATAAATTTCTGTTAGTATTTTAATAATCCAGCAACTTCATTTTGAGCTCCTTTGATCCAGCTAACTGGCATATGAACAAAATCTGGTTTGCTTTTTAAGCAGAGATTTACAAATCGGCGACATGAGGTCCTGGATGCCTTCTCAAAACACTCTTCTTGTGAATTGGCTTCATCCATGTTTGATTTGCCATAGCCTCTTTCTCTCTTTATTGAACGTCTTGGCTCTTGAGTTGCTTAAATTTAGACTTTCTAAGAAACATGCCTTAGTTGGGGTGAGTTACACTTGCAATAATTTGTTCTTGTTCTCCTCTAATTATTGCCAGAATATTTTTTTTGTCAGTATCTTGGCATTTTGCTAGTTTAGACCTTGCAAATGTGACTTAATGTTCTCATTTCTGAGTAGCAGAAGTGTATATGCATGTTTGGTGAGTAGTTTTTTGTCCCTGTTTGGATTAGTTTTTTTAATGTCATCCCTGAAGTATTTTTATTTTCTGAAATGAAATCTCACAGCACACTTAGAAAACAGGAAACACACTTGGAGAAAAGATTTTTTTTTTTTAAACGTTAAGCACGTTTGTGGATGCCATAAACTACCTACTTGGCTGCATACCTGTCCCATGGCACAGAACTTTGTACTTTTGTTTCAGTTCAACATGCACCCTAGCTTTTACTTGAAACAGGAGCCGAGTGGTCCGAAGCTAAACTGATTCTTTGATTCTGAGCCTGGTAGTTACCTTACCGTCTTTATTGGCAATTTAAGAGATTAATTTTCAAAGGAGAGAAGTTCAGATACAGGATTCAGGTATAGTTGGTATCTGTAGAGAATTAACGTTACGGGAATTTATTTCATATCATTTAATCCAAATAATGAGTAAGGTAGCCCAAATTAGAGGTGAAAAACATTTCTTCTACTGATATTCCTATGCCTTTCTACATTTTTCAAATGATGTTGTTTCAACAGATGAACTAGTCTGTTTTGAATCTGAGTGTTAAGGAAAGTCTTGAATATGTCCTTAGCTGTCTTCTGTGAATTGTAACAATGGGATTCTGTTGTAGATATGAGCACTGCTGCTCCCTTGGGAGGAGGGAAGGATGAGGAATCGGAGAAGAAGGATGAGATGGACGACGACACAATGTTTACCACCTTGGGTGAAGAGGATAAATCCAAGCCTTCTGTCGCACCTCGTTGGGCAACTCGTGTGTTTGCAGCAGACTGTCTGTGCAGAGTTATCATGCTGTGTGAGAATGCGAACAAGGCACACTTCGATCTGGCACTGGCTCGTTCAGCCAGACTTAAAAACCCAAAAAGTAATTACAGAATGTGCATGTTTTGCTTTGGATTTATTTTTTTACGAATTTTGACACCTCTTTACAGCCTAAGATTACACAACCTGGAAAAAAAATATAAGTGCTTATCTTTTCATTCAAATGATTAAAAGCAAAGGAAATGGACGGCAAAAGGCAATAAAACTGTAGTTGTATAACCATTGTAGTTACTGTACTATGAACACAAAGAACAGAGGATATAAATTCTGATAGGCTGCTCTGGTTGGAAAAAAACCCTTAGATTTGCAAACCTTTTATCCAGTCTGAAATAAAAGCAGTAAACTTCTAGCTAAGGGTGAGCTGGGAACAGTTTCTCTGAGTTTAACATAATGACAGCAATGACTTACACTTCAGATATTTTCTTAACATCTCCAGACTGAAGGGATGCTAGGAAAGTAAAAAGAGATAAGGCCAGGTAATTATTGCTGTAGCATTGGTTGCGGAGAGAGGGATGTGGGAGGGAGTTACACTAAGACACGGACCCAGCTGCTCTGTAAAGTTCATTCTTTTGATATCCATGAGAGTGATTAATATTAGTTTTAAAGCTCATGTTTTGATGATGCTTCCATGAGTTAGAGGATCAAAATTGAGAGGTCAGAGGTGACAGTTGTTTTGTGAAGGAATGTTTTTCTAACTGATAGTAGCAGGTTTCTGTCCTTAAGTTGTCCATGTGGGTTCTGGTGCATAGTTATTGTTTGCTTTCACCCATGTAGCGCTCATAAGGACTGTGTATGTAGAATAAATACCACGAGCATTTTAGAATGCATGGGATTAATGGATTTTATTGTCTATGTTGTTGAAGGTATCCATTATGATACAGAGATTTACTAAGTCTTTGCTTTTGTTGCTTTGATGCCGTCTGGCTTTAGCACTGTGCATTGGATATGAGGCTGAGGTCACTGCTTGAAGAACATAGAGGGAAGAGTTTTGTGAAAGTTTATTTTGAGTAGGCATTATATTATAAAGAATATAATGAAGTAACTGATGCTTATAGCATCCTGCAGAGAATTGCATATAATAATCCTGAGAATTTACATCTCTGAATTTGCTTAAAGTAAACTTGATGTGTTTGGTATGATTGTAAAAAGGAAAACTCAGCAAAATTCTACCTTCACCTTCCAAAATATTTAAATTTTATTGATGTCTATGATGGTCTGAAAAATTAAGTGCAGGCTTTACCATTTTGTAATTTTTAAGTGATTTCCAGTCTTTTTTTATTAACACACCTCTGAAAAGTTTCAGCTACAAAATAAACCTTTCTTTTTTTTACCGTGAGACTTGAAAATATGTAGAGCTTTTACAATTTGTGACTTTTGTCACCCTAGATATTATGTTTTTTAATAATTTATTTTCATATTAGTTGTACAATGTCTGGTAATTTCGAAATAAGAGTAAGGAAAGAAAATTAATAAACAGGAAAGAATAATCCTTTCAGAAATGTTACTAAGTTATGTATTGTTCTTTTCTGCATGTTGTTTGCTGCTTACTTGCAGTCTTGGATGTGAGTTTTGGGAGAAGAACTAGAGGCATACTTGGTTTTTAAATGTTTAGGTGTTGATGAGGTTTTCCTTTATCAGCAGGGGTCACTATAAGCATAGGACTTGAACAGGAATTGCCTTGAATATTTTCTGTCATTTTAGGGGGGATCACTAAAATTAGCTTTACTGAACGTTCTAATCTCTTCTAGGATACTCAGCCCCATTAACATACTCTTTTCAATGCAATTTATGTATATCATATATTTCATTTTGTTTCACATTTATGTTTAATTTTTAAGATTGTTTTAGGAATAAAAGTCCTTGTATCACTTGGGGATGGGGGGAGTGGGGAAGGAAGAAAGAAAAAGAGTTTACATGCTATCCTGCCTTCTTCCATACCCTAAATGTGAACCTTTGAAAAAGAATAAGTAAAATTTCTACATGTCAATGAGGAAAATGTTATAAATATCTTTCACGTTGGCTATCCCTTAAGTTACTAAATAGTTCTTTCCTTTCTGTTCTAAGATGACTTCTTAGTACTGCATCTCTCTGACCTTATTCGAATGGCATTCATGGCTGCGACTGATCACAGCAACCAGTTACGAATGGCGGGTCTTCAAGCTCTTGAAGACATTATCAAGAAATTTGCATCAGTTCCTGAGCCAGAGTTTCCAGGCCATGTGATACTGGAGCAGTATCAGGCTAATGTGAGATATCCTTTATAAGTTCAAGAAATTGTATAATTACGCCAACATGCCAGTATTAGCTTTGAGAACATTTTGTAATTTCTAGAGACCTGTGAAGAGTTTGTTTATGTGTGAAAATGTACAGATGAGACTCTTATATTTACTTCTTCAGAATTTATTTTTGTATCTTTTCCTATTTACTGTAAATCAGTTGCCGATGAAAGTAAAAATTCAGTAGCTATTGATTCTTGAAAGCCAAATATTTCAAGTTACATTTAATTTTTGGCAAGAGTGACATTTCATTTCTAGAATTAGGAATTGGAAAATAACTCTGATGCAGTTCCAAACTGAATCTCAAGAATCGGTTTTCTTGGGAATTAATGAATATACTTCTGTTTAAATGAAAACTAGAAAAGTACAGGAATGGGTGGTGAGCAGTTGAAGATTAATTTTGGGGTATTACTGCTTTATTTTGTTGCATAGCTTAACTCTTTCACCTCTTTTGTCTCCACTGTGTCTTCAAAATCTTTGCAAATACTTCTCGAAGGCGAACTTTCATTCTTTTCACTTCCTGCCTTTTTCTTCTTCCTTCTGTAGTGCTGGTTTGGTTCCTCTTTTTTTTTTCCTTCAGAAAAGTGCTGCCTTATGACAGCTACCTAAAAGGCTTTTTTGTCAGTATTTGGGAATATTTTGGGAACTTGATGCAAATCCAACAATAAACATTTGATTTCACATCATTATTCCTTTGGATATCAATAAGTCATTGCTTCTTGAGACTTAGCATAAATTGTACCTTAATACTTTCATGATTAAAAGGATACTCATTAACAGAAGGAAGCCTATACCACTTATTTGACAGACAGAACTGAAGCTTAAAAAAAGCAATGGGCAAGCAGGAAAAAATGGTTTTAGGAGTTTTTTGTTGTTTAAAGAATGCTATTGCAAATGTCTGCTAGGCAGCAAGGATAAGTTTGTGGTGTAACTATAATAACAAAATTGGCAATCTTTTCTTGCTTGTTCTGTATATGTGCTTGAGTCTTAAACGATGTAAGATGGAGAATGTTGTGTCACTATTGTTTTAATTGGATTTTTAATTTTTTCTTCCTATCAACAGGTTGGAGCTGCTCTGAGGCCAGCTTTTTCCCAAGATACACCATCTGATATAACTGCAAAGGCCTGCCAGGTACAGAGAAAAATGTTCAGATAGCATAAGCCAAACTGATTTTCCTTCTCTTTGGAAGAAGGATACAGAGGACAAGTAGTAACAGATGGCTGTAAAATTTTGTAAACCTAAGCTGTTCCTCAGAAGTGCAGAAGACCTTGTAGAGTGCTACACCAGAAAATATTTAGTCTTTCTGAAAGTAATCATGTCTTCAGGGCAATTCTGCATTTGTTGTTAAAAGAAAAAAAAAAAAACTAAACCAAAACCAACAAACACTCCCCCCTGCCTTGCTTAATGAGAGCAACAGTAATGTATTTATTGACATGCCTTTCAGTTCAATCAAATATTCGGATTACTGATAATATACCTTTAAACACTAAACTTCCATTCAGATTAATACTCTGTTTTAGATTTTAGATCTGAGTGTTCTTGTTACAGTCATAGTAACAGCCTCTCAGTGAAAATTCAGTGAAAGTTTTGTTGTGGTTTTTTTTTTAATGAGTGTGTGTTCTTCTTGTGTGTGATCTTCTGCTACTGCTACTGTAGTTTAAATCGGCTATTGGCAACATAGCTGTAGGAGTAGCTGGTACGTGGTTTACACAGCTAAATTACCACTATAGTTTAAAGCAGCAGTTTAATTAGCTATGCAAACATCAATTTTAATATGATAAGTTTGTGTATGTGAGTTTTGTTTAGTAAATCTTAGTCCAGCAGGACTGTCATTTTTGTGGTGGTGTTTTATGCTTTTAATTTTCAGCAAAATGTTAAGGATAGATCAAATGTGGCATAATCTGATATCTATACATGGGAAAGAATGTTGTGCTTATCTTAAATTAAAGTTTCTGTGCATTTAAAGCTAGATGAAGAGGCAATTTGTGCAAAACCATAGAACAAATTCTTCCCTATTCTACTAGTTTCAAAGTAGATGTGTGCACTTACAGGATCAAATGGTTGGAGATTTGGTTTGGATATTGAACTTGCTGTCTACAAGTTACATGGACAGAGATGAGCTGCTCTGAATGAGATTGATGTTGTTGTAGTTCTATGTCATTACTTAAACAGTTGTTGACTTGCCCAGCAGCAGGAGTGAAGCTTGAATTAGTCCTGCTGTGAATGAATGATGGGTTTGTGACAGATTATGAGCAGCCTTGTCCTGTGCAACTTCAGGACACTCTTTGTGTTTGTGTTTACTTTGCTCTAAATATGTCCATCATTCCAGATCATGAGAGGCCTTTCCCCAAAGGCTTTCATGGAACTGGTTCTCTGAAATCAAAATAAATACATGGAGATAGGACAAAAACGCCATGAAAAAAGGATTTATAAAACCTGAACCGCTTGATTTCTGTGGCATTTTTTTTGCTTCTGTTCCTCATCCTTGTAGAATCACCACCAGAATCAAAGCAGCTCCTCTGAGAGAATTTGTCCTGTTTTGTAGAAAAGCAGGTGCATGAGAATTCTTTGGATGCCTGCATTATGTCTGGGTGTGAATGTGTTTCAGAGGATTAATGCCAATGTATAGCACTAAGACAGGAGCAGCTGATCTGTATGATGTTTGGATTTTAAGTACCTGTTTGGGTCCATTTAATTCAAAAGAAAAGTGGTGAGACACCAAACTGTCTGTACACCGTGTTGGGCATTGTTTGTTCTAGAAGGTGGTATTTTTGGTTCCAGATCAAAGCCCAGTTGTTTAAAGACTTGTATCTCATTTCTAGGCATTTTTTTTATACTAATGATCTTGAAAGCTTCTCATTAGTAAGCAGCCTTAATATATAATTTGAGAGGTGTGGGTTTTTAAAGATATACTTTTATTGATTACTGTCCACTGTATTCTTCACAGTGAATGCAATGACCCTTTACTTGAGTGATTCAACCAGACACTGGGGAACAGAATAAAAAAAATGTTATTACCTGTTTATTAAATTACTATTATTTACTAGATTACTATTAATAATTTATATTATTTATTTAATTTATATTATATTATTATTATAATTATTTAATTAACTTATATCATATTATTTAATTTATATTAAAAATTAATACTAAATTACTATTATTACTAGATTAAAAAAATATTTTAAGTATTTTCCAAGTATCTATTAAGTTCCATTGTAATATGCTTTGCAAATACAGCTTTTGTAAGCACTCACCTAAGCAATTCTGGTGGGGAGAAAAAAAAGGAAAACCTTTTAAGCAGGAAGAGAGATGTTTTGTGGTGCTTGTGGGGTTTTTTGTTGTTTTTTTTCTTCTTTTTTTTTTTTTTTCATTTATAAGGTTGTTCATTTTTTGCTAGCTTAGAGTGATTCTAAATTTTGTCGTCTAGGTATGTAGCGCTTGGATAGGAAGTGGGGTTGTAAGTGACCTGAATGATCTCCGCCGAGTTCACAACCTTCTTGTCTCTTCCCTGGACAAAGTGCAAGCAGGAAAGGGATCTTCCAGCCAACTTTACCGAGAGAGTGCAACTACTATGGAAAAACTTGCAGTTCTGAAAGCATGGGCTGAGGTAAACATAGACAATTAAATCTTTAAAAGTTTAAAGAGATTTTGCAGTGTAACAGTAGCCTCACAGTCCAGTGAGGACTGGCTGTTTAGTGAGCCTTGCACCTGCCCTCCTCCTTACCTGTTGCAGTTCCACTCCTGGGATGTTTTCATCTCTATATCTTTCCCTTTTTCTGCCATTCTTTGATCCATATTTGCAATGATACTCGATTGTTCTGTGTTTTATTGCACTTTTCTGTATTAAAGCATACGCTTATGTCCTTAAGACTTTCATTTTCCTCTTACATTATTGCTCTTAAACATAAACAAATAAACCAACAAAACCCAAGCAATGCTAAAATATATTCTAGTAAATATTGCAGTTAATTAACTAGGAGTTTGTCATGGAATCAGAGAGTCGTTTAGGTTGAAAAAGAGCTTTAAGATTGAGTTCAGCTGTTATCCTGGCACTGCCAAGTCCACTACTAAACTATGTCCCTCAGCAGCACATCTACACATTTTTTAAATACCTCCAGGGACGGTGCCTCAACCATTTCCCTGGGCAGCCTGTTCCAATGCTTGACAACCCTTTTGGTGAGGAAATTTTTCATAATATCCAATTTAAACTCCCCTGGCACAACTTGAGGCCATTTCCTCTTGTCCTTTCACTTGCTACTTGGGAGAAGAGACTCACCCCCACCTCGCTACAGTCTCCTTTCAGGTAGTTGTAGAGAGCAAGAAGGTCTCCCCTCAGCCTCCTCTTCTCCAGGCTAAACAACCCCAGTTCCTTCAGCCATTCCTCATAAGACTTGTTCTCCGGACCCCTCACCAGCTTCGTTCCAGCATCTCGATGTTTTTCCTGTAGTGAGGGACCCAAAACTGGACACAGTATTTGAGGTGCAGCCTCACCAGTGCCAAGTACAAGGGGACAAGTGCTTCCCTATTTCTGCTGGCCACACTATTTCTGATACAAGCCAGGATGCTATTGGCCTTCTTGACCACACTGCTGGCTCATATTCAGCCTGCAGTTGACTAACACCCCCACGTAGTTTTCCACTGGGCAGCATTCTAGCCACTCTTCCCCAAGCCTGTAGGGTTGCATGGGGTTGTTGTGACCCAAGTGCAGGACCCAGCGCTTGGCCTTGTTTAACCTCATGCCCTTGGTCTCAGCCCATCGATCTAGCCTGTCCAGATCCCTCTGCAGAGCCTTCCTACCCTTAGGCCCAGCTTTTTGTTGTCTGCAAACTTACTGAGGGTGTACTCCATCCCCACATCCAGATCATTGATAAAGATACTAAACAAAACTGGCCTCAGTACTAAGCCCTGGAGAACACCACTTATGACCAGCCACCAGCTGGATTTATCTCCATTCACCACCACTCTTTGGGCCCAGCCCTCCAGCCAGTTTTTGAATCATAGAAGGTTAGCAGGTCCTTCACCATTTTACCTTGTCATAGAAAGAGATCAGGTTAGTCAAGCGGGATCTGCCTTTCGTTAACCTATGCTGACGGGGCCTGATTTCCTAGTTGTCCTGTGTGTGCCACGTGATGGTAGTCAAGTTGATCTGCTCCACAATTTTCCTTGGCACCGAGGTCAGACTGAATGGCCTCTAGTTCCCTGGATCTACCAGCCCTTCCTGGAGATGGGTGTCACATTTGCTAACTTCCAATCAACTGGGACCTTCCTGGTTAACCAGGACTGCTGGTAAATGATGGAAAGTGTCCTGGTGAGCACTTCTGCCAGCTTGCTCAGTACCCTTGGGTGGATCCCATCTGTCCCCATACACTTGTGTGTGTCTAAGTGGCGTAGCAGGTCCTTCACCATTTCACCTTGAATTATGGAGGCTTCAGTCTGTTCTCTGTCCCTGTCTTCCAGCTCAGGGGGCTGGGTACTCAGAGAACAACTGGTCTGACTATTAAAGACTGAGGCAAAGAAGGCAGTAAGTATCTCAGCCTTTTCCTCATCCTTTGTCACTATGTTTCCCCTCGCATCCAGTAGACTATGGAGATTCTCCTTAGCCCTCCTTTTATTACTAATGTATTTATAGAAGGACTTTTTTATTAGTTGTCAAAGTGTTCATAATAAATTACAGGCTTAATGTAGATATTGCTGGGGAATGGCTGGAATACCAGAAATCTTCAACTATTTACAAAAGACAGGGTTAGTACTACTTATATTGCCTTGCTTCCTGAAACGTTACTTGCATGCTGTAGAGCTCTACGTGTAATTACTGTAATTACACAAATGGTAATTTGGTTTCTTTAGTGTAATATTTAAGTTTTCTGGTTTTTTTTATTGAATTTTCTTGGAAATTACTTTTGAAATTACAAAGAAAAGTATTAATATTTCAGCTGTGTAATGTTAATTACCCCATACTGTAATTTTCAGCTTTGATATGGCACATCTGTTGTGTGAAGATGTTTATTTTTATTCTATTTATTTACTAAAGATGCTTATTTTTAATGTATTTTTCTGATATTTCTGCTTATTCCCGTATTTATCCAAGTTTTTGAAAATACTTTAATCTTCTCATAGCGTCTGTCACAGACAAACATATAAATGTTCTTGTTTTCATGTAACACAGAGCTACTTGCATGTCTTTCTGATACCTTTTCTGCTCCCAGAAAGTGACAATTGCTCTAATTTATCTGGTAGCTCTTTATGTAGGTCAAAGAAGCTGTGCAATAAGGATGCATCGATTTAATAAAACCAGTTATTCAAATCAATATGTTTGTGTAGAGCAGTAGTAATTGACACTTTTTTAGGAAAAAAGTGTGTAGCCAGATTGTTTTAGGAAAGTGCCGTTTATGCCCCTAGGTGTTATATACTGGTAGAAATAAAAGAAAAAATATTTAAATAAATTTTAATTGTACTGCAAATCTCTCTTTCTGAGTTATTTTCCAGTGAGTCATCTGCGTGTGGAATCTGTTACTTTCACATGGGAATGGCTCCTGCTTTTTTTCTTTTTAGGATCTCACAGCATGTATTTTCATATCTGTTTTTCTTCTAGGTGTACGTTGTTGCCATGAAAATTAAGAAAGAAGCAGAGACCAAACCAAAGCGTGTTTTAAAGAGCACAGAGGAGGATGAGGATGATTTTGGTGCTGTAGATGAGTTGCCACCGGACAGTTTGATAACACTTGTACAACCTGAGCTGCCTGCACTTAGCCGTCTCTGGTTAGCTGCGCTGAAAGATTATGCTCTTTTAACTTTACCAGCTGAGTTTGCTACCCAGCTTCCACCAGATGGTAAGCACTGGAATTTCTTTTTGTGTTGCTGTGAAAAACAGAAAGAAACCCTTAGTTGAGACTTTAAAATTGTTCTTTAAATTATTTGGCAGGTATGTTCTTTATGCAAGTGATAAATTTCTGCCTGTGGGTAATAGGAATGTATGTTTGAAGTTTGAGTGTGCTTTTTTCCTTCAACCTGCAATGAAGATATTCCTTATCTGAATCACAGGACTTACTAAAACCATGTCTTTGTAGAATTAAGAATATGTCTACACCTTGGACTAGGTGATCTTAAAGGTCCCTTGCAACCTAGGCGATTTCTATGATTCTATGATATCAAATGCAAAAAGATGTTTACTGTAAGAAAAATGTAGCCCTTGAGATTAGAGCAGATACAGTCTTACAATATTCTACCGAGTTAAGAACGAGTGTTCTATATGAAAAATGCCGCAAGACCTGGTGACGTCACCTGCCTTTCTTGCTGTCGTCTTACTGTTCCATCATGGCATTGCACCTTCTTATGAGAGGTACTAATGTTGCTCATTCACAAAGAGAATTGGGATGCACTGTCACCAACAAGGATTACATCTGAATATGTATGATCAAATACACCCAGAGTAAATAAACTAAGAAATTTAGAGTACTATGTGCTTTTAGTCTATTGTTTGCAGAAAATTTCAGAATTTACCTTTGCTTTGCTAATTTAACAGGGGGAGCATTTTACACTCCAGAAACAATTGATACAGCTAGACTGCATTATCGAAACTCCTGGGCTCCCATACTGCATGCAGTGGCACTTTGGTTAAACAGTACAGGATTTAATACTTCAGAGTCCACAGAAGAGACTGCTGCAGCAATGCCCAATTCACAGAAACGTGCTACATCCATTATGTTAAACCAGACACCTGGAACTCCACCTGCAACTAAATCTTTGCCAGAGATAAACAAAGATCGAATGCACCTAATTTTGGGTAAGAGTTACATGTTTAGAGTTAGGTACCAACACGTAATGGTATGAAATGGCACAGGAATAAGAAAAGATACTTTGCTAGAAATCTGGGAATTTTAAAATGGATTATGTGTCTGGACAGTAATATTTCAAAATATGTCTGTCTCCTTCTCTCCATATCTCTCTGCCTTCTAGGTTCTTTATAGCTTTGCCAGAATACTTGTCGGTGTCATTATTGTGATTTTTATAGACAAGTTGCATATCTAGTTTATTTATGTAATTTAATAAAATGAGTAGAACTGTTACACACTGTAATATAATTCAGATGATACAAAATCCAAAGACACATAAGCTGTAAAGTTATTAAAATACACAAGGCTATTAAAATACACACCCTGGTCTAGTGGGAGGTGTCCCTGCCAATGGCAGGGGGGTTGGAACTTGGTGATCTTTAAGCTCCCTTCCAACTCTAACCATTCTATGATTCTGTGGTAAAAGAACAGTTCAGTAGAGACTGATACTTGAGAACTCATGTGGAGTAGCTTTGGCATCAGTTTTTTATCTGTGAGTAGCACTCGCTTTTTCCCTTTGTTGTTTTCTAACAGCTTTAAGAGGTGGATGTGATTGCTTATTCTGAGGAATGCCAACAGTTTGCTGAGATATACAGTTATTTAAAACCATTATTAAGTGCCATATGTACAATAGAATATTGCATAATTTGAAGCTTAATTTCATCTCAGTTATCTTTACATGTAAAAGAGTTCAATAAAATAAAACTCAATTTACAATTGAAGGATGCAGAAGTCTGACTTACAGATCTTCAGTATGGATTTCAATTCGGTACTTTAAGTTGCTTACTGTCACTGTTTATTAGTTTTCCTGCCAAATTTTGGGGAGGACATGATGCAGAAGAGAAAAGTGAATACAATTCTGCTATTTATAGTACATAAACTCTCTTTTCTTTTTAAAAGAAGAATTGAGAAAAATATGTTTCTTTCTGAAGTTGTTAAAAGCCTGCTATGCTTATAAAGAAATTTATAATGAAAACTTGATTTTATGATTATGTGAATGTTCTTTTTAATTATTGTTCTTTTTCAGGTGTTAGTATACAGTTTCTGTGTTCCCCACGACCTGAAGAGCCTGTTGAGCATGTTACATCTTGTTTACAAGCACTTCATACTTTATTGGATTCCCCTTGTGCCAGGATCCATATTGCAGAGGATCAGGTACTGTATGAGCATGTTGTAACAGTCAGCTTTTTCTAGGTCTTGGTCTTTTCATCTGCGATGATTGCAAAGGCTGTAATTATTTTTGCATGAGAAGAGTATTTGTTCATCGTAAGTAAGTGACATAACAATTAGAAATTGTTAAATCCTAATAAATTTTTTAAAATATCTGTTTTGTTTTACTATAGCTCCTTGGTGTTGAACTTTTGAGTGTACTTCACCGACTCCTCCTGACCTGGGATCCTCCTTCAGTCCAGCTACTGGTTACAGGAGTTGTCCAGCAGATAGTAAGAGCAGCTCAAGATTATTTACAGGAAAAAAGGAATACCCTAAGTAAGATTTTGAAAACACGGCTTGCTTTGCAGAGTAAATAAGCAACAGGCTTTCATATTGGGAAAGAAACTCAAATACATTAGAGTATGGTTATGCTGAGGAGGAATATGCTGTATATTCCATGGATACTCCTAATGTATTCATAATCTTGCCTGCTATTTCTTAACTCTTGTAAGATTTAGTTTTTCTTCCTCTGATCATTTTAGCAGTTATTCATGTCCTGGTTTTCATTCATTTTTTTCTTGAGTGTGAGTGATGAAAATTATAGTCGGCACACCAGTTAAAGTCTTACGCCCTGCTCACTTTCATTAATATTTCTCTATTGAGTGCCTCCTAGCACTTCATTTACATCTTTTCTGAAGTTTAATTGTTCAGCCCCCAGTGGGTAGGGTCTTGTGGTGTGTCCCTGACACAACTGGCATTCATGAGGTGAGTGACATGCTAATGGAACCAGTGTGAAAAGTTGCCTGCCCAGGAGATCTTGCCAGGAGTGGGAGCAGACTTGCATCTGGGCTCTTACTTCACTGACACTCGGGGTGTGTCAGCAACCAGGAGCTCTGGGAACAGGGTGTGCAAACAGGAGCAAGGCAGTTGGCATGGAAAGACATGCTCATGCAGCCCAAAAATGCTGCTCAACACTGTACAAGACTGCTAGAGTCAGCATAATGATTGCAGTGACATACAGCAAGACAGCCTGCTGACTGAGGAGCAATCACCTCTGGCACATTGGAGGTCTAATGACCTGGTTTGACGTTCAGATGAAAGTCCTGATGTGAGTGTCCTCCAGGTGCTTGTCTGTGCAGCCCAGGGGTGGGGGTGACATTGGTCTCATCTGAGAGATGTGAAGGAAATGCATGTGAAGGTGAGCAGATTGTGTAATGTCAGGAAGGGCAAATGGGAGAATGACATGTTCTTCACAGAGATCCTGCAGGTGCAAGAGCCCAAGCCCTATGGAAGGGGGGACAGCCACAGGCTATGCTGGAATATGACCCTGGAGGATGGAACTCCCACGAAGGTGGAGGGGGCAAGGTTGTGACTTTTAGCAACAAAAGGCTTTATCTGCAGGCAGTTGGAGACACTATAGGGATCAGGCAGGAGGAGAAGAGGAACGAGCTGTCAGGGTAGGTATCAGGGCCAGCCATCCCTCTTTGAAAGCTTAGAACTGATACTATTAAGAGGAAGTGAAGGGTGATACCAGTCAGGAATTCTCCTCTTGTTTGCCACAGACTGCCTAATCAAGAAAAGAAGGTGAATGAAGCCATATTAAACCAACTGGAAGAAACCTTCTAATAACAAGCAATGGGAGTCTCACGAGAGATTTTCATTATGAAGACATGCTGGAAGGGCAGCACTGCAGGATGCTAACAATCCAAAGCTTTCAGAAGCTTTATGAGTTCAGTGTGGATGCTGGACAGTCCAAATAAGAGAAATGCTCAGTGGATCTGCTACTTGCTAATACAGAAGAAATGGTTATGAAGGTTAATGGTAGCTGTGGCTGTAGCAGACATGAGGTAGTGAAGTTCACAATCCTGAGGGAAATGAAGAAAGCAAGTAGCAGAGCAAAAGCTTTGGGCTGACTTGGCAGAGTTGGGCTTGTGCAGAGAGCTTGCAGACGAGATCCTGTTTTAAGCTTCCCAGAAGGGCAAAGGAAAGAGATGGTTTATCTTTGGTGACAAAAAATAGCTCATCCTAAAGTGTAGAATGCCAAACAGGCATGGCAGGAGGCTGACTTGGCTGAATGGGAACTTCTGACTGAGCTGAAATGTGACAAGGAGGTGTATGGATGGTGAAATTGTGGGGCCAAGTTGCTCAGGAAGGCTACTGAAGATATCTGCTCAGGTATGGAGGGATGGAGTTGGGAAGCCCACGATTTGGCTGGAGTTAAAACTGGTGGTGAATGTTGTGACAAGACGGGCTTTTATAGATATGTTGGCAGCAAAAAGACCAAGGAACTTGGAACCTGCTGCTGAATGGATTGGGTAATCTAATGGCAAAACACGTCGGGGGGTGGGGGGGGAACTGAGGCACTGTTATTGGCTTTGCTTAGTCCTCCCGTGTCTCTGTCTAGTGAGCAAGTTTATGGGAGAGAATTGCTATCTACAGTTAATGAGCACCAGGTTAGGGACCACTTAGGTAAAAGCTAGATGTACCCTGGGACCAGATGGGATGCATCTGAGGGAGCTGGCTGATGACATGCTAAGGCTGCTCAAGATCGTTACACAGAATTGTGCGAGTGGTAGGTACACTGAGGGCAGTGCTGCCTCTCGGGAGAATCTTGAGTTGCAGGACTGAGAACCTGCTGAAGTTCAGCAAACACAAGTGCCAAATTCTGCATTTGGGATGGAATAACCCTATTTGTATAGGCTGGGGACCTGACAGACTGGATACCAGATTTGCTGAATAATGAGTTGAATGTGAATCTTTGGTGTGCCTGTGCAATGCTGAAGACTCTGTCACTGGGCTGCATTAGAAAAGCATGACTAATATGTTAAGGGATATGATTTTCCTTTCAACTCAAGCTTGTGAAGATGCATCTGGAGCAATGTCTAGTTTTCTTTGCCCTTTCCCCTCATCCTGAATAAGACAGATGTTGAGAAACTGAAGGAACTCCAGTGGAGGTCCACTAAGCTGCTTAGGGAGATGAAGTATGTGACACGAGGAGAGGCTGAGAGAGCTGTACTTGTTTAGTCTGCAGAAGAGAGGGTTAATATGGGATAGAATGGCAATCCCCTTTCTTAAAGGGGATTTAAAGACAAGACCAACTCAGACTTTACTGAAAGGCACATGGTGGAAGGACAAGAGGCAATGGATACAAGTTGCAGCAATGGAAATCCAGATTGGATACAAGGAAAAAAATTGTCACTGTGTGAGTGGTGGAGCAGTAGAACAAGTAGCCAGGAATGTTGTGGCGTCTCCATGCTTGGAGATACTCAAACCTGGACCAGTTCTGAGTAACCTGCTCCAGCTTTCGAGTTGGCCCCTTTTGAACAGGAGGTTGGACTTGGATGATTTATGGAGGTCTCTTTCAACTTAAATTTTTCTCAGATTCTCTGATGAGTTGAGGTACCTAAATCCTGTTCCTCTACTTTGCCTTTATTGAGCTTTAGTAAAATTAATTCTTTCTTCTTTTATCCCTGCTTCTTGTGATATATTTCATCTTCTGATGTTTTGCTTAGACTTTTCATCAGGATATTTTGTTAGTTTGTTTCTACTTTATGTAAGAATATCCTTGATAAGGATATTAGCATCAGTCCAAAAGCTACTTTCTGAGGTACTTTTAGTAACCTCTTCCTTTTAACAGAGCATTTCCCTGTTTAATCAGCCCTTCGCTATTTCTTTAAAAGTCTCACATTGGATGTACTGTTTACATCTTTTCCAGGTAAACTAGTTTCCAAGTGGCAACCTGGCAGATGCTTCATTGATATCTGGTTAGGTTAGGTCTGCTAAGTTTTCTTTTACCTGAAAGAAGGAAGGTAAAACCCAAAGAATATTCTCTTACTAAGGAAAACTACCATCTTTGTCTGGCCCGACATACTGTCGAGAAGAAAACTCTACTGTTAGCTTTTCCCCTTTTTCCACATAAAAACAGAGAGGGAATTTGCTGGAACTTGAGGAACCAGCACAGCTGAAAATGCAAGGTCTGTTCCTTCATATGAATTAATCAGATTGTTTACTGTAGGCCCAGTAAGTTGTATTTTTCAAATCAGTGAATGTGATAACACTAGCAATCATTTAAATTCGTAGTTGCTCCATAAGGGTGGTTCAGGCCAGCTTTGACTTACTGAAGCTCTGTTGCTGTTTAATGGGAGAAGGAAAGACTGCAGCTGGCCACGCTGCCATTCAAAAGAGAGACTTGCTGAACTGAATGCAGTGAAGTCATTAACTCAGACATAGAATCCTACAATGCTTTTCTGTTCTCTTATTTCGTAATCAATTTGGGCTGAAATAAGACTTTGTCAGGGTGGACCATTTAATTAATAGCCATTAAATTAAAAAAATATTGTTGGGCCTATTTATTTGGTGGCTACTGCTATTAATTTTACCATTAGTTTTAAAAGAGGCAAAATAATTCCTGCATTTTTATTTTGTGTAAGTATTAATATTATTTCCTAGTTCTGGATGGAATTTTAAGTATTGTTGCAATCACAATATTTCTAAAGCATTTTAAACCCCTTTAAGTCATCCTAACTAAAACTTTTAGTTTTACATGAGCCATGTTTGTCGTATCTTACTGTGAAGCAGCTTTTTCCTCTTGATTTTTAACTTTTAAAGAATGTTTCGTGTGATATTTGATATAGAATCTTTCTTAACTGTCTCCTCAGCATTTCTTTCCTTTTTTCAGATGAAGATGATACTGAGGAAAAAGAAAATCCTCTTGCTTTAGGAGAGGGAGGTGCAAGTGGTGGTCTTGTGCCTGGAAAATCTCTAGTCTTTGCAGCCATGGAATTGCTCATGTTTATCCTGGTACGGCACATGCCCCATCTGAGCTCAAAAATGTCAGACTCTCCAAGTCACATTGCTGCCAAATCCCACCTCTCCGAGGAAAGTGCTCGTCTTGTGGCTGCCACTGTTACTATACTGTCTGATCTGCCTTCTCTGTGTTCTCCAGCAGGTAAGGTAGTGTAACAAAATATATGTGAGTAGGGAAACGTAGTGAGCGTATGATGTTAAAAGCAAACAAAATATATTTTCATGGGATGATACTTTAAGCGTCATCTATTGAAAACTATGTTTAGGTTCTAAAATAAATTAAGAATTCAGGTTCTTTCAGTGAGCAACATGAAGGAAATTATTTGATTTTAAGTTTGCATGTGTGCTGCAAGTTTGCTGAAGAAATGAGCTCTGTATCTGTATTATTGTTGGGTTTTTCCCTTCCTCTTTTTCATGATTTTGAAACCTTTTGGACAATTTTAATCATATTGTAAAAGAATATAGACATCTCAAAGCTAATTAAACTTCTGAGAAGTTCATGAAAAGTAGCAGCTGGATGAAAAGAGAATCCTACTGAGGAAAAAACAGCACGATTCAGCTGGGATACGCTTGGTTTTGCAGCCGTTGGCTGTCAGTCATCCCAAATGTGACTCTAAACTAAATGGAGCTTTCTTCTGCCCAGGGAGACTGTCACAAAGGATATGTGTAAACTAGGGTAATTGCACTGAGTGGAGTTCATGGGTAAAGGACACAATTGCATGGGAAGCTGTGCTCTTTGAGTTTTGATTTTCAGAGAATAAATTGCTTAATAGTTGTCCCGTGGATCTCTGGGAATTTTCACACACTGATGTAGATAAGGCATTTTGGAAGTTGGTCCCTTAATGAGATGCATGGTAAATAACATATTTGGACAAAGTCATGCTCAGAACACAAGATGGGGTGTCTTTAAACAGACAAACTGTGTCCTACAGTTCTTTAAAAATCAGTAAGTTTTGAGATGATCTGGTGTCTTGCACTGTTTTTATCTGATTCCTGGTTCTTTTTCCTTTCTCCTTTTTTTTTTTTTCGAGTGGTGGAATGGGCAGAAAGACTAATGGTACTACTTCTGTGTTAACTGGATTGAAGGCATGACTCCCAGCATTTGGCAACTGGCCAGTGGAAGTAGCTCAGAAACTATTTTAGTCCACAGAGACTGCTAGAGTTGGCTTCTTTTTCTCATCCAGAATACGTAGCCAGCTGATAGCTGTAGAGAGGGGGGGGACAGAGAATGCACAAACATTTGTGTTAATTGAGCCTTTGGATGTATGGGAAACTGTGAACAAAGTGAGCTCATCACTTTCTGTGATTAAGTGGGTTTTTTATATTTCTTTCTCTTTCTTTAAAGTGTGAGCATTTTGCAGTCTCCATTGGATGAGATCCTGGGTAATCTGATCCAGAAGAACTGCTGCTTTGAAAAGGGGGGTTGGACTAGATGACCTCCAGCAGTCCCTTCCAGCCATTAATTATTCTACTTAGTGTATTTATCCTCACAGCATTCCCAGAAGTAGGAAAATGGTGGGATTTATGTTTCTACAGATGTGGGAAAATGAGGCATAGAAAAGATACGGAAAGAAAATTGACTGACTTAAGTGAGCTGTAGATTGATAATTACATGCCTAAACCCAACAGCACCCTTCTTTCCGTCCTACAGGGGCTTAAAGCCTAACAGTGTTACTGAAACTCCTTCTAATAAAGTTCCCATGTGTCCAAAGTCAGGGTATGTGCTGCTTGACCAATATCTCTTGATTATGCCTAACTTGCATCTGCAGAACTGGCTGCACGAAGCATAGGTAGATGTTGATTTCTTTAGAAAGGCAATGCAGAAGGAGGGGAATAATTTTGTCTCCTTTATAGAGTTGCCAGATGGCTACAGCTTTTGCTAGGATGTAAGACGCCCAGATAACTTCCTTCCTTTGCTTCTGGGGCTTGTGCCACACACCAGCTTCCTTGGAAAGTGCCTATAACTTGGTTTGGATACCTGTTTCCAGACCTCCTCCGCTTGTTGTTTATTTTATAGGACGCTAGCAATATGCAGATCCTGTTTTAAGATACTTAACAATCTGGATGTGTTCAATATGATACATACCACGTATCACGTGCCATGCAGGGCAAAACTTTATTAGCTGAATCATCATTCCTGAATTGGCAGCAACATTTTAAGTGCTGGCTTGTATGACTTGTGTTATGATACACTTCAGTGGTACTGATGAATTAATTCGGTGGTAAGACATTGAAAGGTGCATATCACTTGCTGTCTGAATTGCAGTTTATCTTGGTGTCTCATTTGTCTCCTAGCCATATGTACTCATACTGGGAAAGCTAAAAAGGTTATCTACCACACTTGTTGGAATTAACTTCAGAAATTCTATTTTGTCTTTTGTTTTGGTTTTTTTTGTTTGTTTTTTGTTAGGATGTATGACAATCTTGCCCACTATCCTCTTTCTGATTACAAGAGTATTGAAAGAAACAGCAGTAAAATCAGTGGATAATCAGGTCCCACCTCCTGTCAGCGCAGCCCTTCAGGCGATAAAAACTATTGTTACTCTTCCAACAGTCAAGACTGATGAAACTCAAAAACAATGGACAGGTCTTATCCGCAGCACACTGGCATCTATCTTGGAATACTCTCAACCTGGTAAGTCGTTTCCCAGTGCAGGAGAGTTAAAATTAGAGAAATGGGTTTTGCCGTAATGAAAAGGCAAGTGTTGGATCTGCCTATAATTTAATAGGCTTCATGTCTGAGGATTGGGGATTTAAAGTGCTAATGAATTGCTTGTAAAATTGAAATAGGAGAAAGACCTGAGTGCACAGAGCATAACTAGTCAGAGTTACTTAATAGGTTGTGTTGAAAACAAGCATTGGCTCTAAGAAAATACAGTTATATCTCAGGAGTTCCCATCCCAAATTTGTACTTTGTCTGTTTAATAATATTGATCATAACCTCCTGTTATAAATTTTGCCTTTTGCAACTCATTTTGCATCTCCCCCTCTCTCAGGTCCTTTCTTTAGGGTTTTTTTCTGTACTAATTCAGACTTTCCTCTTCCATTTTGAATCCCATTATGGTGTGACTATTTCATGCTTTAGGTTTTCCACAGACTGACCTTACCAGCCTTCGTTGTTTCAGCTAGTGACTTGTTTCTGGAACTTGGAAATCTACCTTCTGATATTGATTTGTCTTTCTGACATCTGCTGACTGTCTTGCAAGTAAAATCTAAAGGACTTTCAAGCTGAATTCACTTCAGTTCCTGGACCATACCTTAATTTCTGTGACTACTGGCAACTCTAGACATGTTGGCAGGGCCTGAGCAAACTATCATTTCCACCCCTCCTTTCCTCTTTCCACAGAATACCTGCTAGCTTACAGGAAAGGAGATTTTAGTTGCCAAAACAGTGTTTGAAGGGGAACTGATCTCTTTACTGAAGCTGTAATTGTTCAGTAACGTACATGGATTCAACACCTTGAATTAAACTCAAGAAAAATGGCAATCAGTGTATCATTTAAGTGTTTGCTGACATGATTCATATAGTCTTAATGACAGTGGATGTTAAAGTGAATGAGTGTGAAGACAGCAAGTGATGATTATGGCAAGGTTCATACCGGAGCAGGATATTCACAATACTCTTACAAGCTTTTAGTGGTGAGAAAAAATCTTATCCCTGCCAAAAAAATCTGTTACCCACCAGCAGGATGTCTACTGTGTCTCTTTAGAGAACTGCAGACTACTTCTCTTGGTTCACATTTGTACTTCGCCTTACCCTTCAAAAAGCAAAAAAGATGTACAGTCTCAGCTGCGTAGTTAGCAAAAAAGAGACACAAAGATCTGTCATTTGCATAATGGTAGTTCAGCCAAAAAACATCCCATTACATCCCCAAGGAACCATTTATAGAGACTGAAGAGAGGCTTGAATAGAGTTACTCATGTGAGAGATAGGGACTCATGTGAGAGATAGGGAGTGAGTCGGTAATTGCGAACGATCCTGGAAGTGTCTGAAGGGCAAGGATCAGTAGATTTGTGTTAACCAAGTCTAACTTCTAATTTGATTTGTCACATCAGCTTTTGTCTTCCAGCCTTTTGTCACTGTAAAGATTTCCCAGTCCCTCTTTCCAGAAACATTACTGGCTTTAGGCTTCTTTGCAGGCTTCAGAAATCTTTCTTGGTTCCTTGTGAGAGTGTACGTTTTCCTTTTCCTTTCCAATCTTCGTGGAATAGGACACATCACACACAATAAGAATCTAAGCAAGGTCTACTGCATACAATTTCAAGTCTCAATAAAGTGTAAACAAATTCAAAATAAAAATAAAATAATGGATTTTTCACTTAAAATGCATGGAGTAGTTTTTTGAAATGAGGTTTCAGATTGTGGCTAAGGCAATCGACTGACTAGCTGACATCTGTAAAGGGCAGTCATGCTGTTTTTTCTTTTTGCTGACTATATATCTGCTAAATTTTTTTGTGCCTTACAAGGGACAGCAGAACCAATCTGGCCAACAAAAATAGCAAAACAGTACTTCATACATGTATATTATAATAATTATATACAAATATTTTTTTTCCTGTTGATGCAAATTCATGAGTGAGATCTTTGAAGACAGCTTGTGACAGGAAAAAAAGGATGACAATGGCAAGTACAGACTATTTGAAAAGAGGGAAAATTTAAGTAGGACTGTTCTTATTTGTGACAGGAAGTATCAGATCAGCCTATCTGTCATGTGAAATCTCATGTTAAGTAAAAGTTGTTGCCCTTCTGGATATCAGTTTCTTACTCTGCTGTACTAGCTGAAGAGATTTAAAGAAAAAAAAAAAAAAAAAAAGTATATTTTTAATGGGGAGAAGATGTAAAAAAATCCATTTTTCCACTCTTGTTTACACGTTGAAAGCAAAAAATATGACTTGGTCAGAGAAACTGTGGCTGATGTTTTTTACTTGACATTTAAGTTTCAGAAAGTCTGACTTACTTTATTAAAGCAACTATTAGAATAGAGTTTCTCAGCTTTTTTGTCAGTCACTATCAATAATGATAAAGTGATTCTGTAATAAGTAAATGTGTATTTGTATGCAGTTGCAAATAATTTCAAGTACATTAGTTTCCTCTTTGTGAGTTTATCTGTGTTCACTGGCTGTTACTAAATAAATTGTATACCCTTTTTGGAGTAAGCTAACAGTGTGTTTGGTTTTTGTTTTTCAGAAGCCTCTAAGCCTGTTCTTGATGAAGTAAGCATACTTACAGCTATTGCTCTCTTCCTTTTGTCAGCAAGCACTGAAATAATTGGAGTGCAGTCTTTACAAAATGGATGTATGAGCAGATTTAAAACTGCATTAAATTCCTGTGATCCTTGGGTAAGATCATGTTATAGGAATGTGAATTACATATAGCTGAAAAAAACCTAATTGTGATATACTTACCATATTTCTTGAATGCTTTGTGATTACTTCAGAGACAAATACTGATTGTCAAAATAACTAGAATTTTCAAAGTGTCTTATAGAAACTCCTCAGTGAGTGAAACAACTCAAGGTAGGCTCTTCTAGCTAATGTGCTTTCATGGCCTTCTGCCAGGTTCTTGTCTTGCAGCTTTTTAAAAGGAAAAAAAATCTTTGATATGTGAAATTTTAGCAAATGGTTAGTTACTAACTAACTAGTTAAATAGTTAGTTATTAATGACATTTCTACATTAATGCTGATCTTTTATAATACAAACTAAACCACTTTTTCTGTAGATTAAATTACAGTCCACATCTCTGATGAATTTTACATTTGTTTGTGCAAAACCTGTGCTTATATTACATGTTCAAACAAAACTCAGTTTGAGTGCAAAAATGTAATTTTGTGGTCACCATCAGAATATCTACAGACTGCAAATCATCTGTCTCCTGACTTCACTTCTGCTCTTTGGTTTGTCTTTATGAATTATCTTCTAAATTATTTTTTCACTGTAGAGGGAAACTCAAAATTTGTAGACTGATGTTGTTCAGGCAGGCTAATGCGCTCTATAGTTAGGCTTAACTGTTCCAGTCAAGTATACATCAGTTTGAGTGGGTATACAAATCTGCAGGTGGGAGCTAAAGTGAAAGATTTAAAGTGTTTCCACAAGTGAGCGCTGCAGAGATTCTTGAGAGGAAAAACATGCAAAAAATGCTGATGTGTTTGGAGTCACACTGAGGCATTTAAAATGCTGTTTAGACTGATAATTCTTCTCTGCAGCAAAGCTGACGTTTTCCAGCATGGCCATAAAATTCAGTTCTGAAGCCCGATTTCAGGTGGAAAGCTACTTAAAATTTTAGTGTGCGAGTGGAAATGTTAGTTGTATTAAGCAGAAACTTTTGTGTCATACTCACTCTCAGCTCTATAAACACATGAACAGTGGAGGGAAGTACATCTTTGCCCACCACCCTGCTGGAAAGCTGTCAGTGAGCTGAAACTTACCACTATTGTTGTAACTTGCAGAGAATGCTTTGACAGCAGCCAGACTGTCCATTCTCCTTGCTGATGTGCAGAACATATAGTCTGTAATACTTGTTGTGTGTTCCTTCTAGTTTTTTAAATGTAAACCACTCATTGTTGGAGTCAGCAACTAGACACCTGTTTGTAATAAAAGCATTATACTGATTATACTGAAAACATTGAATCGATTTTTGGAAAAAATTCTTCTGAGGAAATACCACTGCCTCATAAGAAATACAGGAGTATTTTTTAAACTATTACTACCTGCAAAAGTCTGAAAGGTTAGATATGTATAGTAATAACCAGAAGGGTGATAAGCTCAATTTCATTTTGCCCCAACAAGGGAACGTAGTTGAGAGACCCCTGTCTCTCAATGCTAGTGGGTAAGCTTTACAGGAGAGTGTGCCTTACAGGCTTTGAAGAAGCCCTGATTTTACCTCACAGGAGCTTTTGTGGACTTCTGCGAATGCAGAATAGTCAAAAGGTTTATATTATGTAGATGGAATAAAAGAAGCTTGGATGAAATTCTGCTGTCAGGTGCAGTCATAAAACGCTTATTTGAATTATGCGTGCATTTAAGAAAAGAGACTTCTATACCTTATTTCAAAGGCTAATAATCGTAACAGCTAATAAGGAGTTAAGTTTAAAGAATGTACACCGGAAGGGAAAGGGATTATTTGGAGTGATATAGAGAGATAGAGGAATAATTTGTTGAAAGAGGTTAAAAATGATGCTAAATAAGGCATTAGGATAAAATGTTCTTCGGTGGAGCACTGTTCGAAAGCAAAGAGGTGGTATTAGAAGAAGCATTATTACTTCAGCCCTTAAAAATTGATTTGTATAAAAAACCTTGCAGCCATTTACTAGTGAATTAACAGTGACCTGAGCTGCATAACTTATATTCTCTCACTATTAGTTTTTATTATCTATCATTTTTATTCAGTATTTTTATTTATACATCTATGTTTCCAGTCATCCCCAGATCTCCTCGCAGGTCATCGTGTTCAATAATACTTCCTCTAGAATGTTTCTGTTCAGCATGCACTCAGTAATTCATCCTGTTTGGACTTCAGTGCAGTTTGAAAATGTGTGCAATGTTTTTTCCTCATGTTTGTTGTGGGGCTTTACCTTTTCAAAAGTTCTGGGTTATTTGTGTGGGATTTCGGAGGAAGGTTTTTATACATCCAAATAAAATGCATTCGTAAGTTCTTCTAAACAAGATAATCACTGAATTTTACTGAATTTTTTAGAGTTGGAAGGGACCATAGAGATCATCTATGAGTCATTTTCCCAGATGTTGACTTTAATCATCCCTGCTTTCCAGAGAAAAGAGCGAGATGGGGGGAAAAAATAGAAGAAAGACAAGGAGAGGGTTCTGTGATCCAGCTCACTGTATTGCTACATGAATACTCCTATGCTACTTGCAGCACAAGATGGAGAAGGAAGGAAGGAAGGACAGGCCTGCCACTTTTGGCTACAGCCTTGGCTCATGTTAGAGTAATAAGATCATTTTAATCTGATCTGAGTAATTTTTGTGGGCTGTTTTACCCTTCTGAGATTGGAATAGCATTTAATGATTTAGCAGATACAGTCACTATTACTGCTGGTAGTTCTGAGACTTAAAGATGTAGTTCTTTGTGCACCTGTGTGACTGAACTGTATGATGATAACTATTCTACTATTTTCTCTTGAGTTCATTTTGTTACTATGACTTAGTACCTGTACGTTCTTTCTAACTGGCCTTCCTTTTATTGAAAACCAGGCTAATATTATTTTAGCAGATGGGCTGTGTTGCTGCTTTCCTCTTATTCAGTATGTTTCCTTCCTCTTTAGTCGTTTGTGTTTTTTTTTTTTTTTTTTTTTTTTTTTTTTTTTTTTTTTTTTTTTTTTTTTTTTTTTTTTTTTTTTTTTTTTTTTTTTTTTTTTTTTTTTTTTTGGTATCACGTGTACCTCATACATAGATAACAGAGTTTATTAGAATTCCTTGGGTTAACAAATAACTTTCAGGACAACGTATTTATCTTGATTCGATTAGGTTCAAGCCAAGTGTTACCAGCTTCTGCTTTCCGTGTTCCAACACACCAATCGTGCTCTATCAACTCCGTACATTCATTCATTGGCCCCTATCATGGTTGAGAAATTGAAAGCTGTGGAAAGGAGCCGCCCGAACAACAACCTGGAGCTGTTAGCAGTCCAGGAAGGAATTAAAGTCCTTGAAACATTAGTTGCCCTTGGTGAGGAGCAGAATAGTAAGTATATAGTTTTTCTAGAGAAATCTGTAATGCTAAAATAGAATATTGAGCATTAGAAATCTTGCAGTTAGGAACTTGATGGCATAGTCACAAATAGACCATGTCTGTGCAGCACACTTTCTTAATTCCAGTACTTGAACTTTTGTATACATGGACTTGTATAGCACATACAGTATGGTATGATTTAGCCTTTGTGTTTCTGGTGATTGCAGGAAAAAAGAAAATCTAACCACGTACCACATCACGTGAGTGATGTCTTCTGCTGTTTAGAAATGAGTAGTTCACACTGTTTAAATTTACTCTTTTGCCATTGTTAACTTTTATTTATTTTAGCAGACTCATCATTTTTATCTGGTTGCTCAACAAAGTTTATCTAAAAAGCCCAAGAAATTGAATTGTACTGGTCAGAATATCTTGATTGTAGATGGGCCCTCCTCTTTGCTTCAGTAGACAGAATAAAGTATTTATAGTTTAGTTATTCTCTAACTGAAGCAATGCGTTTTCTAAAGACTTACTCTGCAGACATTTGGCTTTAAATGCTGATAAAGTTCCTTGTAAAAATACTACGGTTGGTTTTCTGTGGTTTCCCCCTAACATATTCTCTGATGGTATTTCTCTTCGTTGATGATAAAACTCTAAATGTATTTTTTTTCTTGGGCCCATTCTGCTTCTGGCACAGTTGTTTGAAACACATTTAAAGTGAGAGCGTAACTGAAGCGAATGAGGAAACAAAACAAAAAAAAAAAAAAGGAGATTTTGCTGGCTGGACACAGTCACTCCATGAGTATGAATTTAGTCAAAACCATTAGGGGAAAATCATTAGCACTCTGGAAACCTATAAAATTTTAGATAAATGAGTTACCATGAGTGTTTAAGTTCTTGGAGCTTAAAATTTACAATTAATGTATTACACATTTCAAAGGCATACTTGTATGCTTGCTAGATACAAAAATTAGCCTTATTGCTTAAGTTCAGCTCCTTTTTTGTTCTAAAGATTTTGATCCCTGTGCCATTGTGGGCTGTGGCCTCCTTAGGTCATGGTAGCCCAAGTGTAGCTGCGGTGTTAGTTTGGGAGATTGCAACCTTCCAGGATGGAGTAACATAGCAGATAACTGTCCCTGATTTTTTGTGAGCACTTGCGTGTGTGGTTCTGTTATGCTCACTGGGGAGGCTGATACTCAGATTCTATTGAATAATGTTCCTTTCTGCCTGAAAAGTGTTTTGAAATCCTTTAATATGATAGGCACTCTCATCTTAAGATCTCTTATCAATGATCTGCAATCAGATGGTGCAGAGGCATCTTTAAAGAAGCGTTGGGAACAAAACAACTGTAGTGAACAACAATAGAAGTCTGAAGCACAATTGTGGTCAGAAAGATTTGAGTGACCAAAGGACAGGAAACCATCTACCTTTCAGTTGTTTTTTGATTGATCTTTTTTTAAATACTGTATTTATTGTCAGTTCTGAAAACAAAGTAACCCTTATCAATCTACTAACTGATAAAATTAGTTTTGTTTTATTCTCTGATATGGGTATTACATTATTTTTTTTCTTTCACTTTTAGGAATCCAGTTGCTTGCCCTTCTTGTTCCCACTCTGATCTCCTATTTACTGAATGAAAACGCCTTTGCTTCTGCATCTCCAGCATCTAAGGACCTTCATGAATTTGCACTTCAGAATCTAATGCACATTGGTCCGCTTTACCCACATGCTTTCAAGACAGTAATGGGAGCTGCTCCTGAATTAAAAACACGTCTAGAAACTGCAGTCCGAGCAAGTCAGGCCAGCAAAGCAAAAGCAGCTGCTAGGCAACCACCACCCACAGTACATTCCACCCCAACAATTAAACTGAAAACTAGCTTTTTTTGAATTACTTTTATTATTTTTGGACCATTAAGTAGTCAGAAGCATTACATTATTCCCGATGTGTTACTGCATATATGTCTGTAATTTTGTGTAATTTGTATGTGAAAGGCTGTCTAATAGAGCTTTGTGTAATTACTTGAAATCCATGCATTACAAGGGAAGTGGTGTTACTTGTATTTGTATAGATTTTTAGGAAATTCAATATGATCATATTTATGAATTTGTGTTATAAATTATCCACAAAAAAAATAATTCTCTGACTAAATAGTTTTATTTTATTTATTTTTAAAAGCTATCACAAACCTTTGAGTGTTTTTTTTTTTTTTTAAAATCTGGTGATTGTTATCCTACCATTGTGCAAACACACTGACACGGTGGGGACAGAGGGAAGAGGGGAAACTGTTACAGTTCTTACCATGTACCATGGCGAATTTCAAGTGTAGAAGTATGCACTTTTTCCTTTAAAGAACAAAGTAGGGAAGGGGATTGTCAGACCTTGTAGATCATCGCAGCTTGCATGAAAAAAAAAACAAAGAAAATTTTCAGTTTTTCTCAAGGTGAACGATCAAGCATGCTGTCTTAATGAGGTGTCCTTATTTATGTCGTGTATATTTCTTTCAGATCCGTTTCCATGCTTGAAAATTAATAAAGAATGCAAAGAATCTAATCCCCTATCTCTTCTAAGATAAATTTTAAAGAATGCATTGGAAATTGAGTTTATGAAGAGAACTGCCTGCTATCTGCATTTTTGTAGGTGGAGATTTCGGCCCTTTTAAGGTGCTGTGTGTTAGCAGTCTTCCTGCTCTGCCAGACACTGGTTGGATATGATGTTTCAGTGCTCTGCTCTTTGTCCAGATTCCTCAGTATTTAACCTTCCTGCAAGATTTTAGTCTCATTGGATATATCTTATCTCTAGTCCTTGATAAAGTTTGCAGAGCCAAATTACTTGAGTGCTTTGTGCCGGTACTGACAGAGGGAGCAAAAAACAAGTGAGAGCCAGGCTCCTCCACTTTTTCCTTCCCCTACCAGGCTTTTCTCTTTTGAAAAGCACGTGGCTCCCCCCACGTCTGGGTGAGTCTGATGTGCAGATTTTGGAGCTCAGGGCCCAAGTGCTGTGCTGGCCTCGCAGCACAGAGCCAGCGACTCCCAACGTCTGTCTGCTGCCAGACCTCACCCTTCCTATTGGCAGAAGTGCAGAACCATGTATTTTCTTGTGTATACAAGACTGACTTAACATGGATTTTTTGACACTACTCTTGAATTTATGGGCTTCTATAGGGATCTTCCTATACATTTTACTGTATAGAGAGAAGCCACATAACTAGAAGCCTCAGCCCCGTGGAGTATCATCTGTCATATCTTTCTGGATACTCTGTAAAAACTGCATTATTTCAGAAGCTTCTACATCAACCCAAATATAACAAAGGGACAGTAAATAGAATAGAATGTGATTTTTAGTTTAGTTTAGTTTGTTGTTTGTTAGTTTAGTTTTGTTTGTAGATCATTATTTTTGCATAGTCGCTTACCTAGTCTGTCTTCCCATAAGACCTTATATAACCCTTTCAAGTACCTATGCAAAATGGAGGACAAGACACTGCTCTTTTGGCCTACAATACAGTAGGTGTGTGCAAAATAGTTAACATAAAATCAGGAAAGTTTTTATTTCACAGTGATTATTTTAGTACTAAAGAAAGGACTCAAGAACTGGTGCATACTCTGATCTTTCAAATGTTTGGGTTGGGTTTTTTTTTTCAGAAAGATGCTAACTTCCAAGACTTGTTCCATTATCCTACAGGAGTAAAGATATATGCAGAAATAAAAATAACATGAGGAGGAAAGTAATTTCACTACTTTTTTCATCTTTATATGTGCAGTGGGAATTAAATTGATTAAAATACATAATTTTCTATTAAGTGTTTCCAGCCTTACAAAGCTATTTTGCTCAGTAGTTCTGAACCTGTTTAACATTTGAGAGAAAGTATTAAGGAAACTCTTTCAGTACAAAATTGAACACGAACATTTTGCAAATAAAACTAAGAAAATAACTTTATAACCTGTTTTAGATTCCCTCCCCTCAGGTAGTCTAGTAATTAATTACTTTGATGTTTGTTGGCAACTTTTTGTCTATAATCAGGTTTTATTTACCTTAATTTTTATCTCACCACTTTTATGGTTTTGTTAGACTCTATTATACAAGGTGTCTGAAAACTCAAAGCGGGGAGGGGGGAAGTGTAGTAATCAAGCGTAACTAAGAAGTCTGTAGAAAAATAGAAAGAAGTTAGTGGAAGGGAAAATGGCACTAGATAGATGCAGAGGGATAGAGAAGGGAGAAATTTTTCTTTGTATCCTGTGTGACTGTATACAACACGCTCAACTTCCATTTGTATACATCCTTCCCCAGTTTCTAGTCTTTGCTCACTTTGCTTGCCCCTGATACTAAAGTATAATCACATGGTTTTACATAATATTTTGGCATTGAACTCGCTTAAAAAACCCGTACTAACTTGAAATGCCTGTAGTGCTAAACAATTTTTTGTCACCCTCCTTTTCATCTTCTTGTCAGTGGCCTTTGTAATGTGCTTTTTCATGAAGCTTGTTTGCTCCGTTTCCCCTTCACGTCTTTCCTCTCTCTCTGCTGTTTCCTTCCTTTCTGGGTAAGCCTTGTCCTGCTGCGGTCCCCCAGCGCGCGCTGCCTCTTCTGTGCTTTCCCTGCTGTTCCCTTTTGCTCCGCGATGATCTGCAGGGTTTCCCAGTTGTCCTTCCCCCTTGAGAAGCGGTCACCCACCAGCCACGGCTCTGATCTCTGAGCCCAGGGTTACGAAGCGGGCGAATGCGGTTTCGGAGAGGGGAACAGGAAGGTCTGCGGGGGTGAGCAGTGGGGGCCCTCCCTGGCACCTGCAGCCTCGGTGGCCATCTTTCATGTGCAGCTAGCGCTCAGCCCTGCTGTAAGGCTTGTTGGTAGCGACGTGTCTGTCTGTCTGTCTGCAGCGAGTGGCTGGCGTTGGTATGTAGGCAGGATGGACAGCACGGACCTGTGTGTGCCTCTGGGAGAGGCCGGAGGGAGCTCGCGCCCTCGGCCCGAGGCTTTGCTGACGGTCTCAGTGTGCCTTGTTTGCTCTTTCCTCACAGAAAAGGCAGCGCGGTAATTACTGAAAAACATTCTTTGCTCTCCTTCAGAAATGTTCAGCATTTCTAAAGATTTTCAAGAAACCCCTGTAGCCTTGGGATGGATTTTATAGTATTCCATGCTTTGAATCACAGAATCATAGAATGGTTTGGGTTGGAAGGGACCTTTATCGAGTTCCAACCCCCCTGTCGTGGGCAGGGACACCTCCCACCAGACCAGGTTGCTCCAAGCCCCATCCAGCCTGGCCTTGAACCCCTCCAGGGATGGGGCATCCACAGCTTTTCTGGGTAGCCTGTCCCAGTGCCTCACCACCCTCACAGTAAAGAATTTCTTCCCAATATCTAATCTAAATCTCCCCGCTTTCAGTTTCAAAATGTTACCCCTCATCCTGTCGCTACCTACCCTTGTAGGAAGTCCCTTGCCAGCTTTCTTGTCGGTCCCCTTCAGATACTGGAAGGCTGCTGTAAGGTCTCCCTGGAGCCTTCTCTTCTCCAGGCTGAAGAGGCGCAACTCTCTCAGCCTGTCCTCATAGGAGAGGTGCTCCAGCCCCTCTGACCATCTTTGTGGCCTCCTCTGGACCTGCTCCAATAGGTCCATGTCCTTCTTATGTTGGGGGCCCCAGAGCTGGATGCAGTACTGCAGGTGGGGTCTCACCAGAGCAGAGCGGAGGGGCAGAATCACCTCTCTAGACCCAACCGGCCACACTTCTTTTGACGCAGCCCGGGATGCGGTTGGTTTTCCGGGATGCCAGTGCACACATTGCCGGCTCATGTTGAGCTTCTCACCAACCTGTGACGTCACGCCTCGAAATACGGGCAGCGCAGAGGAGAAAAAGGCGGTTTGATGGCATCTGCCCGCCCCTCCCTGCCGCGGAACTACATTTCCCAGAATGCCGCCGGAGGGGCCGGGGCGAATCGCTCTCTGCATTTGTCCCCTCCGGGCCACCGTAGCAGCCGGCGGGGGCGGCTGTCAGGCGGTGAGGGCGGGCGGGACGCGCCCAGGTTGTTGCTGCTGCCGGGACGCGGCTGGGTGCGGGCGGCGGCTGGCGGAGGAGGAGGGGGTCGGCGGCGGGGATCGCGGCAGACCCGGCCCGGCCATGGACGAGCAAGCGGGGCCCGGCGTTTTCTTCAGCAACAACAACAATAATAACGCCCTGCTCCTGCCGCCGCCGGCGGGCGGGCCGGGGCTGGAGCCGGGCGAGGCGGCGGCAGCAGCGGCGGCCGCAGCGGCAGCAGGAGGAGGAGGAGG